>JAFIRS010000975.1:0-480223 GCA_018342105.1 Gonioctena quinquepunctata
AGAAAGTTGTAGAATCTTCTTTGAATTATATGCGTAGATACCTATTTATTGCTATTTCGAGATAACTCATATACCTGAGTGACCTACGGAAAATTTCAGACCATCAATAGGTATTTCATAGAGAACTGGGGAAGGGGCTATGATTAAGATTTCGAAAATATCAATTGGCAAAAATTAAATCATCTTTCATATTGGCAAATCTCCCACCCACAGAAGGTGCAGCAGAACAACATTGTCACAGGACATATTATCAGCTTCAAACTTGGTTGGATAACGAACTGACAGCAACAGATCACAGATTGGGGCTGGAAGCAACATCAACGTGGCATTATGCCCAAATTTGCAGAAAAGGAATTAATTCCGGAAATATTGCTCAAAACTATTTGCTGCAGCTGTGAAACTGGATGTAACAGTTTTAAATGTGCTGCCGAAAACATGGTTTAAAATGCACAAATTTATGCTCAAATTGTCATGGTTCTGAAAAATGCTCCATTGTGGAAGAAAAAACCTACGAGGAAGTTAATGATTCAGATGGAATTGTGGATGGAGAACCAATGCAGACTGCAAACCAATGCAGACTGGAGAAGAAGATTTCGAAGATCTTTTAGAATCGGGAAGGTTTGTCGAATCTATCGATAAAGAAATGCCATCAAAGAGAAAAAACTAATGGATAAGTGATTAGAATTCAAGATAAGGTATTTATAAATACAAAATATTATAATGAATAACGTAATCAGTATAAATTAAATACATGTATATGTACATATATTATGAGATTTTCTATGACATAAATGTGATTAGAATTTAAGAATCAACTTTTTTACTGAAAAAAATTGCAGCAGTCACATTTTTTAGATGAAATCCCCTTTATAAATCCTATCTTCAATATTTAGAACAACTATTTTCGCATGTTTTTTACAATCTTTATGTTTTATGAATTTGTAATTTTTTTGTTTATCAATGTAACATGGAATCTTACGTTTCTCGTGTAATTAAATTGTAAATTTTAATAAATATCTCAAAATTGTACATAATGATTGCATTATTTTTTTCGGATTCGAGTTTTTTTCGTTTCTTTGCATTTTCTGAGAACATTTACCATAGTAATGTATATTTTTTTACACCATCAGAGATTTCAAGGAACAAAAATCCAACCGACTTTTTTAAAAAAGCTGATATTTTGACGGGAGAATTTTCGTTTGAAAATTAGGGTGCTTTTTCGATATTAGGTCAAAATAAGGTGAAAAATAAATATTTAAAATCAAAAAAATTACAGTGTGTTTGGGACATAAAAAGGTAAGTTTTCACCAAATTTCGTGGAAAAAATATTTCTATTACCTACAACTTTGCCATTTAACTTTTTTCCATAGGACTTGTAGTTATGCCGGAAATCGAGATAAACCGTTTTTTACCCTTGAAAACGCACCCCCTTCCACTTCCCGACCTTCCTTTCATTTTTGTTACATTCTCTTCCTTTTCCAATTTTTTTTTTTTGGTTTAAAAAATTATCGACCCTGGTCTATATAATATTTGGTACTCGATATGGTCCTACCACTGAAATATCTTCAGTGCACTGCGTATCTCTTTGTGTTATGGGATCTTGCAGTTATTTGTCGTTATCTCAAGTAATTCTCTCCACTGAGGGTACACTCTTTACGGTTACTGAAAGGTAACATTTTTCGATGGAGCGATAGTGGCTTATAAGGAACGCTTTTGTGTTGTCTCGAGGTGGTTCTTTTTATTGCGGTGTCTACATTGTTTCCGACAAAATTATGTGTGCGTAGATAAAAGTTACAAGTTTTGGTTCCAGTTTCATTTCACGGATATTGAATATATGTGGTCCTTACATTATGCAACTGGTGAGAGAGCTCCCATGTAGAAATCATTATGGGTTTTTATTTCATTTACGTAATTATGAGGAGTACAATTCGCTCATGTCAGTTACTTTGATCTTGCCGTGATTCCGAATAGCAATATGAATATTACATGTTTTTTTATCAATACACATAGGAAAAGGAAATATATATATATATATATATATATATATATATATATATATATATATATAGAAGGAATTTAATGGACATAGCCCTCAAAGAGAAGTGTTAACCGTAGACACGTGTTTCGGGCTCTCGGCCCTCATCAGTACGGTGGTGAAGTGCAAGGATGAACAACACTTGATGAGGGCCGAGAGCCCGAAACACGTGTCTACGGTAAACACTTCTCTCTGAGGGCTATGTCCATTGAATTCCTTCCATTTTGTTTTTAACAGTCCCCTCGACATTCTTCACTTTCATACATATATATTATTATATAATGATAAATTGAAAAAAATAGTTGTTGATAATTTTGTCCCACTTGGGTAATAAATTGATATGTTAGATAAATAATTATTTTCATGTTCATGCAATGTAATAATAATTGCTAGCTAACGTCACTGTTCTCTCGTCACGTTGCTGCCAATTGTTATCACTTCTCTTACCACAGCTAAACTCAGTTAGTACGCCTCTTGTCTCAGATAGTCGGTTCAGGCAATTGAGCCACTAGCCACTGCTTGATGTCAAATTTCAATCTATTCAATGGTCATAAGTATGATTGTTGATCATTGTGGAAAACAAACGATAAAGTATCAAAAAGCAATTATTCCCTTCATTCAGGAAAACTTAAATTAACCTGGCCTACGATAGATAACTTATTCTATGGTCAATCTACAAATCTTCATGGATAATCATGAGAAAAGGTCATGTGTAAAATATACACAACCTCACTTTTACCTTGAAAGTGAGAATTTCTTCAATAGTTCAAAATCAAATGAAATGAAGTTCTTCTGATGTGATATGAGTTATTAGTGAAGTTGTTCAGTTCGTGATGTGCACTAGGAAAGTTTATATCTGCCGCTGGAACTGTCGCTGTTCAATACACACCCAGAATTTGGATACCCTTTCAATCCAATGCTCTCAGGAACTCAAATACCAAAGAAGGAACCATACAAATCCAAAAATTAGCTTTGGAATACTTGTATATGGAGTACATACAAGGTAATGTTGTTTGCTGCTTATCTTTTTGAAATTACTGAATTTTTCTTTTTCTCCAAACAAAACGTGGCATTTTTTTTAAAATTATTTTTAATCTCCCTCTGGCTTTGTTTTTCGTCTCCTGGATACCATTTTTCCTCATTCCCTCTGATTTGAATTTTTGAATTCGCGCACTATATTGTCTTATTTTTACTGTTAGGGGTTATTTGTCAAAACTTATAAATAAAACTATTTTTCCTTTCTTATAAACTGTACAATATTCAGTGATAATTGTCTCTGACACTTTTTCGTTCTTATTTTCTCACAATTTCAAATCCTACATTTGACCATACTGTTCCCTGATTGGCTATTGTCATCAAGAAGTTTGTTGTTCTCCCATTGGCTACTTTGAGTTAGATACAATTCCATATACTGTATGTTTCAAGCTTATAATTTTGTTGATCACATTTTATTCAGGATTATTTTGTAAATTTAGACTATTTTGTTGTCTTTTGAACAATTATTGTGTTATAATATTTGTATATTTTTATCTATTCATATTATACAAAGGCTTCATAAAGGAAATACAATTTCAATAATATTTAAAAACAATCTATTGAAACTAATAGCTATTTAGTAATTATTCTTTTTATGGGTTTTTATGAAATTGTTTTCATTTTTCCTTTTAAAATATATAACTGGTTTTTCATAACATAACAATATATATATATATATATATATATATATACATATATATATATATATAATATATATATATATATAAATATATATATATATATATATATATATATATATATATATATATATATATATATATATATATATAATATATATAATATATATATTATATATATTGTCAAAAATTTATAAATTCAATATGGTGACGAGATTTGTGATTATAGCCCGATTATAATAAAAATTGGTATGTGGGGGTTTTTGGAGTCGGAGATCCTGATTTTTTTGTCAGAATCCACGGATTCAAGATGGCGGCTCTGACATGGCGACGAGTTTTGTGATTATGAAATGAAATGTTGATTTATTTATACTGTAATACAAACAGGCAAAAGCCCTTTTACATGCCCACAGTAAGCAATATAAAATATCAGTCGTGATTTGAAATATCACAACTTCTCACATTAAAAATATATACAGTGCTCGTCTAAAGTCCGTTCCCTCCTACTAATTTTTGAACCACCTGGTATATCGCAACGAAATTGGGATGGCTTGAATAAGAGATAAAAACCTACTTTTTCATGAACAAATCACAGCTAAAAGTTTTGAAATGGCGGCTGAGCGCCATCTTCAATAATTTTTTTTAATAGAACACGCCGTATATTATTCCATTTTCGAAATCTGCTCATAGTTCTCAACAGTTTTCTCTATACACTTCACTCCCAAATTAATTTTTTTTCGAAATATTAACGTTTGAAAAGTGACATTTTGGTCATTTCAAACCCAACCACAAACACTAATGTTGCTTCCAATCAAGTTTGCATTGGAAGAAATCGTTATCGCGGTAACATCTTGTTTACTGTCAAACTGAACTGCTAACTGTCAAATAGTCCGTTGAGCGCCTAAATCCTTTTATGAAAAGTGTGATCATGGTCCGTAGTTTTTAGACAATGAACTTAAAGCAGTTTCGATATTTGGATTAGCTGGAAGAAATTATCATCTAGCTGTCCGTACGTTTATTGATAGATTTCCCGAGAATCCTATTTCGAGCTCACATTTGCGCAAACTTTTGAATAAGCTCCAAGCAACTGGTACGCTGAAAGATGCTCCAAGATCAGGAAGACCGCCTCTTTCAGAAGAAAAAAAGGTAGAAATTGTTGCTGAAATGGTAATCAATCCGACTCAGTCAACGTCTACAGTTGCTGAATCCTGTGGAGTAAGTTGAAAAAGTGTCCAAAGAGTCCTAAAAAAAGAAAAGTTTCATCCCTATAAAATGAAAATCCTGCATGCTCTCACGGAAGATGATCCAGACCGAAGGGTTGAATTTTGTGAGTGGTTGACACGAACAATTGAAGGAGAACGGGGCTTCCTAACACGTGTATGTTTCGCAGACGAATGCACGTTTTTTCTTAATGGAAAAGTCAACAAACAGAATGTACGATACTGGAGCGATACTAATCCGCATATTTTTAGAGAGGGACATACCCAGTTTCCTAAAAAGGTGAATGTTTGGGCGGTGATTTTGGGCAATCGCGTTGTTGGAGCGATTTTCATCAGAGGCAATCTTACAGGAGTTCTTTACAGAAATCTTTTCGAAACTGAAATTGAACCTCGAATGAGACAAATTGTATCAAACAATCAGCAAGAGTTTGAAAATCGTGAAAACATATTTCAGCAGGATGGGGCACCTTCCCATTTCGATCGCATGGCTAGAGAGTTCCTCGATACAAACTTTCCTGAGCGATGGATAGGTCGCAGGGGAAGTACAGAATGGCCACCAAGATCTCGGGATCTTACACCTCTAGATTTTTTCCTTTGGGGGTATCTGAAGTCAAAAATCTACGCCACTGAATGCCAAACAATAGAAGAGTTGGAACGCAGAATAATAGATACATGTGAAGAAATAGATGAACAGACTTTCATCAACGTGAGAGAAGCTATTTATAATAGGGCAATAAAAGTGTTATTCAAAAATAAATTATAATTTTTTAGCTAATTAATTTGTTTTGATTGTGAATTTACAGAACACATTCGTAGGCTTCGAGAATTTCCGGTAAGCGGTACTGTTTATCCTTAATAAACTCTCTTTACGCCTCTTATTAGTCGAATTCATCAAGTGATTTGACTACAAATTAATAAGAACGTTTAGTTAGCCAAAATTTTACCGGAACTGACCAAAATCCATACTTTATTTTAAACCGGAATGTCACTTTTCAAACTTTAATATTTCGAAAACAATTGAGTTTAGGAGTAAAGTGTTTTCGAGAAAACTTTTGAGAATTATGAGCAGATTTCGAAAATGGAATATTTCCTTTAAAAACTTTATTGAAGATGGAACTTAGCCGCCATTTTGAAACTTTCAGCTGTGATTTTTTCACGAAAAAGTAGGTTTTTATTTCCTATTTGTGTCCTCCAAATTTCGTTGCGATATACCAGGTGGTTCAAAAATTAGTAGGGGGGAACGGATTTTAGACGAGCACTGTATATTTATTCTAAATGACTATTTTACATTTCTAGCATCTGTTGAGGGGGATGCTGTGTTATTAATATCTAACGAAAAGTCACGCCTCCTCAAGGCAATGTTTGGAGCAACTATTGGTATTTTTGATAGAATATCAGGTATATTCAGTTGACCAGTCGGTATATTGATGATAAATATTACATCACTAATGAATCTGCGGTGAGATAATATCTCAATATTGAATTGCAATCTTTGATAATTGTAAGATATCATTGTTGCTGAGACGGAATTCTTCCTGAAAAACAAACACTCAAAATTTCTCTTGAACTTTTTCAATCATTTCTGAGTGCAGGGATGTATTGGGATTCCATGCGGCTGAGGCATATCCCAGCTTAGACTCTACATAAGCATTATATACTATTGTTAAAGTACTCCATTTGAATTTTGTGGTATTTCTGAGTACAAAGCGCAGTTTCAGGCGTCTTCAGCAATATATTCAATGCGGAAAAGGGTAACATTCTCAAATGAATATTGAATAGAACAATTTTCTGAGAATTGAAAAATCCACGATAACAATTTTGGGATGAGTTGATGATAACCCCTAGGTCCTTAATATGATCTAGTCTTCCCAGTGTGGTTGCTCTCATTGCATATGGTCACTTGATAGGTTTTTTTCGTGTGAAAGTCACAACTTCACATTTCCCTTCATTCAATTGCAAATCATTTACAGAACAGAACTCTGCAATGCCATCAAGATTCTACACAATCAGCGATATCTCTCACTTCCCTATAGAGTTTGAGATTATCCGCATTCAGTAAGAATCCGAAACACTCAATAAACCTGTCGATATCATTAATAACAAAGTAGTGGACCCAGTGTTGATCCCTGAGGAATCCTGATGTTGCTATAAATGTTTCGGAATTTGCGTTATTATACTGTACATATTGCACCATATTTTGGAAATATGACTTTATCAATTCAATCGTATCATTGTCTGGCGAAAAACTCTCCAGTCTGTTGACGAGTATTCTATGATCTGTGTAAATCTGTGTGTAGATGTGCGTAAATGTCAAACACAGTTAAATTTGTATTGTTGATTTTTTTAGAAAGCCATCTTGTTGCGGTAAAATTACATTTTCAAGGTGATTGTAGAGCCGATTGTGAATAATTGCACATATAAGTTGATTAAAAATTATGGGTTGAGAATAAGCGCGTGTGCATCAATATACAGGGCATGACTACAACTAGTGACAAGACTAAATCGTGTTTTCATCATTAATCTCCAGCAAAATGTCTATTCCACACATATCTGTTTCGTTTTGAACCAAACTCATGTGATTTGGGTTATTAGAGCTGTTTCCAGATAAAACAAGAATGTATAATGTTTCTTAGTAAGGGCAGAGGAATAAAATGGGATTTTTGTTTTTTTTTCAATCTGGTTCAAAATTGGTACATTGGTACATGGGGTCCCCGTTAGAATCCAAACATATTTTCGCATCGAGATTTTTCGATATTATGTCAATTTGACTCATTTCTCGGAACCACAGACAACTTTTTTTAAAACTCCCGCCAAATCTGAGGTTACATGATATAAGTTGCAACGGATTTTCTAGTTGTTAGATATGCAGAAACGAAACGCCATTGGAGTTTTTCAGAAATTTCAATAACAATGTTTTCCCTATACAGTGCGCGTCAAAATTATGGAACAAATTCGAAATTTCGCAAGCCATGTACTTTTGACAAAAATCCTGAAATAGGTCGATTTTTATTTTAAAATGCCGATTTTTTTATGTATATTCAAAAGAGGTTATGTCACTGGTTTTGACATGGTGACGTAATCGGTAATTTTTTCAAACTGGAATAGATGTCTTGTGATACCTCATCTGAAAGGCCCTCCAATACTGCATTCAATGATAATAATCAATTAGATATTTTTTTACAGGGTGAACAAAAATTAATATTTTATTCCAATAAGAGAATAACTTTATATCCAACAAAATAGAGCAGTTAAATAAGATGTTCGAAATGTCATCCACCAGTCTCTTGACAATAAGCAAATCTACGGACACACTTCTCTTGCACATTGCGAATAACTTCCGGAGTAATTCTGTTAATTTCGATCCTAATTCGATTTTTCAACTCTTGTAGATTTTGCGGCCTATTTACATAGACCTTCGATTTCAAATTACCACACAAGAAAAAATCCAGGGGCGTAAGATCTGGAGATCTTAGGGGCCACGCTATCGGTCCGCGTCTACCAATCCACCTCCTAGGAAAACAGTTATTCAAAAACTCGCGAACATCACGTGCATAGTGCGGGGGTACACCATCTTGTTGCAACCAAATACTTTCATTTGGTGAGTAAGGATTGTTGGCGTTTGGAAAAATATATTTTTATTATTATTACATTATGATTATGAAATTCTTTTATTGTCATCGGTCCTTGATATGTGTGACAAATCTCAGATCATTCGGAAGATTGGAAGTGGGTGAATATTTACTCCCAAGATTTTATTACATTGTGAGTTATTTAGTTACAAGTAAAGATAATAAAAGCGTGTTAAAAAATGCAAAATTTTACTTTTTTGAGCCAAGGCTCTAATCCCTCAGACTGCCCTGGCAGACACGTGAGTGAGTGCTCTACTACACCAATGGATCCTTTCCAAATATTAATAGTTAGCTATTTCCTAGTCTAAAATGGAAACAAAAAACAATCACGAATTAATGCCATAATAGGCAAGTTAGTGTCAAATAAATGTCAGTTGAAATATCAACAAATATTCTTCACAAATTCTGAGTGAAAAGGTTCTAAAAGTAAACTATGGCTACTTTAAGTGAAACCCAACGCATAGAAATTTTAATTTTCATTGGATGCGGAGATAGAACCAGAACTCAGCAAGAGGTATGCGACTTGTTCAATGCGAAGTATCCAAATAGAACTATGAGTCGTTCAACAGTCAGTGAGATTGGGAAAAAAATTGGAGAAACTGGTCATGTCAAACATATTTCGAATGCTGGACATCCTAAAATAGAAGAAAACGTGAAACTTGATGTTCTATTGGGTGTAGAGAATAATCCTCGCAATACTTCACGACAAATTGCAGCAGACCTTGACATGTCCCAAAGTTCTGTATTACGTATTCTAAAAGCAGAAAAGTACCATCCATACAAAGTACAGCTACATCAACAACTCAATGATGATGATCCCGATCGCCGTGTGGAGTTCTGTGAAATAATGCAGGATTTGTGTAACCGCAATCCACGTTTTATAAAACAAATTATGTTTTTCGACGAGGCTACGTTTTGCCTAAATGGTTCAGTAAATCGTCAGAATTGCAGATATTGGAGTAGGGATAATCCTCACTGGATGATGGACGGGCATACTCAATACCCTCAGAAAGTCAATGTTTGGGCAGGGATAATAAACGACAGGATTATTGGCCCGTATTTTTTCGAAGAAAATCTCACAGGGGAGCGTTACTTGGAATTTTTAAGAAATGAACTCATACCTAGCCTTGCCGATATTTTTCCAAACGCCAACAATCCTAACTCACCAAATGAAAGTATTTGGTTGCAACAAGATGGTGCACCCCCGCACTATGCACGTGATGTTCGGGAGTCTTTGAATAACTGTTTTCCTAGGAGGTGGATAGGTAGAGGCGGACCGATAGAGTGGCCCCCAAGATCTCCAGATCTTACGCCCCCGGATTTTTTCTTGTGGGGTTATTTGAAATCGAAGGCTATGTAGATATGTAGATAGGCCACAAAATCTACAAGAGTTGAAAAATCGAATTAGGATCGAAATTAACAGAATTACTCCGGAAGTTATTCGCAATATGCAAGAGGAATGTGTCCGTAGATTTGCTCATTGTCAAGAGACTGGTGGATGGCATTTCGAATATCTTATTTAACTGTTCTATTTTGTTGGATGTAAAGTTATTCTCTTATTGAAATAAAATATTAATTTTTGTTCACCCTGTAAAAAAATAACTTATTAATTATTATCATTGAATGCAGTATTGAAAGGCTTTTCAGATGAGGTATCACAAGACATCTATTCCAATTTAAAAAAAATTACCGATTACGTCACCATGTCAAAACCAGTGACATAACCTCTATAGAATATACATAAAAAAATCGGCATTTTAAAATAAAAATCGACCTATTTCAGGATTTTTGTCAAAAGTACATGGCTTGCGAAATATCGAATTTGTTCCATAATTTTGACGCGCACTGTTTGTAGCCAACTTTATGACGGACACTGTATGTAATAAAATATTATGAGAATATCGTACCGACTCTCGAAAAGAAGTCGCTTGTATAGAGACGCCAACACACAGTCAATTCAAATACTCGATTATGATATTTCAGTTGTTTTTCGCTGTTCCTTCGTTGATATGAAGGTCGAAGAAAGTAAGCTCCCAGGAATCACATCCCATGACATTAATGGAATTCCTCTCCCAATCCGTGTGGTGGAGCCAACTTCTGATTTATTGAAAATGCGGTGGAGATAACTGTTTTTATAGCGCTTAAATATGTATGCAGCATATATATCACCATTTGGTGTGATACAATACAATAAATTCCGCAGGATGTTTTCGTTTTGGTTAATATTTGCAAATGTGCGGGCGATGAGATCGTGAAGAGGTTTTCTGACAAGTAATAAATTGGAGTGTCTGTTTTTGGAAGGAGGATGAGATATTTTCCGTCATTCGATATTATGATGTCAATATCTGCAATAAATGACACCTCTTCATTACCGAATTGGTTCTCATCCACTTAGCAATACACCCACTGAAACTTTTTAGTATTGTGATCTCTATGGTTGATATAAAATGAAAGTTACCGATTCCTCATAAGGGATTTTCCGATTTTTTCAATGTGAATGTTACATTCACCGATTATTTATTTTTAACCGACGAAACCAAAAAGGAGGAGGTTCTCTAGTCGACGCGTATATTTTTTTTTATGTATGACTACGCATAACTTTTTACTGAGACGTCCGATTCTGATAGGGTGTACTTCGAAGTTGGTCCCATTTGAATTTGAAAGATGAAATCCACCCCTAAGGGTAGCAAAATGAAGGATATTGATCACTCACCCTCTGAATTCTGGTCCGTTAACCGATTCTATCAGGCATAACTTTGTACTGGGTTCTTCGATTTGGATGATTCTTTTTTTTATTAGATAGGGTATACCTCATAGTTGACCATATTTGGATTTCAAATGGAATTATTCACCCTAACGGGTAGAAAATAGGATATAATTGATTTTTCACTTGGCACACATATGTAGTTAACAATGACAGATCGCTATTGTCATTATTTTTGTTCTCCTACATCCGTCACAATCATTATATTCTATGAGAGGATGGAATGATATACAAAGTAATGGAATTAACAGAACAACAAAAATAATTTATATTACAACAAATAGTAAAAGTAGATAATCATATTATTTAACTGGTTATAGTTGAAATAAGGTGGGTTAGTAAGTATTTTGGAAGTAATTAAAAAACAAGCAGGTAGTAATTAGTAGATTTCAGCCACAAAAAATTGAAAAATAAAAACTTTTCAACAAAAAAGTAAACCGACGTCATACGGAACTGAAAAGTAAAAAATAAAATAAACCTTCTTAGTCTCAATAACTAAGCTCCTAAACTAATGCAAGTAACTAATTTTGAGTCGGCGCCAAACGAACAATCAACGAAGATCATTAAATTACTTTATATATATATATATATCAATCGTATTGACCTCCATAAATTAAATTTATTAATCTTTATTGTTTATTAAACTTTGAACTCAAAATGTAAAAAAACTCAAGACATTTTCCTACTCTACAAAACTATTTAATAAAAAATGAAACCGACGAAAAAAGAAACTAGAAAGCTCGAAATAACCCATCTTAGTCTTGATAACTAAGCTCCTAAACTAATGTAAATACCTAATTTTGAGTCGGCGCCAAACAAACTAGCAATTGAATAAGATAAAGCGTGAAATGATGGCAGCGAGATGCACGATGGTGTTTTGATAAATTTTTTTTTCAAGGAATTTAATGATCTTCGTTGATTGTTTGATTGGGGCCGACTCAAAATTAGTTACTCACATTAGTTTAGGAGCTTAGTTATCGAGACTAAGAAGGGTTATTTTTAGCTTTTCAGTTTATTTTTTCGTCGGTTTAATTTTTTTTCAGTTTATTTTTTCGTCGGTTTTGATTTTTTGTGGCAAAAATCTACTAATTACTACTTACTCAATTAACAATCAAGGTATCCATTATGTTGTAGTGTTATCAGAACTACACATGTGTCGGTTCACACGTGGAAAATCAATAACCCCCTATTTTTCTACTCTTAGGGCTGGATAATTCTTCTTCAAATTCAAATATGACCAACTTCAAAGTAAACCCTATACAATAAAAAAAGAATCATCTAAATCGGATAACCCAGTACAAATTTATGCCTGATAGAATCGGTTAACGGGCCAAAATTAAAATAGATATTTTCAGCTGGAACCAAACTCGATTGTATTTCCTGTTGTCAGTCGCGTGTTGACGAAATTACAAATATCCAAAAGTGTGTATACAAACGATATTATATGAATAGATAATCTTGGTGCAAGTCTTGTCATTCTGAACTCCCTGCTTCATTTCCATAATGCGACAATTTATATTCTATTAGATACCTTCTATTCGAATGAATATAGATAATGTGCACTGAAGTTTGAGTGACTCGAAAAAAATACGTTTTTGAGAAAATGTCATCGTTTAACTTTGGTGTACCTTCGATAATGGAATAATTGGAAATGAACGTTTGGTGTGTGAGCTCATGTTGTCGACCTATATTGATAAAGCAATTTTCATACTGATATCAGCGGCGAATTTGTTGAAAGAAGCCTTATGGAAATTGAGTAATTATTCGTGGTATACAGGACTGACAACAAACGTTTCCAACGTCAAATTATTCGCTTAAATAACGGTAATTTTCTCTATATACCGGGTTGATTTTCTTTTCCAGGGAGCATCTTCTGATATAGGAATATCGATTAATACCTCATCCAAAAGATGTACCAATTGGGAGTCTAACAGTCCACGATTTGTTCGATCGATTCATTAGGGTTTGACATATACAACTCCAAGTTTATGAAAGTACAAGCTGGAATCCGCGACTTAGTCTTCATGGAAACGTTATCCTGTTATACCATTATCACGTTTCCTGTTATTCCGTTATATATTTATATTTACATATATACTATATATATATATATATATATATATATAATGACAGTCTTCTTTTACGAGATAAACATTTATTTTGTCGACGTTTCGACCGTGTCCACGGTCTTCTTCAAGAACTAACAATAATTAGCTGGACCATTATTTTGAAAAAAGGAAAGTTTAAGAGCAGCAGATGATTTATTTTCCATAAAAATCATCTGCTGCTTTTAAACTTTCCTTTTTGAAAATTATGGTCCAGCTGATTACTGTTAGCCCCTGAAGAAGACCGTGGACAAAATAGATGTTTATCTCCTAAAAGAAGACTGTCATTCGCAAAAAGAACCAAAACCCCAAGAAACTCAAACTCCATTATATAAAGAGTGACCCATTTGAAAGCGGGCCACCTAAAACTTTTATTTATTATCCGATTCAGAAGTTTTTTTTCCAGAAGATAGAGCATCAATAGTTCTAGTTGAATGCCATAAATTCGAAATAAAAATAAAAATTTCACGGCCTACTTCGAGTTTTTTTCAAGGTCAAAAATCCAAAAAACATACTAGCGATTTTTTTCAATAAAATTTGACGACCCCACTAGATTTGTGATGCTTTCAAATGGGTGTGACGGAAATTATGTTTTTTAACAGAAATATGGCATAAGTAAAATTCTTATTCCTTTATCGACATATTTCGAATAGTCGTCATATAAATCACAATCTTGTTAAAAATATCTTTCAATATGCTCTTTCAGGGCGTTAGCAGTCGAGTTTGTAAACAGCAGTTATTCAAAATGGCGTCAAATTATGTTTCCTCCAAACGTAACTCCATAGTATAGGAGATAGTTATGTCCATCAGAACATAATTGGAAGAAATATAATTTGACGCCATTTTGAATAACTGCTGTTTACAAATTCGATTGCTAACGACCTGAAAGAGCATTTTAAACGATATTTTTAACAAGATTGTGATTTATATGACGACTATTCGAAATATTTTGATAGTATTATGAATTTTACTTATGCCATATTTCCGTTAAAAACATAATTTCATCGTAAAATTTTGGTCAAACCCATTTGACAGCATCACAAATCTAGTGGCGTCATCAAATTTTAATAAAAAGAATCGCTAGTATGTTTTTGGATTTTTGACTTAAAAAAAACTCGAAGTAGGCCGTGAAAATTTTATTTTTATTTCGAATTTATGGCATTCAATTAGAACTATTGTTGCTTTATCTACTGAAAAGAGAAAATTCTGAATCGGATATATGTGAAATAAAAAAATAAAAATAAGGCACAATATTTAAAAACTGCATAAATACCTGCTGTGATTTTTTTATAATTTTTTCTGTACGGTTTGCATCTTGAAAATTTTTGGCCATATTCTAGTCGACGCAGATAATTCAAGAGGGTGGCAGTTGAGTTCTCCTATTATCATCATTATGTTTGATCAGTTCATTCAATTGGAGCAACCTATAAAAATAAACAAATCCAAATTTAGAAATGAATATTCAGAATTCAACTAAATATTATATTTATATGCAAGAAACATCCTGTATACTGATTTAGAACCAAAAGGAAACATGATAGGCAAATGTCATGATATTTTTCTTCTGAATGATTAAAATGATAAAATCTGAGCATAGAAAAATGGAAAATGTCAACTTTGAAAAAATATTTGTAAATAGTACTATGTGTAGAAATAAAATTTGTATATAACATGAGTATAATAGGTGAGTTGGAAAATGCTAATAGTGAAAATTTAAGAGAGATAACAAAAAGTGATGGTTACCAAGGAAAAAGAAAAATAAGGAGAGTCGAGAAATGAAAATCAAAATTGAAGCAGGACTGAAACGTTCTATGATCAATTTTGAGGGAAAAATGCTTATAACTGAGGCATCCGAGAGACATTCATGCATACAATCAACTTTGTAACAAATCAGGAGCAAAATCTACTAAGAAACCACTTACCAAGAATTGGAGGTTAGAGTCCCAACTTTTCACTTCATTAGCAGTAAGGAGGCCGATTTCGCAAGACATCCGGTTCAAACTAACCATAGAACATTCCTGGATTCGTGTGAGTGCAAAAAATACTCATAACAGGTATTTTATCTCCATAAACTCAATCAAGTGGAAATATTCATCGAACTGTCACATTCTCGGTTTGATTACAAAAAAAAAAAACTGTTCTGTTTATTAAAAAGACTGAGAACAGCATATTAATATTTATTTTGGAATATTTGTATTATTGCAGAGCCAGCAAATCTAAAGTTTTCAATTTTGATTGGTTGAAAAGTATTATTAGAATTAAATAGTTGTTGTTGTAAGTAATATTTCAATAAAAAACTAATAATCGACATGAAAAAAAAAGAAAAATAGTTCAATAAGAATCTGGATATATATATATATATATATATATATATATATATATATATGTATATATATGTATATATTTTCTTTAGTTTCTTTCTTGACCACATATAAATTTTCTTCAATTTCTCGGAATGAAGGTCTGATTCAGTCAATTCGTATAATTTCTTTTAACGACGTTTCAACATAGTATTTTCCATCTTCAGGTTAAAAACACTAAAATAAAAAATATGGAGTTTTAGACATATTCAACTTAACACAATATTAAAATGTATGCACTAAAATTATTATTCAAAAATATATAGTTCGAAATATAACACGTTATTCACAATGTAAAATTATCTGTAAAATATAAGAGTATTCACTTACTTACAAATTATTTTATTTGAATTTTTGCGTTTGTATCGTACGAAGATTATTGTAGGTGTGTGACTTCGAAGTTATCGGGAATGGTCTGTCTATCTTTCATGCATTTTTACCATCTTCATAATTATCCTGGATTGTTCAGATTGAGTTCTGTATATGAGCCGGACTGTATTTTTTTGGCAGCACTTTTCATTATTATTACTATAAACAAAGTTAGAAAAGGTTGTTATAAATCTGGCTTAAGTTTTTTATATCATTTCTATTGTTAGTGTTGTTGGGGTCTTTTTCAATATGTATCATTTCAAGGAATGTTTTTACTCTTGGATTCCTTTCTTCGGTCAAAATTTCAACGTGTTTTGTGTCAAACTTATGTTGATATTCTTTCTCGTGTTTTTGCAAATATTGCTTTGTTTGACCTATATAGGTACTCTGACAGTCTTTTCACGGAATTATATATACTATATGAGTTTGTTTGTTTTTTGGTATTTCTGGTTTTGATTTTGAATAAATGGTTTTGTTCGTATTTTGCAGTCGGTGTGATATAGTTATGGTGTGTTTTTCCATTGTTTTATCAATTTTATTCGATAGTTTATCTATGTATGGAGGATGATTTTCTTTTTGTAATTTTGCAGTCCACAAGTTTTAGGGAAAGTAGCATTTCAAATTGTGAGGGTATTTTATTGTTTGTAAATTTTAAGTTTTATATTTGTTGGTGGGTTTTGTTTTCAATTGTTTATATATTTTGGAATCTTGAAGAATATTTCTTTTTCTTCATAATCAGTTCTGCCCGTGATGAATAATTTGTTGCCTTTGTCTGGTTTAACTATTATAGTTTGTGGATTGTTTTTGACAAATAACTTGGTTCTTGAATGTTTTTCTAAATGATTTTTTGGGTATAATTATCACAACTTCTTTTTTGATTTCGAATAGTTAAATTAAAGGTTGTTCTGTGTGTTTTATTGTTCAATTTATTGACTAAATGGTTTATTTTCTAATGTGATGAAATCATTTATGATTTGTTTTTATTTCAATGAGTGTTTTGGTGATAAATTCTTCTGTAAATGTTTCTTTGATAAGCAGATACAAGAATTGGAGAATATATTTGTTTGTGGTAGAGGAAATTGATTACTACGGTACGTACCTTCAGGTTTCACATGATTGATCTTGAAATTTGGACAATTTGGAAAAACATTTGAGTTTTTGCAACGTTGCTGCTCAAATGTATTATTTATCCCAAAAACTTTGTGGTGTTTGTTTGAATCATGTTCTATATTTTAGAAATGTGACATTCCATATGTATTAAACCACTTTCTCGTGTCTCTCCTATCGTGGTGTTGGTCCTGGAAGGATCCGACGAATTTCTAGCAAAATCACATTTGCCCTATTCATAGTGGTGGATCCGTTGTTGCCGTATATCCATTCTGATTGGGTTGCTTTATTGTTTTTTTTTTGTTCACCTATCTGTAGATCAAGATAGATTCATAGGTTGTTGATTTTTTCTGACTGTCATTCCTTCTATTTGGACAATGTGGTCGTTTCTCAATTTTGATGCCTTTCCTGGTTGTCCTTGTCACTCGTTTATTATCATATATCTTCAGAATTAATGTTAAATTATTTTCTTGGTACGTGTTGGAACAATGAATATGTGGTTCCTTTATTTCTTATATTGTTGACTTGTTTGAAAAATGAACAGGGTGTTCATAAATCAGTTGTGGAATCATTTGCGACTAAAAGATAAACTCAAGTCACTATTTTTCATCGTTCCAGATAACTTCTTGGGGGTATTCAGGTTTCCTTTTTCAACAGTTTTTGTTTTTTTTATCAGATTTTAGTTCCTTCATTTCTTTGGTCACTAGCCACTATGAATTGAGTATGACATGATAAGATCAGTCGAGTCCAAATCAACTAGACACTTTCTGGGGACGGCAAATGTGACTTTGCAATCCAACGAAAATAGAGAATACACAAAATCAAGACATTTGTACCCCCTGATAAAAGGGGGAAACCAAGAACTTCAGCGTCGAAAGGAATGCCCTAAATGCGACAGGTGGCATCACCTTCTGTAATTATTGATAATATTATATTGGGTGAAACCCAGATTTTGTTGTTGTTAGTTTCCCAGTACACAACGATGCTCAACAGTCATAATAATATTCAGGAAAGAATAAATCAGCAGGGAATATTCGAGACACGGGGTTTATTAAAACCCTATTTTATAGAGTGAATAATAACAAGTGAATTACCGAGAGGGTTACGTATAATGAAGGGTCGTATCATGAAAGTAATGGGTAGTCATCAAATATTTGTTGTAACTGTCAGGATTCTTCACTCTCAATTAATTTAGTATTAACTTGATTTCGAGAACCATTCATTAAAGTCATCAGTCGGAAAATACCGTCATCCCTAATTTAGGGCAACGCAATAAACTTTTGGGGACTTTAATAGGCACGTGTCAAAATAATGAGGTTTGGAACTGGACTGTGTTTACTTGAAATTACATGTTTTTTAGCTTTCAAAGAAAACAAATACCGGGAAGTAGCTTTACCCTTATTTCCCAGTAAATGAATAATGCTAATTATATGTTTTTGAATTCCTCAGTATTGCCTTAACGAATAGAGAAAATACTTATTAATCGATCGAAATTTCTATATCTAAGAAAATTTTAATCATTGTGAACACACTGGGTGACAACGAGAATACTAGCTAAATTGGAATTCAATATCTTAATACATTTCTTTCTGTTTCTTTTTTCCGAATAAAAAGTAGAAACTTCAGATGGAAGACAGAAAATCACTTAACTTTCCGAAAAACTAGTTCACTATATTAGATTTTTATGTTTAAGATACTTGTATCAAAGTTAATAAGTACAGGAGTTCAAGGAATTGTAGGTTTTATTGAATTACAATAAAATACTTGAATATAACTATTACTTCATCGTTTTAACGTTCACCTTTTATCCTTTGATCATTCAAACTTCTACTGAACAAATATGAAACAATTGTCTTTTCTTTTGTTCTATCTGTCCTTCTTCCATGTACTGGGCGATGGTTGAATGTTGGTCACCTCATTACTCCTCAATAAAATACTTGAATTACTCTATCGTTTTATCGTTCACCTTTTAACATGTGATAATTCAAACTTTTACTAAAAAATCCTTCTTCCACGTACTTGGCGATGATTGAATGTTATTCTGTGTATTTCAAACCAAATAGAATCAACTTGGCAACTTATTTTTCAAGAAGACATATTTTGAAGTGTTATTTGTAGTAAGCATTCTTGATGGTTTTCAAAATCTTAAACCAATCTCTATTGATTTGATTACCTGTTGCTGAAATAATGGACTATAAATTACTGGCGATTCTAATTATGGTATACGTGACAATACCATGATGATGATATTTACGATAAATTCTATATTTTTGCCCATTATTCATCATTATCGAAATCTTCTTAGTCTAACGTCATTGCGAACCACTAATCGAACTATGATGAAATTGGTCGATTTCATCATAAGACTCTCCAGTTACAAATTATAAAGGTTATGAACGGAATGTTCAGAGAATATGCATATTGTTAGATTTTCTTCTCCTCTTGTTATCATTTTAATATTATAAATGCGAAAAGTAACTCTGTCTGTTTGTTACCTCTTCACGACTAAATCTCTGAATCGATCGTAATGAAATTTGGCAAAGGGGTAGCCTATGCCATGGAGAAGGACACGTGCTACTTTACATCTTGAATATTGATGAGCAGAGAGAATTGAGAAAGGTTGTTGTCAAGGGGAGGGTGGTAGTGACTGTTGCTGTTTTGGAAACAACATTGATGTGAGGAGCATTTCTGTAATCATTTTCATAGTGCCGTGGTTACAGTCCTGGTATTATCTATTTTCAGATGTGCCGATTTCAACATCAAGGCTTTTTATACTCGAAATAATTTCCAAGAAAAAATTTCTGAATAAAATAATATCAGAAATTATGTTATCGGCGAGTCAAAGAATAAATTTCATGGTAAATATTTAGTTACATCACTCATGCACTCCGAATATGGGGAAAACACTTTTTTTACGTGTTTTTGCCTCCTGAACACGAATCCGGAAGAAAAATGCGGCGGTCTCATACCGTTTCAGAGTTACATCGCTTTTTCCGAAATAAATGGGGAATTTTTTCGGCACAACTTTGCACAAAATATCGTCGTTTTTATCGAAAAAATCCTCTTCTTATTGCAAATGAATTTCTTTTGACAGTTGACATTTATTTAACTTTTTTAATTTTTCATGTTGGTAATTTTAAATGAATCGGACTGTGTAAGAAGGAGGACCTTTTTCGATAAAAACGACGATATTTTGTGCAAAGTTGTGCCGAAAATAAGTGATTTAGGGTGTATTGTTTATGATGTTAAAAGAAGGAGGCATTTTGAGTGAGTTTTGTGCAAAAGGTGCTTGAAATTTATTTCGGAAAAAGCGATGTAACTCTGAAACGGTATGAGACCGCCGCATTTTTCTTCTGGATTCGTGTTCAGGAGGCAAAAACACGTAAGAAAAGTGTTTTCCCCATATTCGGAGTGCATGAGTGATGTAACTAAATATTTACCAATTTCATTATTACAGTCCTGTTTCCAACAATTATGTTCGGAAATAACAAAACCATAACATTATGGAAATTTGATAAAGGTTTTTCAGAACTGTTTACCATATAGAACAATATTTTTAATGATATAGGCCCGAGTTTCGGCACTTACATTGCATTCATAAACACACATAGACAAGTTATATTACACAAAGTTATTCCTACAAAACATTCAAACACGTACATTTCTCACAATCTCAAATTATTCCTAGAATATGTTATGCCTATTGTTTTACACAGGATACATAATGGTGAATAGGTGCGTTATCATAATTGAATGTTTCGGCACGATAAAAAGTCCATTAGCCGGTTTTTGCCAAATCAGGCTGTACAAAAATAGCTTCAATCATGCATTTATCATTTGCGAAATTTTTAGCGAACATGTTGATGTTCAATACACTTTTTGTGATATGATCTGGGAAAATACCATTTTTGTTGATGAGGTCATGCTATAGGTATAACCGTTAATAGTTGAAGTAAGGTGGGTAAGTAGGTATTTTGAAAGTAGTCCGAGTAAGTAGGTGGCAATTAGTAGATTTCATTTTTTATTAAAAAAAAACTTTTTAACAAAAAATTAAACCGACGAAAAAGAAACTGAAAAGCAGAAAATAAAATGAACTTAATAACTAAGCCCCTAAACTAATGTGAGTAGCTAATTTTGAGTCGGCGCCAAACAAACAATCAACGAAGATCATTCAATTACTTTAAAGAAATGATCAAACAAAATAACATAAAAATACAACGTGAAATCTCCAGCGATAACCAATAACATTCCAAAATTGCACCCTTCACACGACTACTTGCAACGACGTGTGCCCACACGTGTGAGCATTTCACGCTTTACGTAATCGATTTGCTTGTTTGTTTGTTTGGCACCGACTCAAAATTAGGTACTTACATCAGTTTAGATGCTTAGTTATTAAGAGTGAAATGGTTCATTTTATGTTTTGCTTTTCACTTTGTTTTTTCGTCAGTTTAATTTTTCGTTGAAAAGTATTTATCGTTATCTAGAAATCTTAAGAGTCTTGAAGATTGTTTCAATTCCTTTTGTATTATTCCTACAATTCATTCTCCAACCCGTGGTAAAAATTGCTTGGATAACATATGTGTTAATTTGAATGAAAGTACTTACAACAGCAACACCTTTATCAGTAACATAAGTGATCATCAGTCAGGACAGATTTCAAGTATTAATATTGAACCCCAACGAGAAAACCCAAAAGTGACCTATGAAAGCAGAGATATCTTCAACTCAAATAATATTGATCAATTCCGCACATCACTGCAGAAAGAGAATTGGTATGCTATGTTTCAGTCAAAGGGAAATATAAGCAAACAATTTGAAATATTTTTAAAGGTCTTTTGGCACCATTTTGAAGTTGCATTTCCCTTAAAAACAATAAATAAACCAATTAAACATAAGCGGAAACCTTGGCTAACTAAAGGTTTACTAATATCTGGACAAAAACTGAAGGACTTCTACTTTCTCACTCTAAATGGTAATATCGAAATCAAGAACTACTATCTGAGGTATAAAAAGATATATAGAAAATTGCTGGATGAAGCAAAAAAACTGTATAATTCGACGTTACTGACAAATTCTAAAAATAAATCTAAGACTGCTTGGAATATCTTAAAGTCTAAAAAAAAACGGAAACTGCAAAATAGTCTAACAATCAACATAGGTAAGAGGATAGTGACCGAACCTGAAGAGGTCTCTAATTGCTTTATAGATCATTTCAATAACATTCCAAAGAATCTCATTGAGGATAACATGTTATGTGCAACCAAAGGTGATATAACACTCAAATACAGTGCTAGTCAAAAGTCCCCTCCCCCCTTCGTATCTTTTGAACGGGTATACTTATAATAATGAAATTTGGAGGGTGGAAATAAACGGATGTAGGCTTCTCAACTGGTCATAACAGGTGACACAATAGTCATAAATGACGTCACAAGGCCACTGTGACCAATAATTTTAAATGGGACCCTATGGCAAGTGACAGCTCGTTTGAAAGGTATTGAAAATACCTATTCAGTCATACCAATTTTGTTTGGGTTTCGGCTGATTTTGATTGATAAATTGAAGAAATACGAAAATTATAGTTTCGCATTTAATTAATAAAGATTTAAGAACCAGTTCTTATAATAAGTGTTCAAAATGTGCTCCATCTACTTCCTGGCAGTAATGCATCCTATTGCTAAGCTCTTGTCGTACTCGTCCCAGTGTGTCAGCGGAAATTGCCCTACATTCTTCAACAATTCGTTGTTTCAGAATGGCAATACTGTCAGGTGCTGTAGCGTAAACCTCAGATTTCAAGTACCCCCATAGAAAAAAATCTAATGGTGTAAGGTCCGGTGACCGAGCTGGCCATTCGATCGAACCTCGTCGTCCAATCCATCTACCACGATATTCTTCATCTAGGTAACGTCTTACTGCACCGTAATAGTGTGCAGGAGCACCATCTTGTTGAAACGTTATTTCCACGTTGTCGAATTCATCTGGATTATCTTCTAGAATTTCAAGAATTAACGACTCAATATCATTTTGTAACATCTCCAGATACAATTCACCGGTTAAGTTAGCATTGAGAAAAAGAGGCCCAACTATGTGGTTTCCCAAAATACCTGCCCAAACATTTACTTTTTCTGGAAATTGAGTATGTTTTTCACGAAAGATGTGAGGATTTGTGTCACTCAATACCTCACATTTTGAGTGTTAACATTCCATTGAGAAAGAAAGTACTTTCGTCACTAAAACAAATTGTCTGTATGTAGCCTGGTTGTTGGTTCATTTTATTGGACATAGTTTCACAGAATTCTAGTCTTCTGTCAGGGTCATCATCTGAAAGTTGGTGCACCATTTTAATTTGTATGGATGAAATTTGTTTTAGCCAACACCCTATGTACTGTCCTTTGACTGACTTCACAGATAGACGCAACTTGGGCTGTGGAAGAAGTAGGGTTTACTACCATTTCTCCAATTATGTCAATTTTTTGTCATCACTAATTGTTGGTCGACCAGATCGTTTGGCATCTTGAACACTACCTATCTCAAATTCGAGAAGCTCCCCCAAATAAACCCTCGATATAGGCGATCGGGGTACCTCTCATTGAACAGTCGTTCCGCTGCATGGAAATTGTTTCTACATTCACCAATTATTAAGATAGCTGCTACTTTGTCGACTACAGTACGTACCATTTTGCCTATGTAAACACTTAAACGTCTCGTTAAACAATAGCTTAGGTAAATTTTCAAGGTATAAACACTTTTGACAAGTAGAGAATTCAAAAACGTCAACCTTTTTGACAATTAACCAGAGGCGTACTTTAAAATCTTTATTAATTAAATGCGAAACTATAATTTTCGTATTTCTTCAATTTATCAATCAAAATCAGCCGAAACCCAAACAAAATTGGTATGACTGAATAGGTATTGTCAATACCTTTCAAACGAGCTGTCACTTGCCATAGGGTCCCATTTAAAATTATTGGTCACAGTGGCCTTGTGACGTCATTTATGACTATTGCGTCACCTGTTATGACCAGTTGAGAAGCCTACATCCGTTTATTTCCACCCTCCAAATTTCATTATTATAAGTATACCCGTTCAAAAGATACGAGGGGGGGAGGGGACTTTTGACTAGCACTGTATAATAATGCCCATTCTATCGATCTCTTGCCTGCCACTGAGTATGATATAATAGATATTGTCAACAATATGGGTGATTACTATCGTTTCGGACGTCCATCGTCTTAATGGATTTAAAAGGTTTTCACGACGTTTCGAATGCTTGTATCTGCAATCGTCTACAGGTGAATACTGAGTAACTCAAAAACTGTTGGAGATGATGGAGTAAGTACATACATATTGAAAACATGTATACGTTTTATAGTTGAACCTCTCACCTACCTGATTAATAATTGTTCATTAATAGAAGGAATTTTCCCAGAATGCCTAAAGGTTAGTAAAATTGTACCAATTCATAAAACAGGGAATAAAACTGACTTGGAGAATTACCGACCAATTTCACTTTCCAGTCCATTGCCAAGGTCTACGAAAAATATGTATCAAATTTAGTTGTCACATTTTTCGAAAAATTGAATTTATTTAACAATACTCTGTTTGGTTTTCGTAAGGAATGTCTACAAGCCAAGCTGTCACAAAGTTTCTCAACAATCTGTACCAAAATTTGGATGAAGGAAGGAAGGCTTTGGGGATCTTCTTAGACCTGAGTAAAGCCTTTGACTTGGTTGATCATGATATTCTCATTGCAAAACTTCAAATGAATGGTATCAGGGGAGTAGCCCATGAATGGGGAGTAGCTCATGAATGGTTTGTTTGGTTATTTGAAAGGCAGAAACCATTATAAATGGTAAAAAGTCGGTATCTAGAACCTGTTTCAATGGGGTACCACAAGGCTCCGTTTTGGGTCCACTCTTATATATAATTTATGTCAATGACTTTTATAGCGATCACTTCATAATGTATGCTGATGACACATCATTATTGATAACTTAAAATCATATCATATCAACGGTTGATAAAGCATCTGATCAAATTCAGAAAGCTCAGAAATGGTTTCCAGATAATGGTATGGTAGTGAACGACAGAAAAACGGCGCTTTTATGATTCAATCATTCAAGGATTAATTTTGATCCCAGCCTCTTGGTGAAATCTGTAAATGGTTCAATTCAACAACAGAGAGAGACAAAATTTTTGGGCTTGAAT
This sequence comes from Gonioctena quinquepunctata, assembly GCA_018342105.1. NCBI lineage: Eukaryota > Metazoa > Arthropoda > Insecta > Coleoptera > Chrysomelidae > Gonioctena > Gonioctena quinquepunctata. The sequence continues at coordinate 25,471 of JAFIRS010000975.1, forward strand.
ATAGCTGAAAACTTGAAATGGAATGAACACATAGATATGGTTTGTAAAAAAATTGCTCCAATATCCTATTGCATTCAACAACTGCGTTGCAGTGTGAGTAAACCACTATTATTGATCTACTATCATGCACATTTTTACTCTATTATCTCATATTGAATTGTGGCATGGGGAGCATCTCGTGACTGCACCAGGATATTTACAATTGAAAGAAGGGCTATCAGGTATATTGCAGGAGTAAGTAGAAGAATAGTTGTAGGACCATTTTTCAATGTCTCAGAATCTCAACACTCATAGGTATATACATCTATGAGCTATTGCGATATGTTAAATCAGATATAACAAGCTTTCAGAGTCTTAACAGGAATACAAATTATAACACGAGGAATTTGCAACAGCTGGAAGTTCCATCACACAGATTGACAGTAACTGAAACATGTCCTAGACTTATGGCCATTAAAGTTTATAACAAATTACCGAATGAAATCAAGAATCTTCCTGTGGAACTTTATAAGCAAAGTATCAAGGAGTTGCTCTTGGATAAATCACATTATACTCTAGATGAATATTTAAATGATAGTCTGTGATAATATAATGCATATATGTTCATTTACATTCCTATATTGAACAAATTGTTACTGACAATGCTTTATATATGTATTACAATATTAATTAATTTTATTTTTGTTGTTGTGTCTACTGTATTGTTTTATTGATTTATTCGTTTGTATTGTATTGACTTATTCAATATCATCCTTGATGATCTTACTGAATAACTATTATCATTATTATGTTGATGCCCATTTTCTCTCCCACTCCGTGAATACTACGAGCAGAACTTGAAGACCTTCAATGTTGTCTGATAGAATCACGGTATCATCCGCATATCTAATTACATTGAGTAGTTCGCCATTTATTTTTATCCCGTATGGCTTGGCCCTCAAGTGCTTTTTTAAATAAAAGTGTAGCAATTTCTGAAATCATGGTGATAATCCTGTACGAAAGCAACTGAATGGATTATCTTCCAGCGAATCAGTCTAAGAAATCACTAATTCTGAGAGCGTTTTTGCTTTCCATAAATGGCAATATAATATCATAGAAGAGCACTCAACTTCGTTTCAACAAAACGTCAAACATTAAGCGGCTAATAAAAACCATTTTAATTACTTATAGGATTGGATGTGGAATAACGTGCGCAGGAAATCACTATTTCTAGGAAAATATAAATATGTGGTGTATTATAATTTTTGCATAGTTCTTCTGGAGACCGATAACAAAAGCCACGACAATACTTCCAGAGGATCCCGGATATACAGTGCTTTCCTTTAATGTCGCCCCCCTTTTATTTTTTGAACGGGTCAACTCAAAAAATTGAAATTCGGGATGATGAAATTGATGCATAAATACCATATTTTGGAGTAAAATTAACAGATGAAACTTTCAAGATAACGACTGGGCGCCATCTGGAAAAAAAAATTGAAGGAGTCTTGTGACATATCCTTTTGAAGCTCCTGACGAATACTTCACAACCCTAGAGTATAAAGTCAATATCTTCACCAACTACAAAATGGCGGAACATTTAATAATTACCTGCATACAAACACATTAATATCGATATATCTAGAAATATTTGTTTTTCTCTGCCACATGGCAATCCCAACAACCCGATAAGGTTTGATAGGTTATTTTTTGTTTAAACAAAAAATGACAAGAAATGTCAGTACGACAACGAACATCATTGTTCAGTTAAAATATTCTCATTTATTTTTCGGTTTTACTAGTAAATAGGTACCACGTGAACTATCTCAAAAATGGTCAATTCTCGTCCATTGGAAGAAAAAATCGAAGCGATTTTTATTTACGGTGTGACGCGTAACTTTCACGAAATCGAAAGAATTTTTAATGATCGTTTCCCGAATCGTCCTATCTGTAGAAAATATTTGAGGAAACTTGTAGCCAAATTTACCACCACCGGTAGTTCACAGAACAAAAGGCCCCCAGGTCATCCGTCCATTCCGGAAGAACAGCAATTCAAATAATTGGTGAGATGATAGTAAATCCTCAACAGTCTACTTCCTCCGTCGCGAATGTTTGTGAGGTGTGTCCTTCTACTGTGTGGAGACTTTTGAAGAGGAATAAGGATCATCCATACAAAATCAAAATGGTACACCAGTTAACTGAAGATGAACCATTGCAAGGCATCCTACCTATCTCCACAATATTTGTTTCAGTGACGAATCTACATTTTATCTGAACGGCAAGGTTCACAGACAAAATTGCCGTTATTGGAGTGACACCAACCCTCACATTTTCCGGGAAACTCATACTCAATATCCAGAGAAAATTAACGTCTGGGCAGGAATATTGGGACACCATATTGTAGGACTTCTATTCATTGAACAAAATTTAACAGGGGAACTGTATTTGAATATGCTGGAAAATACTGTTGACTCTCTTATCAGCGAAATCGTCAAAGCGAATCCTAATTAATTCGATATGGATATTGTATTCCAACAAGATGGAGCACCACCACATTACTACGGATAAGTAAGTAACTATTTGGATAATACTTTCCCTGGTACCTTGGAATGGCCGCCAGATTTGACACCTGCAGCCTTTTTTTTATGGGGCTATTCGAAGCAAAAGGTATACGAAACTGAACCTGCTCCAATATTGGATATAACGCAGAGAATAATAAATATTTGTAGCAATATCGACGTTACTGTGTTCGAAAATATTCGGCGTGAAATATCGGAAAGGCTGTTCTCATGTCAAGCAGTTGAAGGCAGCCATTCCGAGCATCTTTCGAACTGAACTTTCCTCAAATTATGAAGTTAAACGTTCAGGCAAATATTACATTTTGTAGTAGGTGAAGATATTGACTTTATATTCTAGGGTTGTGAATTATTCGTCAGGAGCTTCAAAAGGATGTGTCAATTCAATTTTTTTCCCCAGATGTCGCCCATCTTGGAAGTTTCATCTGTCAACACCAACAAAGCCTGTGGATCTGACGGAATCCCGCCGATTGTTCTCAAGAAATGTGCCCCCGAACTAACACCTGTTCTTTGCAAGTTGTTCAACCACTCTTACAATTTGGGGGTATTTCCGTCCAATTGGAAAATTGCAAGAATACAGCCAGTCCCTAAAAAAAGCAAAAAGGCCCTACCTAGCAACTACAGACCTATCGCACTGCTATCTATTATTTCAAAGGTCATGGAAAAAGCCATCAACATCGAGCTCATGAAATATCTGGAAGACTCAGGAATTGTCAACGATAGGCAATATGGCTTCCGCCATCAGAGATCAACTGGTGACCTGCTCGCTTACGTCTCACATATATGGCAGCTATCTATTGAAAAGTATGGAGAAACTTTAGCTGTGGCATTAGATATCTCCAAGGCGTTCGATCGAGTTTGGCACCAGGGACTCCTCGCCAAGCTTCCGTCTTATGGCTTGCCCCCTCAGCTGTGTTCTCTGCTTGCTAGTTTTCTCTCAAACAGGTCTCTCCATGTAGTGGTCGATGGAGTTTCATCTGACACTCTACTCATAAATGCTGATGTTCCGCAAGGATCTATTCTCGCACCAACACTATTTCTACTTCACATCAACGACCTGTTGAAAGCAACTTCATGTCCAGTACACAGCTTTGCCGATGATAGTACTCTCCATACCGCTTTCTCTTCCAGGGCCCCTATATCAGCCCGTGAAACCAGAAATGAACGAGGAAGAAATGTTAATAATATAAATATGGACTTAGCAACAATTCTCGAGTGGGGATCTAATAACTTGGTAGAACTCAATGCAAACAAAACACAAGCATGTTTTTTCTCTAGAAAAGCCGATCTCACTGTGCCTAACATAACTTTGTCAGGAGTAACCATACCACTGAAGTCATCCATATCGATGCTTGGTATTACTATCAGCAATAACCTTTCCTGGGAAAATCACGTGAGGTCCATTGCCAAAAGTGCATCCCAAAAACTTGGTTCTTTGTTTCGTGCCAAGAACTATTTCACCCCCACTCAGCTGCTTATGATCTATAAGGCACAGATCCGACCTGTCCTGGAATACTGTTCCCATATTTGGAGCGCGGCACCTAAACATATCCTGAGGCTATTGGATTCTGTCCAAAAAGGGGCAATTCGTCTCGTCGGTGATGCCTCGCTTACAAACTCGCTCACTTGTCTGGAACACCGTAGAAAAGTTGGCGATTTGTCTCTATTTTATAGATATTTTTATGGGCGATGCTCTTCTGAAATATCAACAATCGTTCCTGCTTTGGCAGTCTCTTCGAGACTAACCCGTCAAGTTCAGTCATCACACCCCTTCGTGGTCACTTTGGAGACCTGCAGAACATCACTTTCCAAAGACTCGTTCATCCAACGAACAGCGAGGCTTTGGAACTCATTACCTAGGGAGGTGTTCCCCGAGGCATACAACCTCCAGAAATTTAAGAAGAACACCAACTCCTACCTTCTTTCCCTTGGTTCCCACGATGTTCTCTGAACATTACAGGATATCCCTTTTCGTGGGAACCAGAACATAAAAAAAAAAAAAATTAACTCCAGAATATAGTATTCATGCATCAATTTCATTATCTCAAGTTCCAATTTTTTGAGTTGACTCGTTCAAAAAATAAAAGGGGGGAGGGACATTAAAGAAAAGCACTGTATGAGTCGCTCAAATTGGAATGGAAATTATGCGGTTGATTGATGATCACCAGTGGTTTGCTCCAAAATTATAACAGAATATATTTTTAATCGATGCCCGTTGTGAAAATGTGATTGTCATCGAATGTGAATATTCCTAAGAAATGGGCAACAGACTATCAACGCGACAAAATCGATAGGACTCGTTAAGATATGTACTCCAACAAAAGACAGGCAAGCGAAGCGCCACTGGTTAAGTTAGTGTGATTATGAAGAGATTCCAAAATCTTTATTTTGTTTCAATTCAGAATCTTGGATTCATCTTCAACACGATTTATTCAGTTTCACTATCTCTCTAGTGGAAAAACCAGTCAAACAATGGAGTTGGGTCTGTACTTTCTATTTCAATACTACTAACATATAAGTGATGAATTTTCAAGTATGCGCAATACTCTCTGTATGATGAAAAATGTTTCTAGCTGTTATCAACCGAAATATGGTAAGCATAAGAAACAGTGAAGAAATTCTTCATTTCGGCTAGCTTATGTACCTGCAATTTGTCAATTGAATAACGCATATCAAGAAAATATAAGGAAGCTATAGAAGCAGCATTCATGATATTCATGTCATTTCGAACTGGAAGTGTAAAAAGTTATTCATTTCTATGATATATCTATGAAATATGCCTCAATTTGAAAATATTAACCTCAACACGAACTCATGTCATTGATGAAATAATTCTAAAAATCAAACAGGATATTTCTCATATCCAATTATACCAATTCGGTACTTTAAAATTCACCAAGCTCTTTCAAAGTAGATCGCGAATATGATGAGAGAAGGAAAAGTTCCAATTATATTGAATTTATATTCACTCTCAGACGAATACAAGCCAATAAGTCTTATTTGATTCTCTTCAACCAACGACTGAGTTCGTGGCTTCGCCATAGAACTGGTGCCAAAGAGCTTATTAGTTCCTGAATGGAGAAAGACGAGACGATAATCCGCTTAAAATCAGGTTGTACAGAAGTACAGTAGCGTGTACGAAATAGATTTAGGTATTTAAATATCAAGACACAAGTATGTTCCGTTATGTTCTCTCTATCGGTGTTTTGAGAGTTGTCCAAGTGTTCTTTTATACCTCCAATTGTAATTGTTATATTATTTCTGTAATTGTCTTCCAATGTTGGAATATCTCATACTCCTGCAATCTCTCAATTGTAATTTGTATTTTATACCTGTGATTTGTAGTTTTTTATATATGTTATTCGTATCATTTTATTCCTATATTGACACGTCCACTCCATTGTATAATTGAATTGAAAAGTAAAAAGCTCTATTTACTTACAGTGCGCGGCTAAATTATGGAATGAATTCGATATTTCGCAAGCAATGTACTTTTGTCAAAAATCCTGAAAGAGGTCGATTTTTGGTTTTAAATGCCGATTTTTGAATGTTTATTCTAAAGAGGTTATGTCACTGGTTTTGACGTGGTGACGTAATCGGTAATTTTTTCAAATTGAAATAGATGTCTTATGATACTTTATCTGAAAGATCTTTCAATTTAATGATAATAAATAATTTGATTTGTTTGTGAAGGGTGAACAAAAATTTATATTTTATTTCAGTAAGAGAATAATTTTATATCCAACGAAATACAATATTTAAATAAAATAATAATTTTTGTTCACCCTGTATAAACGGATCAAATTATTCATTATCAATGAAAGCAGTATTGGGAGACCTTTGATATGAAGTGTCACAAAACATCTATTTCAATTTAAAAAAATTACCTAATACGTCACCACGTCAAAACCAGTGACATAACCTCTTTAGAATATACATTCAAAAATCGGCATTTGAAAACGAAAATCGACCTCTTTCAGGACTTTTGTCAAATGTACATTGCTTGCGAAATATCGAATTTGTTCCATAATTTAGCCGCGCACTGTAAATGACATTCCGATCATGATAAAACTCAAACAAATTTCCTTTAATGAAAATTGAAGCATTGAATGATAATATTATTGGACTCTCAAATCGAAAAATTACAATGTGTATAATCATAGTGATCCTGATCTTAAGCTCAGATTTTGTTCACCTAGGTTTCTACAAAAGATTTTGTCATTAGCAAAGGCATCATCAGTTTTGTATTAATTTTGGTGAGTTGATTTGTATCGGCGAATTTTTGTGATAAAAAACTATTTAACAAAAAATTAAACCGACGAAAAAATCAACTGAAAAGCAAAAAATAAAATAAACCTTTTTGGTCTAAATGATAATTGAGCTCCTAAACTAATGTGCGTAACTGATTTTGAGTCGGCGCCAAACAAACATTATCTAAGATCATTTATATAATTCCATCCTTGCCTAGAATGTGATCATTTTGACGGATGTAGGAGGGTCTGTCAATGTCAACTACATATGTGTGCCAAAGTTCACAAGTGAAAAATCAATCATCCCCTATTTTTCTACCCATAGGGGTGGATCATTTCATTTCGAATTGGAATATGATTAACTATGAGGTATACCCTTCCTAATAAAAAAAAATCATCCAAATCGGAATACCCACTACAAAGTTATGCCTGATAGAATCGGTTAACGGACCAAAATTCAGAGGGTGAACGATCAATATCCTCCATTTTGCTACCCCTAGGGATTGATTTTGATGTCCAAATTGAAATGGAACCACCTTCGAAGTACACTCTATCCAATGAAGGGAGAATCATCGGAATCGAACCGCTCTGTAAAAAGTTGTGCGTGATCATATATAAAAAAAAAGAATAAAAAAATATACGCGTCGAATAGAGAACCTCCTCCTTTTTGGTTTCGTCGGTTAAAAAGTCAACAATAGGTGGTGGGAAGACGGTGCACAGCCTCTCACAATACTTTTCCCGAATGAAAGTACATGAAAGAAGTAAAAAATTTACGGCTACGGAATAATGGAGTTGTTATAAGCAACCGGCATACATTCACATCGAATGGGTCTCATCTACAAAGAAATGATCACTATTGTATACTAATGGATCCAAAATGGAAGGAAGGGCTGGAGTGGGAGTAAAGTGTCCTAGTTTTAGGGCCCCAAAACCCCTAGGCAAAGCTCCAACAATATTTCAAGCAGCAACCCGTGCTATCCTATCAGACAGCCAAGCAGCACTGAAAGCTCCAAAGTCGAACACTTGCAGTAAGTCTAGTCTGACTTACTGCAAACTTGAGGAAATCTCAGCAGTGACTCACAACAATACCTTGGTGAGAATCCTTTCTCAAGGCTCTTCAAATAAACCTCCAACATTCAAAAGCAGCCACTAGTATGCTTAGAAGGAAGTTTACTGAAGAAAACCTCAGTATAGGGTTGCTTCAAGAGCCCTGGTTTAATAGACGACGAATACAATGACTCGCAATGAAATCATGTAAGTTACTTTTTCGTAACACTCATGAAAAATCACGAGCAGACATATTGCTCGCATCCAACATTGAATTGACTCCTGTTCCAGAATGCATCACTGAAAATTTGGCCACCGCCATCGTGGTAGTTCCAAATGAAACAGGCAAGAGGCAGACTCACAAGGGGCTCGCCGTCACACCCACCACCAGAAGAAGTCCATAGCCTCATTGGATGGTGTCAAAGAGGAAACAGGCATCTCATTCTGTGCTGCGACGCGATTGCGCACCATCTCACATGGGGAGCACAGACATAAACGCACGAGGTGAGTACCTTTCAGAATATTTGTCGGCGATCAATATATTCCTTGTCAATGAAGCTAACAAACCCACCTCCGTGAATTCGATCAGAAATGAGGTTATTGACCTAACCCTTGCTGATTCATTTATAACAAACTAAATCCACAACTGGCACGTATCAGATAACTCCTCGATGTCGTATCATCAACACATAAGATTTGACGGAGTCATCGGAAACACGCTCCGAAGGATATCGGATACCCAAACTGACCAACTGGGAGGACCAACATACAGAGTGGGCCATTGAAAACGAAACAGCGGCTCTGCAGGTCGGCAGAACCGAATAATATCAAAACGCTCGGACACGTCAACTACATTTTCGAGGGGGACATCGTTCGCGATGAAATTCACCCAAAATACATTCCATCCCTCGGAGCTGTGACCGCCACCCCTAATTTTTTGATTGGCAACATATGGCAAGTGAAACCTCTTTTGAAAGGTATTTTCCTCCTCAATATCAAACAACAAAAATAAATTAATTATATCGATTCGTTTTCGAGATATATGAATTTGAAGTTGTGAAATCACTTTTTATTCACTCAATCAATAAAAACAATATCTAATAAAGCAACTGTCGCAATAATTATTATTGTCAATGAACTAAATGTTCAAACTGCCTACCACCCATTCCCATACAATAGTACAAGTTCTGTTCGAAACGAGACCTCACATTTCATAGCATTTCCGGCGTGATTCGACGGCATTCTTCAATAATTCTCCTTCGTAAATCTTCCAGAGATTCTGGTTCGGTTGCAAAGATTTTGTTTTTCAAGTGACCCCACAGGAAGAAGTCGAGTGGAGTTAAATCTGGAGATCTGGCTAGCCACTCTATAGAGCCTCTTCTTCCAATCCAACTTCCAGGAAACATTCCATACAAAAACGCCCTAACAGGCTGTGCATAATGTGGAGGTGCCCCGTCTTGTTGAAATATCAAGTGGTCTTCATGGTAACGATCGTCATTTTCAATGATGTCTACTAATTGTGGATAAACAAATTCATTCAATAATTCCAAATAAGTTTCTCCTGTCAGGTCACCGTCGAGAAAAACTGGCCCAATCAAACACTCCCCAAAAATACCGGCCCAGACATTGAGTTATTGGGGAGTTTGAGTATGGACTTTCGTGGAAAACATGTGGATTGGCATCTGACCAATAACGACAATTATGACGATTCACAGTCGAATTCAAAAAGAATGTAGACTCATCAGAAAAGCACATTTTGAAAAGGAAATTCTCATAAGCATCTATTCTCGTAGTCATAATTTCACAAAATTCCTGTCGCCTATCAAAATCATCTTCATTCACTTGGTGTACCAAATGTATATTGTAGGGGTGGATTTTATGATGTTTCAGGATTCGGCGGATACTGGTTCTACTGATATTGGTAACACTAGTCAATTTCCTTGTGCTCAATGTTGGGTCTGCATGAACTTGTCCTAAAAGTGCAACTTCAACAGCTTCATTTCTCAACGGAAATTCACGTTCTGGGTCTCTTGTTGGCTACTGATCCAGTTTGACGAAATTTTTGCACTAATTCTAGAACGTATTTTCTAGCAACAAGTTTATCTGGATGCGTTTCATAAAACAAATTTGCTGTACGGTTACCGCACTCATCATTCTTATTTTTTTTTTATTATTTCAACTCTTTGCGCGATCGTTTACACCATTATTGCGGAAAGATATTCAGCAGCTTTAGTCAAGTAATTCACTCGAATGTCGTTCAATCAAAGATCAGTTTGACCTGATATACGTCCATAATTGCGATTTGGCGAAAAAATTTATCTCGTATTTTTTGTTGTACATTATGAATTCGGAAAGTTTTTTTTGTAAATGATGAAATAAAAATTTGAAACGGAATTGCATGTTATTTGTTGATAAACAGTTAGACCATTTGATTCCTTGACAATGATAATTATCTTTAAACAGTTGCATTGTTAGATGTTATTTTTATTGATTGAGTGAATACAAAGTGATTTCCCAACTTCAAGTTCCTATATCTCAAAAACGAATCGATAGAATTAATTTATTTTTGTTGTTTGATATTAAGAAGGAAAATACCTTTCAAATGAGGTACATCACTTGCCATATGTTGCCATTTACAAATTTAGGGGTGGCGGTCACAGCTCCGAGGGATGGAATGTATTCCGAGTGAATTTCATCGCGAACAATGTTCATCTCGAAAATGTAGTTGACGTGTCTGAGCGTTTTTTTTTATCTAATTTGGTTCTGCCGACCTACAGAGCCGCTGTTTCGTTTTCAATGGCCCACTCTGTATATCCATCGATTCAGCCGAAGAACTAGATACAGCCTTCAAGCAGCTTCAAAATGCTAAAATGAAATCTGCTGCCCAGAAAAACAAAGCATTCAGTAGAGACGTGCCTTGGTGGAATGAAGAGCTAGCCAAACTTGGGAAGAAGTAAGGGACCTCTTCAATAGAGCTAAAAATCTGAGAAGACTACAAAGCGGCTTTTTCTGAGTAAAACAAGGAATTCAGAAATTCCAAAAGAAGAACATGGAGGCAAATGTGTGAGGAGATTACCGAGTTACTCTCAGCCCAACGCCTCCAGAAAGTTATTACTAAAGAACATACCAATGGCATCGGTTCAGACCGTTCGGCTTTTTGACTGAACGGTGGATATGCAGAAAACCAGAAGGAAAGCATAAGTGTTCTCATCTAGACACACTTTCCTGTATCCAAGGTTGATGAAGACGAAGTGCTCAGCTGGAAGGAGTTGTCACCAACCGCAAGAAAACCTGCAGGAGCTTAGCGGGAATAGTTATTTGTTTTACTAGGCAGCAAAGTAGTAGATTGACTGCCGCGGCAGATAGTTCATAGCCGAGTGTAACGAGGCTAGGAATTCAGCTAAGGCGGTCAATCTACTTTGCTGCCGAGTTTAACATATAATTTATTCTCCGATTGTTTATAACGATATATGTAGGATATTGTATTTGCAAATTAGTACAATTCCCACAATCTTTTTATTTTTCCTGTAGTGATAAATTAAAACAAAATTTCATAGAAATCGCAATTGTTGGAATGGTTGGTTGCTATGGAAACGTATATGTCCATAATAATTATAGTTTGACAACTTATGAGATTTCTGACAGTTTTGTGGAAAAATATTGGTATATTTATATTATGGATAGTGATAGCGACTAGAAGTACTTACTCCTCCAGAAATAAGGGAGGTGGCAAAAAATATTGAGTTAAATTTGTTGCCGGAGAAGTCTCGGATGGAATATGAAGGAAATTATAAACGATTTATGGATTATTGCATGGAGAAAACTGTGAAGACTTTTTCGGAGAATGTATTACTTGCTTATTTTGTTGGATTATCTGAAACAATGGTCTGTATATTCCATGTTGAAAGCAACTATGAATGTTAAAAATGGTGTAGATATAGGAAGATATTTGAAGTTGCGAGCATATTCAAAACGGGGATCCGAAGGCTACAAGGCAAAGAAGTCCCGAGTTTTCGAAAAACAAGATATTACAGACTTTTTACTGGATGCTCCAGATGATGAATATTAATTAGCGAAAGTAAGTTTCAAATAAGATATTTATACGATAAAGTGAAAATACTTATAATCCATTCTTTTAGGTTGTATTGATTTTTGGAATTGCGGGTGCATGTCGCTGCGACGAACTATTGAATTTAAAGTAAGAGAATATTGAAGATAGGAACAATAAACTATTGGTACCCTATTGAACACGAAGACGAAGAATTCGAGGTCTTTCGTAATAATGGAATATTTAGATGTTGTTAGAAAATATATACTTTTTCGGCCTGCTGAATTGAAAGACACAATATTTTTTTTGAAGGTAAATCCGTAAAGCAATTTGTTGGTATCCATAAATTTGGTAAAATACCTCAAGAAATAACTGTCTTCTTAAAGTTGCCGAATGCTAAAGAATATACGGGACACTGCCTCCGTAGAAGTTCTGCCACTTTACTTGTTAATTCAGGAGGTGACATAACAATGTTGAAAAGACATGGTGGGTGGGAATCCTCAACTATAGCAGAAGGGTACAATGAGGATTCAATGGCAAGTAAAACCAGTATTTGTGAAAAAGTTTTGACAAACTACTTATGAGGCGAATCAAACTGGTAATATAGTGAATGTGAAGAGAACGATATCTGAGGAAAGAAAAGGTGGCCTATTTATTCAAAATTGTAGTAATTTTACTATCAATGTTAATAACTAAAAATATGTTTTTTAAATTCTTGTTGAAAGTCTTATGTGATAATTGCTAATGAATGTTTTTTTTGTCAAAAAATGTCAAATGTTTTATTCCCATTGAGAATAATTATTTTGCTGCCTAGGCAGGAAAGTCCTTACTTTGCTGCCTAGGCAGGAAAAGTAATACTTTGCTGATTGATATGTGTCTGCAAAATTAATATTTGCTGTCGGTCGGAGAAAAAAATCTTTACCACCCAAAAAATCAAATGGGCCATTAAGAGCTTCAAACCTTTTAAATCGGAGTTTTTTGTGATTGATATAGCAGGTAAATGAATGTTCACGGGATCACGGGAAGCAAATAAAATAATAATTCCCAATGAATACCCACTATAATTGGATTTATTTGATAAGGAAATATGAAATATGAAAAATTATTTTTTAACTCAATAATAAACCAAAAAAGACATACACAAGAGCGTGTGGACGCGACACAGGTTGATAAAATATGATTCAAGTTGAAATTGTTCTGCTTGTGCATACGCCACTGAAGTTACTGGTGAATAAGCTCTATCAAGATTGATTTGAACACCTCGGACCTTATTCAGGTTTTATCTTTTGAGATAATCGCACTCACACTGCATGTACGGGAAATGGATTTTAGGGTGAATGGTACTGACACGTCCCCAAAATCAATCCGGACCAAACACAAAGTTCTACTGAAAGGCGTTGTAAAAGAGAGTAATATTGATTTGAATATAATGAGATACTGGACATTTCGGATAAATGCTCAGTGAAAACCATTGGAATGGAGGGGAATGATTCATCATAGTTTTCAGCTCTCTATTCTCATATAACCTCATGAATCCGGAGAATTATGTGGATAGCATTGAAAATGAAAATGGGAAAATACAAACAGTTTTCTACAAAGAGTAATAATTATTTTTCTCTACGACTATCGTAATCTACATTGATTACATATTGGTTATTAATTGATGAATGAAGATGATTCCAAGAGCCCGTGGATCGTAACTCATTATTCAACACCACTCGACCAATCACAGATTCAGAGTTTTCAGGATCCACGGGAACTGAAAGGTTCAGACTAATGACAAAACAACAAATCTACCAAACACATTTCTCAAGAAGGCTTTTTGCTTCATTCGACGTGTCATGGCTTGGCTTCCGCGAATGTCGAATTGACTGTTTTTTACCCGCTTTATATAAGCTTCACTTGTATGTTTGTTTGTTTGTTTGTTTTTTTGTTTGTTTGTTTGTTTGTAACCGACTCCTTTGGGCGCGGTTTTGACCCACTTCCAGACGTCCGAATGATTTGAAATTCGGCAGGTTACATAATTCCGGTGACAATGCATTGAAGAATTTTTGTGTGGAAAAAAAACAAAATGGCGGCTCCAATATGGTGTACGAGTTTTGTGATTATGGTCCGATTCGCTTCAAAATTGGTATCTGAGGGTTTTCGTGGTCGGAGATTATGATTCTTTTGTCAAAATTGAAAAATTCAAGATGGCGGCTCCAAAATGGTGGAAGCGTTTTGTGATTATGGTCTGATTCTATTCAAAATTGGTATGTGGGGGTTTTTGGGGTCGAATATTATGATTCTTTTGTAAAATTGAAAATTCAAGATGGCGGCTCCAAAATGGCCGCCGAGTTTTGTGATTATGGTCGATTCTATTCAAAATTGATATGTGGGGATTTTTAGGGTCGGACGATTATGATTATTTTGTCAAAATTGAAGGATTCGAAATGGCGGCTACAAAATGGCCGCGAGTTTTGTGATTATGGTCCGATTCTAATCAATATTGGAGGATACTAGTTGAAAAAATTTAATAATAATAATAATAATAGTTTGAAAAATTAAAAACACGCGTTAATAGAAAACTAAACTAGAAAGTTGAAAATAAATAATGGTTTAATAAAAAAATTCAAAATAAGAAAAAAATATATTTTATATAAAAAAAATCGTGGGATGCATGATATCGCCTCGCCAACAATTACCTGTGATCTGAGACATTTCTTACTTTACTGCCCTAGGTGTGTAATGTACTATATAAATATTGATACCATGCACATCACGCTTTTTTTTAAATAAAATACTTTTTTTTCTTATTTTCAATTTTTTTAGTCTGGTTTTCTATAAAAGCGTATTTTCAGTTTTTTTAAACTAGGTATTATTTAATTAGTTTTAAGTTTGATATGTCACGATCAGAATATAAAATGAATAATTGTGATTGGGAAAGCAGTGATAGTGAGAATAATGAGATCTGTACGCCGACGGATTTGAGGAAACGGTGAAAACAGAACTCTGAATTTATTGCCGGAAAAATAAAAAAAGCAATATTTGAAGGCATACGCAGAGTTCCTGGATTGGCGAAACTTGAACCAGGCACATTCATTCTCGGAAAATGTCCTTCTCGCTCATTTTACAAAACTCTCTGAGAAATATAAGTCATCATCGTTGTGGAAGATATATCATTCCACAAAATAAATCTGAAATACAAAATGAATGAATGAAGTGTCTATTAATTTCAAAAGTAATATTTAGATTGCATTGAAACTCGAATATCGAATAGTCGTAGAGAAAGTATAGTCTTCTACTCGCGTATCATCATACGCTCGTTGAAGAATATACTATTATAACATTTCTTGGATTTCTTGTAGTGAAGTATTTCACAATATTTTATTTAGTTTCACTTGTTAGTTAGTTCCGTTCGTTTGTTAGCTTGGATCAAATCTTGCAAGTAAATTTCGACCGACTTCTAGTCGTCCGATTGATTTGAACTCTGACAGCTGTTCCTAATTCTGGTGACAATGCATAATGGGATTTTTTTAGTAAAAAAACAAAATGGCGACTCCAAGATGGTAAACGAGATTTGTAATTATGGTTCGATTTGATCCAAAATTGGTATGTGGGGGTTTTCGGGGACGGAGATTATGAATTTTTTGTCAGAATAAAAAAATTCAAATGTCAGCTCCAAGATGGCGGACGAGTTTTGTGATTATGGTCCGATTCGATTCAAAATTGGTATGTGAGGGTTTTCGGGGTCGGAGATTATGAATTTTTTGTCAGAATAAAAAAATTCAAATGTCAGCTCCAAGATGGCGGACGAGTTTTGTGATTATGGTCCGATTCGATTCAAAATTGGTATGTGAGGGTTTTCGGGGTCGGAGATTATGAAATTTTGTCAATTCATGAATTCAAGAAGCGGCCCCAGGATGGAGGACGAGTTTGTATATGGTCCAATTCGATTCAAAATTGGTATGGGGTTTTGGGTCGTGATAATTTTTTGTCAAAATTCATAAATTCGAGATGGCGCCTCCAATATGGCGTACGATTTTTTTTATTATGGTCCGATTTGATTCAAAATTGATATCTGGGGGTTTTCGGGATCGTAGATTTGAATTTTTTCGTTAAAATTCATAAATTCGAAATGGCGGCCTTAAGATGGAGGACGAGGAGGATGATTATGGTCACATTTTATTGAAAATTGGTGTGTGGGGGTTTCCAGGTTCGGTGATTATGAATTTTTCGTCAAAATCTATAAATTCCAATTGGCGACTTCAGGATGGCGAACGGGTTATGTGAATATGCTCAGATTCTATTCAAAATTGGTGTGTGGGAGTTTTTGGGGTCGAAGCTCATGATTTCTTTCAGCTCAAAACTTACAGGAAAGAGACCTTGTAATAACGATGCTCTATTAGAAATGAACAGATTAAGGCGAACTAACAAAGAAGCAAATAATAAAATAACTAATAAAAAACCTTTTTGAAGGTAAGCTTTCATTTAAGCCGTTTACTAAAACGTATAAAATAAGTTTAAGTCATCGCTGACAACGATTAATTTTGTTTTTTTTTATTTTTTTGTTTCAAAAAGCTTGTCGCGCGAATTGTTGTTGAAATCAATACTTCGACAAGTTGTTACTTACCAACTAATCATTGTCCAATGAAATTAATTGGTACTTACTTTTATGAATACCTACTTTGTGAAAATTAAATACTTTGACAATTTCTTACTGACCAACCAACCACTACCCAATCAAATTAATTGGTACCTACCTAATTTTATGAACACTTCGCGCGACAAGCTTTTTGAAACCAAATAATTCAACAAAAAATAATTAAATCATTGTCAGCGATGACTTAAAACTTATTTCATACGTTTTAGTGCACGGCTTGAATGGAAGCTTGTCTTTAAAAACGTTTTTAATTAGTTATTTTATTTACAAGGCGTTTAGTAAATTTTAATTCAGTTTCCTTTGATTAGGGAAATATTTTAATGGAATATCAGTCGTGTTCAGAGATTTCATCGCATATATTTTTGGAAATTCTCCAAAGCAATTCCAAGCATTGAAGATTTAATCAATTGAGACCCCAATTTGCACTCTGTACTCTTTCAATCTTTAATGTGTCCAAAATTTCCAGAAACAACTACTTATTATTTTCTGAACTGCAGCCATACCTGTATGTTGTTGATCAGCATTAATAAATCAAGGAATTGATTCAGGAGTCATTTAAAATGAAATCTGGAAAAAAATCGTGAGATTGGAAAGGTAGGATTTGATGTATTTCAATACAAAGTATTTCCCCACACTTTGGTCTCATCCTCGAGCTGCATTATTTCAAATTTACAACACTAAAATCATAGTGGAACGTGAGCATTTACCTTCATTATAATAATACTCTCTTACTGGCGATCATTATGTTTTATTATTCATTGTATGAAATTACATAGTGAGCTAGAGGATGGATGCCATTTATCAATTCAAAATGTCGTATGTACATTAGTTTGTGAAATTTTCGTTCTACAAAAAAATGCTCTTCATGAAATTTGTTCCAGTATTCAAGTGGATTTTCTAGAAATTGCCTCGTTTTTGCAATGACCAATTAACGTACAAAAGAAACCAGCTAAAAAAAATTACATAGAAATTAAAAGATCAGAATTAGTCGAACATATATTATCACCATTTGGGACACATATGGCGGACTGGCACAATACCATAACTCTTGTATGGAACAACTGACGAGAGCACAAAATGAAAAAATAAAGGTTGACGAAAATGATAATGAGCCTGCGCTCTCACTATGGATTAATCATTGATGCTCTCACTGGAAAAAGTAGAACTAAACAAATTATTGCACTTATACTCATGGAAGTTGATTAAGACATAATGAAAGTTAACGAGTCTTACATGGCATCCATCTCTATTGGGTAAGTAAACACTAACTACAAACCACATAGAGTGTATTATTTTTTCTGTGCCATGTGAAACCTCAAAAGTTAACTGATTATGCTATGAAAAGTTTCGAGGATATTTGAGGTCTTTTATTCCATAATCATATGTAATATATTTAAGAAGTGTACTTACATTTGGTACTAAATAAATCAATATTCGTACATTTATATGTCCATTATCCTCGAGTTGTTTATTGAATTGGGAAGATATAGCAGAATTTTGACATGCTGTGTATCGGATATTGATGAATTTCACACTTGCCCTGTTGAAATTACTCTTGCAAATTGTTTCGATGTCATAAAATGCGCCACATCAAGAGGATTTAAATTCTTCTTCGAAGAACATGTATAATTCAACTCACTTCCCATATTCGCACCCATTATGTTTTTTATTATTACTGGTTCTTCAACTTTTATGGCTGCCTCTGTATTCAATGGTGTATTTTCGGAGCCATTAAAAAACAACTTGCAGTTTTTTCCATTCATTTTTATACACGCTTCATCAGTTTAACCTGTATGTATGTATGCATCAATGTAGGTAATGGAATCTTTGAAATTAATTTTCAACCACTTCCAGACGTCCTAATTATTTGATATTTTGCCCACGTATTGAGAACCGTGACAATACAATAATTTCGTAGCTATGACCTGGTATTCTCACCAAGATCGTCAGAAAAAAAAGTTTACATTCCAAAGATATGGGAGTCCGGTCCTGACTAGAACCTGAACAGCCGTGTGAAAAATCGCTCCAAAGTTAATTAGTGATTTAAAAGCGTCATCCAGTTCGGAATGGGTATTGTACCCCTCAAGAGAGGCGAATGAACCTCCTGTGCATACCCTAATGAAGATTGAACCTACAAACAACCTAGTAAATGAAATAACTGATAAAAAACTTTTTAAAGACAAACTTTTATCTTGACAAACCGCGAAAACCGCCGCATACCAATTTTGAATCGAATCGGACCATAATCCGAAAACTCGCCTTCCATCTTGGGCCCGCCATCTTAAATTTATGAATTTCGACATGAAATTCATAACCCCCCGTTCTCCATCTTGGAGCCGTCATCTTGGATATATGAGTTTTGACAAACATTTCATAATCTCCGACCCCAAAAACCCCCACATACCAATTTTGAATCGAATCGGAGCATAATCACAAAATTTGTCCGTCATCTTTGAGCCACCATCTTGAATTTATGAATTTTGACAAAAAATTCATAATTTCCCACCCCAAAAACCCTCACATACCAATTTTGAATCAAATCGGAACATAATTACAAATCTCGTGCGCCATCTTGGAGCCGCCATTTTGTTTTTTTGTCTAACAAAAATTCTGTAAGGCATTGTCACCGGAATTATGAACTCCTGCCAAATTTGAAATCCATCGGAAGAATAGAAGTTGGTCAAAATTCACTTGCAAGATTTGACCCAAACTCATTTCTCATTTTTCATGCGAATTGATGACAGACGTCAAATAAAAAATATACGTTGTCAGCCAATGAAAACAAAATACCTCAATTTATTCCCGCGGCTATTTTCTAGATAGAATATTCCCACTATAATCATGTTTTGATTGGCCAAAACGGACATGAATATTTTGAATTGAAAGTTTCCATTGGTTTCTAGAAATGTCAAAAAATAATTGAATTTCCCTAAAAAATATTCAGGTTCTTTAATGTTGAAACATAGTGCGTCAGCTGATTTATAATAATTCTCTCAAGGGCATCACTTTCTCTTATTCAATTTCTTGTTGATCTGTCTGATACAAAGTATCTGAATTCAAGTAGATTGTGGACCCACAACTTTGTGTAATTGTTATTGAATATCTGTTTTGATGTGCTCAATAGATCGCTAAGCATTCAATTCGCCAGGGAATTGCTGTTTGAACAAGCAATATTTCCTCATGCGATAAATTGAATGAAATCCGAGACATAACTGGGAGTTCAATGTCCCCCAGAAGACTTCTCATATTGAACTGAAAAGTCAATTGAAAGATTCCAACGGTTTTTACTATTTGAAGTATTCGCCCGCATACCGGATTCTTGAATCAATATTAACCTCCTTTATCCATTCTAGAGCAGCTATTGTTAGAAACTCTCATCTCGAAAATTCTTCGGTAGTTTGAATTCTCATCAATCCGATGAAAATGTTTTTGGAAAACATTTTCTACCATAAAATACAATACGATACATATTAAAATAGATAATAATGAATATACTCATACAACAAATAGATGTAAATATAAAAAAATAAAAACTATAAAAACATAAGAATATAAAAACTGAATGCATAGAAACTAAGAGTAGGTACCTACTTCGTAAACATTTCCAAACTATACAGTTCAGAGTCAAAATGTGGAAAAAGTCGCACAGTTTAATACTTGTTAGACTAAAACACAAAAAAATTTAGTTGTCCATAGAATAAAAATAATAGGCCTTTGATATCAGGACTTTCTAAACATGTTTCACCTTCAATCTCAATTGGCAAATGGTTGAACAATTTTTTTTCCATTATATAAGAAAGACCTCTCAATTTTTGATGATAATGGAATCGGTAAACTTATATTGAGCTTATTTCTCGTATTTCGTCGAGGTGAACTGAAAATTTAACTCCTAAGTTTTCATTGCATCAGACATACCATTTCCAAAATAAGTATGGAAGGCAAGGTCAAAGGCCGACAGGAATCCCTGAATCCAGCTCTACACATATTTATAACTCCTCTTTTTTGTAGCACAAACACCCTATCGAACAATTATTGGCAACACGTACCCCAAAAACAGATACCGTATCGCAGATGGGAAACAATGACAGCAAAGTACACATTTTTTGCCACTATAGTGCCCAGTTCATTTGATAATACACTGACTGCAAAGCATCCTGATGATTTTTGTTTACATAAGTTATTTATGTGCCAATCACAATCCAAATTTTCATCTATTTGTAGTCCAGAAAATTTTGCTGACATTTTGTTTTCAATTAATTGAGTACCCATGTAAATATCTTATATAGAGCACTTGAGGGTGATGATGCTAGTTTTTGAGATATTAAATGATAAGGGGTTAGCGTCACACCAGTCTTTTATTTTTATAATATCCCTGCTGATCAATTCATGCAGTTCCCTTTCATTCTTGCAATGCCAAAATAATGTAGTGGCATCTGCAAATTGGGTTATTTTTGCAGCTATATTATGCGGGCTAGGTCGTTAATATAAAACGAGAAGAGAATTGGGCCAGGAACCGATCCTTGTGGAACTCCACAAATAACGGTCAATAGCTCCTTCAGGCGGAGACGATACCTACTCAACAATCACGATGTGTCATGTTCCGTTATCTTAAGGTTATACGACGTAGTTGCGTTAATAGGAGTTGACTTCAGCTCTCTGTTGAGGACGAAGTCATGATGGAATCCGCGAGAAGAGTAATTACTTATTCGAATTAAATGGAGCCTTCCTTATGTGAAACACTCTGTATTTTCAATTGCATTTTATTTTGAGAGATCAACTTTCATTCAGATCGATCGTCAATAATAATTAACTTAATCAACTCATAGTCTTGGAAGGCGAATTCTTTCACCTAAAAATTGAGTATATTGGAAACTACCCTGTAAAAAATCTTATTTTTTTGTTTTAAAGAAATTCACGAATCTTAGTAACGCTCAGTTGAACAACAGTTGAATATCGATTACAAATAAGATGTAAATGTTTTTAATTTACATGATTTCTACCCAAAAATAATAAAATTCGTGTGTTGGAGTAATTACATATATACTGGGTGTTATGTCATAAGTGTCCGATATCTTACAGGACGATTCCTCAGTTGATTATAAGGTGAAAAGTTCATACAAGCATGGGTCCGCAAGGCCTTCATTTTTGATATATTTTATTTTGGTTTTTTAACCGACGAAACCAAAAAGGAGGAGGTTCTCTATTCGACCCGTATATATTTTTTTTCCATCATATTTTTTTATGTATGATCACGCACAACTTTTTACTGAGGCGTTCGATTCCGATAATTTTTTTTTCAGTGGATAGGGTGTACTTCGAATTTGGTCCCATTTGAATTTAAAAGATGAAATCCACCCCTAAGGGTAGCGAAATGAAGGATATTGATCACTCACCCTCTGAATTCTGGTCCGTTAACCGATTCTATCAGGCATAACTATGTACTGGGTTCTTAGATTTGGATGATTCTTTTTTTAATAGATAGGGTATACCTTATATTTGGATTTCGGAAGGAATTATATACCCTTACGGGTAGAAAAATAGGGGATAATTGATTTTTCACTAGTGAACATTGGCATACACATACGTAGTTGACAATGATAGATCGCTTCTTACATGATTTTTGTTCCACATCCGTCAAAATCAGTATATTTTATGAAAGGATGGAATGATATACAAAGTAATGAAATAAACTAACCAGAACAACAATCAATATTATTTAACTGGTAATAGTTGAAGTAAGGTGGGTAAGTAAGTATTTTGGAAGTAATCAAAAAACAAGTAGGTAGTAATTGGTAGATTTTAGCCACAAAAAATTGAAAAATAAAAACTTCTTAACAAAAAATCGAACCGACGAAATACGGAACTGAAAAGTAAAAAATAAAAACTTTTTAACAAAAAATTAAACCGACGAAAAAATCAACTGAAAAACTAAAATAAACTTTCTTAGTGTAAATGATAATTGAGCTCCTAAACTAATGTAAGTAACTGATTTTGAGTCGGCGCCAAACAAACTAGCAATTGAATTAGGTGAAGCGTAAAATGATGGCAGCGAGATGCACGGCTGCGTTTTGATGACATCTTTCATAGATAATGATCTTGGATAATTGTTTGTTGGCGCCGACTCAAAATCAGTTACCTACATTAGTTTAGGAGCTCAATTATCATTTAGACTAAGAATATTTATTTTATTTTTTGCTTTTCAGCTGATTTTTTCGTCGGTTTAATTTTTCGTTAAAAAGTTTTTATCGTGAATAATTTTCAAATTGATGTCGATATTTGGACAAAAATTGGTATTTGGGGATTTTTCAATATGCGAATTTTAAATTTGATCTTAGTTTGGCCCTTCATTGTAGGCGGCGCCGCCTATAGGCCTTTGTCCCTTTTGGGCAGTCACAACTTTGTCGTGCATGTATGTATCACATTTTCTAGAAGAAAAATCGATTCCTCTATGCTTTTCAAAAGTCGCTACAACCAGCTGTTTTCGAAATATTTTGATTTAAATTAATCGATGCATGTGTTTGTCAAGAAGTGAAACAATTTTAAAAACTTTTTTTTATTCAACATAGAAAATTTCAAACGCTAATTTTCAAACAGCAATAAACAACGGAACACTAGATATAATTCCAAATCAAAATCACAATAAATACTCAAAATGTCTGTATGCACGCATCCAATCTTCGTCTCATTGATTCGCGCACTCTTTGGAAAATTCCTGGAGTATTTTGAATCGTTCTACAAGAGTTAATTATTCGATTGATCATTTTGGATAGGTGTCTGATAAATTAAGGATTTTAGATGTCCCCACAGGAAAAAATCCAAACTGTTAAGGTCTGGTGACCTAGGGGGCCATGGTTGAGGCCCTCCCCAACCTACCCAACGGTTGCCAAAAGCTTGATCTAAAAATTCTCGCGCTTGGTTGCTAAAATCTGCTGGGGCACCGTCATGCATAAACCGCATTTCATTTCGTAGTCTAAGCGACACATCTTCCAGTAAAATAGGCAAATCTTCTTCAAGAAAATGACGATATCTCTCTCCGTTTAATATTCCCGGAATAAAGAATGGACCTATAAAATGAACTATAAGGATTTCTGCCCATAAGTTGAGAGAGAACTGTTCTTGGAAATGTGATTTCCACTTACCACATTTGATTGTTGTGAAAATTGCGTATAGCGTTGCGTGAGAAATTTGCTTCGTCGGTAAACAAGATTTGATTTTCAAATAAAGGATTTTGAATGAGGCATTGGAGAAACCAACGACAGAAGTTGATACGTAACGGAAAGTTACGAGGGAGTAGTGCCTGAACTCTTTGAATATGGTGGGGATATAACAAATTATCAATTAAAATTTATCATACCAGAACAAGAGAAATGTTTAATGTCAGCGCTATTTTCCTGGAGCTTGTTTCAATTTCAATTTCAATTTATTCGTAAACCATAATAACAAGATATTTGTATACATACAATTTATGACGGTTATCCTTTATAACTCCAAGGGTTCACCTAAGCACTCAAGGTGCTTGTTTTGTGCAGCTCCTTGGAATAATTCAGGATATATATTAGGTAGATAAAATGAATGGTATTCATATTAATATATTATTTACAATGAAAATATGAATAATTGGAATTCCTGCTGAAATCGATACTAATTCTAGTTTATTCTCTTTTTCCTTTCTTGAGAATGGTTGATGTGGTAAGGATCCATATCTTTATATAAAAATGTATATTACACGTTAAGGTTCATTCATATATCCTCATACTTACACACACGTGTAGACACATATATACACATATACATATATATACATATATATATATACACATATATACACACATACACACACATACATACATACATACATATACGTAAGTTTTTTTTTATAGTAACTTCAGTAGTGTTAGATGGTTAAGATTGATGAATTGTTTTATTTCAGTTTTATATTTGTTAAATGAGCGGTTTTCTTTCAAACTGCGATCGAGTGTATTGTAAAATTTAATTATATTATTTTGTATACATCCAAATAAGACTTTCCAAAAAGCAATGGTAGATATATATACATCTTATGTTATATAATTTAGTTTCTTTATAGAGCTGTTCTGTTGAGTAAAGCTTTTTTTTTCGAAGAATAATTTTTATTATTGTATTTTGCATGGCTTGGAGACTGTGCAGGTTGCAGTCAAATATACCACCCCATACGGAGATACAGTACCTAATAACTGATTCCGCCAAGGATCTGTATACAGTCATCAGATTTTTTATGTTTAGGATTTCTCTCAAATTGTACATTTTGTAAGTAAGCTGGCGGAGTCGCTTTGTAACATATAGGGCATGTTCGTCCCATCTCATATGCTGATCGAGAACTACACCAAGATATTTTATCTTTGATTCTTTTTTTTTATCGAAGGGCAATCACATTGTTTCTTCTGTGGACATTCAGAGGTATGTATTTTTAGGATGTTTTCGATTGGTTGATCGTTTTTAAGAAGTGTGAAGCAAACAAATTTGGTTTTATTCAGATTCAAACTGAGGAGATTATAGTTAAGCCATATCTGGATATCCTTCAAGCCATTTGATGTTTTTTGATATACTTGTTGCCATGTTTTGCCAGAAAAAATAATCGCCGTGTCGTCTGCATATGAGATAAGGTTATCAATAGATTTTATACAGCCGATACTGTTTATATACACTAAAAATAATATCGGCCCCAAAACTGTGCCTTGTGGGACACCAACTGTGATTTCTTTTGGAGAACTGAGTTCACTGTCGATTTTGACGCTTTGTTTTCTGTGAGATAGATAATTTTGCAAAATGTTTAATGTTGGCCCACGAATACCGTACCTATAAAGTTTGTCTATTAGATCGTCATGTGACACCGTATCGAAGGCCTTAGCCAAGTCTAAGAAAACTGCCAAGCACTTATCGGAATTTTCCAAGGAGTCAGTGATGGTTTTCGTAAAATGAATGACAGCTTTTTCTGTGTTCGAATTACTAATAAAACCAAATTGCTTTTTGTTATCACATGATGAAATTCGAAAATTTAACTAATCGATTTTTAACGTGTGTTCAAAAATTTTGGCAAAATACTTATTACAGAGATGGGTCGGTAATTCTGAAAGTTATTTTTACTGCCTGCTTTATGGACTGGAGTCACTACTGATTCCTTCCATTGCACTGGAATATTACCCGTTTTGAAAATTTTATTTATAATGTTTACTAAGGTACTTACAATGTACTGATAAATAGTTTTTATTAGGTTCGCTGGTATCTCGTCGGGCCCTGGCGCACAATTAGTTTTCATGTGGGAGACAATGTTGAATATTTCGTTTTCCGTAACTGGTCCCAACAGTAACGTAGGACCTATAGATTTGTCATTCAAAAAGTCTTCGGGTAGGTTATCAGGCTTAGTAATAGTTTTTGCCATCTCTTTTCCGACATTTATAAAGTAATCATTAAATGCATTGGCTTTCGCCTTGTTATTAGATAAAACTTCCCATTGGAACCTAAACATATTGATAGAGCTGATTGTTTCTTTTTTATCATTTTATTCGAAATTTCATTGATTATTTCCCACGTCTTTTTATAGTTACTTGAGTTTTCATTCAACCTCTGTTTATAATATTGATTTTTCGTTGTTTTGATTAATTTATTTAATTTATTTCTATATTTGGTAAATTCGTTTTTTAGCACATCTGAGTAGTTTTCCTTCAATTTTTTTTTCATGATGTCTCTCTTTTTTATCGAATTTATCAATCCCGGAGTTATCCATGGTTTAAGTTTGTAATTTCTGTTTTTACATATTAATTGATGTTTAGTTGCTTGATTCATATGTTGCATCAATTTGTTGATAAAATTATCATATGAACTTTGGGAATCTTCGCATTGTAAAACTTCAGACCAAGTTTCATTGGTAAGAATGTCTTCCAATTTTTTATGGTCAATTTTTTTAATAGTGATGTTTTCATGCTTGGTTCGGGAAACTGTATTATTTTGACTAACCTTGTGTATACATAAGGAAGTTGTGTAATGATCAGATAATATTTAATAAGAAGTAATTTGTTATTTAAAAAATAATTATTGACTTCGTTTGAGAGCTTGTTATTCAAATTTATATTAATATCCCCTATGAAAATTTCAATTTCGCACTTTGATAAAGTTGTGAGGTATGCCTTCAAATCCTCTTGATACACCTGAGAATTTGTTGATGGTAGTCGATATGACGCAGTTATCCCAATTGTTGTATTGAGAACTGGTAATGTTACTCTTAATAGATTTGTTTCACTTATTGGGGTTAGGAATGCATTTGTAGAGATTGTATTTTTAACATATATGATTAGGCCATCGTTCTGATTTCTTTTTGATTCGTTGTAGTAGATTGTGTAATTTGGAATTGAAAAATCACTTACCACATCAACATTCCATGTTTCAGAAAGTATAATAACATCTATATTATCCGATACTTCTTCGATGTACACAAGTAGTTCATCCAAATGTTTATTGATACTTCTTATATTCAGATGAAAGATACCGATATAATTCGATCCAACTACATTTCCATAATCTGTGATGCAATCATGTAAGGTGGAGAAAACTTTTGATTTTATTTCTTCTTGGTTATCGAGGATATCCAAGAATTCCAACATTGCATTTAGTATAAGTTGATACAAAAGGAAAAAGAATACAAAAATAACGTGATAAGGATAGAGAGAAAAGAAAAATTAGAATAAAAAAATAAAAAAAAAAAAAACTATGTACCTACTAAGAAAAGAGAAATCGCAGGTCAGATTGCAAGAACAATAAAAAATTTTTTTTTTGGGCCTCTAGCAAAATAACGGGTGTTCTCCTACCAGATTGAGAACTGCTTCTTCGGTTTCTGGGGTTCTTATCGTCCGATGTGCACCCGACAGATGACTATCTCTCACAAAACTTCCTATTTCCCTTAACCGAGCATGAATTCTTGAGAACGTTTTTGAAGTAAGAGTTGTGCGGTTTGGATAACGCTCGTGATACAAACGTCTAGCCTCATATGCATTTCCGTTACCAAGTCCGTGTGTAAAATGTATGTCAGCATATTTCACAATTTTTTAACAAATAATCACAATAAATAAAACTATTTAACTATGCGTCAAGATATTATTTTTGACATGACAGCACAAAAGAACATTGGATTAAACTTACTAGACTACTTGATACTTTTATTTTCAAAGAGTTCGCATATCAATGAGAAGAAGATTGGATGCATCTATTGATTTAAATCAAAATATTTGCTTGTAGCGACTTTTGAAAAGCCCATCCTTTTCACGTAAAAATGATAGAGGAATCGATTTTTCTTCTAGAAAATGTGATACATACATGCACGACAAAGTTGTAACTCCCCAAAAGAGACAAAGACCTGTAGGCAGCGCCCCCTACAATTGAGAGCTGAACTAAGATCAAATTTGAATGTCTCATGTTAAAAGATCTCCAAATACCGATTTTCGTCCAAATATCGACATTATTTTAAAAATTATTTACGAAAATCCAAAATAATTTTTTTCAACACCTTGTAATATAAAAAATGAAGGCTTTGCGGACCCATGCTTATAGGAACCTTTCACCTTATGAATAATTGAGGAATCGTCCTGTAAAATATCGGAACTTATTACATAACACCCTGTATAATATGGACCCTTCATTATTCCAAACACTCTGTATTCATAGCTTTATTTCCTAACCTAACCTCGTAGGCGAATTCATTCACTGAAGGATTGAGTATATTGTTAACTACCCTGTAGAAAAACAGTCGCGTTATTTTTCTGTATTATGGAAAAATATTTGTCACGAATTTTAGGAATGCCTAGTCGCATAAATGAGATATTGATATTTTTTTATTAAGCTGCATTTCTCCAAAAATCACAAAATTCATGAGTTGGCGCCCTCTAGCGCCAATTCTGGTCATACTATCGAGTTGGGCCAATAGAATATTTTACCCAGGATGGCTCCAGCTACAACATCAAAAATCCAGCCATTTTCACCGAAAGACTTTTTCCCATCAGATGTGTACGTGGTTCTTTCGAAAAAATTAATGAATATCATCCTAGATTGAAATTCACAATGAAAAAAGGAACAGAAGAACAAATGAACTTTCTTGACACAACAATCTAGCACGATAACTCTGGAAACATTTCCACAAACTGGTTTATTGAACCAAATGCGTTACACAAACTATTTGTCCAACGCACCCCTTAGTTACAAAAAAAAATATATATTCAAAATTCAACTGACAGAGCTAAAAATTTTGCTCGCCCAAAGTTCAGAAAAAGGAATTTAGATAAAATCATATTTTTATTCCGAGAAATTGAACCTTAGCACCTGGTTGTGAAGGCATGTGGATTTATTGTTACATATCCGGTTCCCGTCATCGCAGCGAAATGGAATACATACCAGCTTTTCAGTTTCAACATAAGCTTTCAAACAAAAAAAGGGTCATCAAAATCGGTCCAGTAGTTTTCGCGAGTTGCTTGAATAAACAAATAAACAAACAGCCAATTACAATTTTATAATAGTATATATTTTATTACAGAAAATAAATTTTTCCATCGACCTCGTATACGAGTCTGTTTAATCTACACGAAATCGACCCGAAATGACCCCTATTAACCTTCAATTTCTCTTTTAATGCATAATTAAGGTATATGCAATCAAACATACACCGAAATCGACCATTAACAACCTGTAAATGGTCGATTTGGTCCATTAATGTATAATTGTGATATAAGCAATTAAACATACACGAATTTGAATATTATTCAAATGTCCATCATATTACCTTCGTGCTGTCAACTTTATGTATTTTAAAATTCAAATATTGTAAGTTTCCTCCTTGTTGAAGGAAATAGATATCGAAAATTTCACGTCGACTGAAAATTTTTGTAATCAACTCGTATATTAAAATGGCGATTAATATCTCGATCATTAATCGACACTATTAATACACTAGTTGATTAAATAACTAATAACGCTTGGAAGTTTGTCTACATATTCCTTCAACATGTTATAAAGTATAGATGGGCCTCAACGTAAAACTGTTACGTAATATGAATTTATATATGATAAAATGACCATTCGACTTGATCTTCAAACTTGTGTTCTCAGTTTTCTTTCTATGAGATATTTCAATGGCTCTTTCCGATCCAGCTCATGTATAACTCGTATCAATGCGAAATGAAAAATACTTCGCATTGTGAGACCTGAATACGTTTTCATCTTATCCGAAGCATTAGCAGTGCAATAATAGCTGTTGACATGCAGATGTAGGTTTTCATACCTTTCGTGATTGTTTTGGAAACATGCCAGTTCACTAGATTGTTGAGGCAATACGATAAAAAAGTAAAAATCGAGTTTATTTTCAGATTGAAATGATAAATTTGTTGTATCTTAACGGCTCAATTCACATTCTGAAATAATATAACAGAATAGTTTATCGTGTAATTACTAGAAAAAATTACATTCTGTCAATAACATTTTCCTACGAGGTGTATATATATATGTATATATATATATATATATATATATATATATATATATATATATATATGAAATGCACAAAATTATAGAGGTGACATCTATAATTTGTGTGGTGAAGCTTAGACCTAATGTCATGGGATTTAATGACACGAAATTTCATGCAAATTAATAGGACACCAACAGATGTCAGTATACGCCAACCCACGACACCAAAAGTGGTTCTCCTAGTGCATTCATAGTAACGCAAACAAATAACGAAAGAAAGAGAAATTTGTTATTAATCCAAGAAAGCCACCATCCGCCTACAGCTGTTTCATGGTTTCCCAATCATCAGGACGGCTTAGTGCTAATACTTACCGGCAAGTATGAAAATGTGAAATGCACAAAATTATAGAGGCCACACCTATAATTTGTGGGGTGAAGCTTAGACCTAATTAGTAACAAATTTCTTTTTCTTTCGTTATTTGTTTGCATTACTCTGGACGCACTAGACTTTCGGTGCCGTGGGTTACCCTATACTGACATCTGTTGGTGACCTATTAATGTGCACGAAATTTCGTGTTATTAAATTTCACGACATTAGGTCTAAGCTCCACCCCACTAATTATAGGGGTCACCTCTATAATTTTGTGCATTTCACATTTTCATACTTGCCGGTGGGTATTAGCACTATCAGTTTTTTGGTACGAATTTGAAAAAGACCACAAGCCGTCTTGATGATTGGGAAACCATGAAACAGCTGTAGGCGGATGGTGGCTTTCTTGGATTCGTAACAAATTTCAAAAAAAAAACTATTTCTTTCTTTATATATATATATATATATATATATATATATATATATATATATATATATATATATATATATATATATATATATATATATATATATATAATATATATATATATATAATATATATATATATATATATATACAACTAGGGACATTGGGGTAAGCAGCAATGAAAAACAAAAATTATTTAGGGTTTATCCAAGCTTTGGGAAATGTTTATTTCCATCATTAGGGAGACTACAGTAGATGAAAAAAAACAAAAATATTCAAGTGTGAAACATTATGCTACTTACAACTTTGGTGAGGTTGGTTCTAATGATGTTAAACATAATCATCTAACATAGTGATACAAAAGTAAAAACGTAGATCAAGGAATAAAACGAAGTTCAAATTTCCCACAACCACATATTAGCATTGTTTAAATGTGTACTCTATGTGGTGTGACAAGTGAAACTGACAAGTTAAATTATATTTATATAATTTCAAACAATGCTAATGTTTAACTTCGTTTTATTCCTTGATTTACGTTTTTTTCCTTTTGTATCACTATGTTAGATGAATATGTTTAACATCATTGAAACCAACCTCAACAAAGTTGTAAGTAGCATAATGTTTCGCACTCAAATATGTATTACTATTGGCTTTTTTCATCTATTGATGATGGAAATATACATTTCCGAAAGCTTGGATAAACCTTAATTTACATTTTCATTGCTGCTTACCCCAATATTCCTAGTTTTGTACCTAACTAGTCAGCAAATACTTCACACACATATATTTATGTGTGTGTATTTGGAATATGTAAATTTCGGGTTGAGTCGCGTCTGGAAATTAGATTATTTTGACGTTTCGGCTCCCATTTTGGATCCATTTTCAAGAAAGCTGAAAAAAATATAAAATAGTAATAACGTTAAGGAAAGGTACTCACTTAGGATTTTGTGACTTGACGTCGGGGTCTCAACGTGGCTACTCCCCAGGCCTCAATCTGCCTACTCCTCAATGTAGTTAAGTTATACTGAGTTTATACAGCAAGTAAAATAAAATAAGAAATAAAATAAAGTAATTTAAAAAGTTAAAACTCCACAACATCCATAACAGGTTTATACAGAAATAAAATAAAATAAGAAGTAATATAAAATAAGAAGTAAAATAAAAGATGGTTAACTTTTACCTTTTATTTTATTTTACTTGACCAGTTGTTAGGCATATGTACATATTGAATAATTTAGACAAATTGACGAGATAGGATGATACATGACATGATATAAAGAAGTCGTCATCATATTTTTGTTTTCATAACCGGAAAACGGTGTGTTCACTGGCATTCTTTCAAATTTCTTTTTGTCTTTGAATGACTAGATTTTATAATATTGGTAGTGTTGTCAACAATGGCTTATATTTAACTCAATAAACAATAACAAGGACCAAATTTTCAAGTATTCATCATTGAAGTTTGAGGTAACAACATAAAATCCCAAATTTCGATTGACAGCTTTCTTACTACTTACATTAATTAACTCAGCTCTATAAACACTCTGTTACCTTGTATAATTTCGATAATACCTGATTATACATAGAGTAGCTCCACCAATCGAAAATTTTACAATAATTTCATTTCCGTAGTAACCACATCGACATCAATATACGACAATACACAAACTAACAAAACCGTCAAATTTTGACAATAATTGTTCAAAAATGAGTTGATTCGGAGATTTATCATTAAATCATCATTAAATGCAAAATACTGAGCCTCATAATACAGTGAAAACAAAAAAGTACGTATGGAAACAATTTCTTACGTTTTGAAGTAAAAGAAACTGTACTAAATGAATGAATTTCCACTGAAATGATAGCATCCATTTTGAAAGATTGGGCTTTCAATATGCGAAAAGGTAATAGAGGAAATTATAAAGAAAATGTGGTTAAAACGATGTGGAACGTAATGGCAAAACAAATACAAGAAAAATATATAAAAGAAGTTTAATAGAGTAATTGATCCATTCTCTAGTTCCATATTTTTAGCCGCACGATACGCAAGAAATTCAAAAAGAAGGGAATTTCAAATATTACCGGACAAGAGAAAGGTTCGTGCATCAGCATTGATAGAAGCGTGGGATAAAAATACACTGGAAGGATTACAAATAAAAAAAAACGTAATTGCTTCTGTAGAACTTGCGTGGATAGGAAATGAAGGAGCATCATATATTTTCAAAAGCAAACTGGAAATGATGATACTCCAACTGGTAGAATACAATATAATCCTATTTTCACCAAAACCACACAGGGAGGAGCAAAACTGTGTGCTAATAATAAATGGCTTGTACCCAACCATAATGAAGTGAGTCGTTGTCCAGTAAGACTTCTAGATAAAGTAATGATAAAAAGAAGTAAAAACATCAATATTAAAACAGATAGGTTTTTCCTGATAGTAAATCCTAACCGGAGAAAACAAAAAACCCATGGCTGGTACAAAAATATGCCAATTGAAGTGCATGAAATTAGTAAATGAACCAAAAAGTCAGAAGAATTGGCAAATTTAAATATGACAAACAAAACATTTTCAAATCATTCTCACCGAGCCACTGCTGTTTCACAATTGGCAAAAGCAGGTGTTTCGGAGCAAGAGCTTATTAAAATAACAGGACATGGTAATAGCAATTCTATCAAACCCTACATACAGTTACATGAACAACATCACCAAAACATAATAAATGAGATGAGATCCAATTTTAAAAACGCTACAGGTTCAAGTGATAACACCTTCGGTATTTCCAGCACTTCAATGAGCAGTAGCCACGTTTCCAGCGCAGAAAATAACTCAGTTATAAAAACGTAGTATATAATAATTGTAATTTTCATTGTACCAATTTGTATTCAAATTATTAAATTGTTTATATTCACTTAATTTACTCAAAAAATAATCGTATCAAATCGTGTCGTGTCAGTTTGACAGAATAATCCTCCCTCTTCGCGGACGGATTATTTGAACTG
The DNA here is from genome assembly GCA_018342105.1 of Gonioctena quinquepunctata. Classification (NCBI taxonomy): domain Eukaryota; kingdom Metazoa; phylum Arthropoda; class Insecta; order Coleoptera; family Chrysomelidae; genus Gonioctena; species Gonioctena quinquepunctata. Next base: position 59,294 of record JAFIRS010000975.1, read on the forward strand.
TCAAACTGACACTCTTTGTAATTATGCAACAAGTTATCGATGTATAACCTGATTATTTTGAAGTATTTATAGTATTACTACTGATAATTCGAAATATTGGTTTTGTTGATGCGAATATGTGAAATGTTCTCTTTGTTGTGTGTAATCTGTTCAAACTCCATAAATTCCTGAAATAGCTGTAACCATAAGTTGATCATTATATTTTCATAACAGATAGTTTATGCTGGTGGCATCCGAAAATTTTGTATAACCAATGAGGAAAAAAGTTATCGTTGAATCATATTATCATCTCATTTAAGTGCTTGATAAGTGTTTTGTTCAGTTCGCGTGATGTTCGAATCACTACATACAATGGTTGCGAATTAAAATATTCAATTGCGAAGGTTTCTTTTTTCGATAATGTTGGTGTCGTGTTTCTCACAAGTGACTGTGATAATTATGATAAGTGTCTCAAAGCAGAGTATGATGTCAACTAGTTCCAATTTTATCACCAGTTTGGATATAACAATGTTAGTTATTTTCTTCACTTCGAAATCTATCACAGGCAGCCTGCAATATCTTCATTCATCATACAATCAGTTCAACATTCTACAATTTTTCAAATGTCGAGTTAAATGTTTATTGCATTCGGAAATTGTCAATGCGAAAGCAGCGCTACCCAAAATTTTGTTAAATTTTACAAAGAACAAAACGTATTTAAAAAAACAGATTTCTAGCCACTGTAATTTGTCATGAAATGGCATTATATACTAGTCATTCACGGATGTGCAAGAGGTACGATTACACTCTGTATAAGAAATATGCCAATCTGAGACCACCAACTACCGAAACACGTTTTTTTCTCAATTATAGAGTCCAAAAATACACAAAACAAGTGGTGGGCATTAACAAAATTGGAAATATACCTAGAGTAGTAGCTACGTTTTTGAATCTAAAGGATACTGAAAAATACACATGACACTCATTTTGCCGCTCAGCTGTTTTGATATTAGTAGATGCAGGAGGAAATTTAACCCCTCTGAAGAGTCATGGGGGTTGGAAATCATCCACAGTTGCAGAAGAATATATTGATGATTAACTATTGCCAATAAAATTATGGGTGTCATCAGCAGTACTTCGAAAGCCGTCACTCCAGAAACTGACATCGAGTCTGCTACTGTACAGAATGTATAATTAACGGAGAGAAATCAGCAAACTCCATTTCAATTCATGAATTATAATAATAATAATATTACTTTCAATTTCTGCAATTCTAAGTAGTTGTTATTTTGATTCTTTCTTATTCAATTATTAGTTTGCTTTCTAAAATTCTCAAATTGAAGTAAATATTTTTTTTGGTCGTAGGAAAAATACTTGTCTGGAAAGTGCCAATTCACACTTGTGTGAAATAGGTCACTTCCCACACTAGTAATGTAATATATATATATATATATATATATATATATATATATATATATATATATAAACAGTGGGGAATAAGGGGGATCTTCAGTCAGCACAAGTGTTGAACTATGAAAAACTCTTTAATACGATGGATCGAGCTTTCGTTTCAATTTTGAAACTTCTTCAGGGTCCTAAAATATGTAAATGACATTATTGCGAAAAAAAATACTTGAAATGAAGGAAGTACTCACAGTAATCTGAGTGGATGATAAATGAACATTAACTTTGAAGAAAAAACGTAAAATATGTAAAAATTTGTCGGAATGGTGTTATATCTTTGACGCTTCGAGTGACATTGAAAGATTTGAAATGACAACCTATGATTAATCGTCAGAAAAATATAAAATATGTAGGGGGTGTGTTAATGTTTATATTATATTCTTTGAGAATCATCAGTTTTAATCCATTTGTAGAAGATATTCGATATCTGTTTTTTTGTTCATATTTTGATTGGATTTATTAATTTCAATCATTTCAAGAAATAATCTTTTAGAGAAATTTTTTTCTGAATGTAAAACTTGTGCTTCCTCTTCGGTTCAAAATTTGTAAGTTGATTTTGACACATTTCTAATCGTCCAATTGACTTGAAATTTGGCAGGTGCATATAATTTTGGTGACAATGTCTTGTGAAATTTTTATTAGAGAAAAAAATAAAATGGCGGCTCCAAGATGGTGCGTGGACCAATTCTGTGATTATGTTTCGATTCTATTCAAAATTGGTATGTAGGGGTTTCTGGGGTCGGAGATTAGGAATTTTGTGTCTAAACTCATGAATTCAATATGGCCGCTCCAAGAGGGTCGACGAATTTTCACATTTATGATCCTATTTGACTCAAAAATGAGTATTTGGTTTTCAAAGTCGAATACTCGAAATGGATTCGCCAATATAGCGGATGAACTTCGTTATTAATAATCAGAATCGACTCAAAATCGACTTGAATGGATTCTTGGGGACGCAAATAATCATCATTAAAATATTAAAATTCAAAATGGCAGCGGCTCCAACTTTCGACAATGTTTTTGAACAGAAAAGTACATTGAAGTGTCAAGCCAAGTTCTATTTTTACTTTGAAAACATTCATCTTTTCCTGAGGTACTTTGCCACTTCTTTTTTTTACAACTTTGGTATGATGTCTGGTAGTTCGTCCTTACAATTTGTAGCCTCACGAATTTTTGAAACCAGGTATTCACATATTGACTCATTCTCATCTGATTTTTATAAAGAGTTCTCGTCGACTTATTGAGATTTTTATATGTGGAAAAAAAACTGTTATAACTACGAGACCTCTAATATTTTTACATTCTGACTAAATATTTTTTCTGCAATTCGATTGATTGTCGATGAAACATTCTGAATTCTTCCCTACCGCAATGGGAAGTAGAGAATGGGGAAAAGTGCTTTTTACCTAATTTCAAGTCTACAATTGTCAATTATAGAACAAGAATACAAAATTAAAGCTAATTACTTATAATGCCTGAAAATATTTTTCGTAATCTTCTGGTTCGGCAGAAGAGTGGTGAAAAATGCAATAGGATTTGTTTCTCTATAGGTACACAACTAGAAAAAAACAGAATTAAAAAAAAAAAATTAATGTGTTCGACTTGACGAACTATGTGACAGACACTGCATAATTTATATTATTCAATATTTTCACAAAATGAAACATTTGGTACGTCATGTGATGCAATAATGAAAATTTATGTGGATTCAAGATGTTCGAAAGCGACAGAACTGGAAGCAGATTATTTAAGGATATTGGACAATTTCTGATGGCACACCCTGTACAATAACATAGACTCAATACAACGGAGTCCTCAATTTAATTACCAGTATACTATACTGACCTATCTTGTCATGAAAATATTCAATGTACCTTCTTTAATAAATAGATCAATTGAGGTCGCGAATCTCAGCTCTATTTCAGATGGATTTTAGATACTAAGAAAGAAGGGACCTGATTGGAATTTTTTAGAAATCCCAGGGAAATTGATTTTGTTTAGAATTATTTTTGTTGTAAATTTTGAAATAAGCCACGGAATTTGTAAAATATCAAAGATATTGATTTTTGTCCCACCCCCACGGGGTAAATCTCGTCATAACGGGGGGGGGGGCAAAACTTGAAGACAATCGATAACCTAACAATGAGTTCTCACATTCAAATTGAAAAAAAACATAATTTCTTCCCAAATTATGGGGATTTTTCTCAAGTTAGCGCTTGGCGCGTATACACTTATCACGAGTCAAATAGATCAGATTTTGAAATGAGCTTTCACATGATACCAAATATGCCGTTTGATCTCGATTGATATGGTACTTTCATTACAGAAATAGTAGATGGAATACATTTTTTGTCATACTAACTTTGAAATCGTGTTATCTTTGACTGGATAGATTGAAAATAATGTTTTTATGCAAATAAACATGTTTCTTACCTTCTTGAACGGAATCCATGATAAATGAAATACTTTCAACCCTGCAGCAAATTTTACACACACAGCAAATAGTTCTCGAAAGACGATCTGTCGAGAAAACGACTTTGTTTGAAAACACACAGGTAACTAGATAAAGTGCTCAAAGTCAAATTTTGCTCACCAAAAGATGGTCTTACTCGCCCTATCCATAGTGCAACAAGTTATTGTTCAATTCAGATATTTTCAGAAAAAATGATTTTGGCCAGCTTCTTGGTCATTCTCACCTGTGTGCGACATATTCTCATAACGACTGGAAATGGGACAAATTCCAAGAATGAATGAAAAATCACCACAGTTTGTTGGAAAGACTTGTTTTCCGGGAAATACAATACTAAAAGGTCTAATACGCGCTTTTCCTTCTTTGACCATTTATCCTTTTCATCAGAATCGTTTCATTTACCCAACTCAGAATCCTGTCCCCTACCCTAAATTCATCGAGATCATTTATTCGTGATCGTAAACACAATTTACGGTAAATTAATTAATGATTGCTGATAATAGGAACATAATTAGTTTAACACGAATCGATGGGTTTCCAGATTTCTAATTGTACAATTAAGATAAGTGCACTGTTGAGTCTTTCAAACGGGTTACTTTCCATGTCAACGTACATTGAAACCTTTCACCCTTCTAGAATACTAATTAAATGGCATATTCACCTTCCATAGGGTTTCATTTTAACGGTTAAGGTTTGTGGTAGGAGTCGGAACAGAAAGATGTATGTTAATTTTACTTTGACGAATGGCAATATTCAGTCAGAAAGCTTTGATTATAAACAAGTCAGAAAGCTATGATTATAAAAAAACCGATGGCCCATCCAATTGAAAGAATTATATTTCACGAAGTAGTGCTGACAAATTGGAGACGTTCTGACCTGACGCATATGGATGGTTCATTTATCAGAGATTTAGCTTCTTCCATCATACCGGGTGACCATGGGACTAAGGCCATGCCTATATCTCCTTCACTTATCAACCGATTTGAATGAAATTCTGTACATGAGACACAATTTCGGATTGACAGACATATGAAAACAAAATGGCCGACTTCCGGTTTCGCCACCAACTTCGATTTTTCAAATGGAACACCCTGTATGTTTGAAATTTTCCATATTCTACGGCTCAAATTACATACGACAGTGTTGCCAAATTTTTATTTTACGAATGAATAAAAAAAAAAAAAAAGTTTTTATCCCAGGAGGCCTTGATCAGGTTAAAATCTATACTAATTTACATCAGTAACTCATAGTATTAATCATTCCATCAATAAGATCAATAACCAATCCTATAGCAGGAATTGAAATAGTTTTTTTCAAATGGTACCTACCGAGGGCCATCTTGCCATTCAATATTCCTCGTTTAGCCTCTAGAACGAATCTTACCTTTCGTATTGATGTACCAAATTTCCAACATCATTTCTATTATTGTCTAAATCATATGTGTGGATATCTAAACAATCTTTCCTCAGTGGATATATTCTTTTCAAATGCATCCCAATTCAAACAAATTTTATATAGGCTCATCTCGAATTAAAATGTAATTTCAGAAAGTATTGTTACTTATCTGTTATTGTTAATATCTAAACCTAGTATAAGTATTCTGTGTTACACAAATTTTACGTTATATACTCCTATAATTGGACTCTTTTGTCTGTTGAATGTATTACTACTATAAATAAATAAATAAATAGAGAATTTAATAACCAACTCAACGATATACATTATGTACCACTTTCTTTCTGTTCAAAACTAAAAACAAGCAATTATTGAATTTGTAAAATATTTTATACGATGCCTACAAATTCCAATGAGTTATCCAAGTTTACGATAAATGGTATGTTCAATAGGAATAATACAAAGTATTGGGCTCAAGAAAATCCTAGGTTGCTGAGAGAAGGTAATTTTCAAGAAAGATTTGGATTCAAGTCTGAGTAGGAATCATAGGGACAAGAATCATTGGACCAATGTCATCACATGTTCGACATAATATGAATAATTATTTTGAGTCGCTTCAGTCGCTCTCAAAGAATCATTTTGTTTCGTATGTAACTGATTTATTCGTTGGTAATATCAGCTGTTTCTTTTACAAATCGAATTCGTATTGGTCTGCAGTAGCGTGGTGAAGAAAGAATCGGGTTCTGCCAGATAATTTTTTTATGGTCTCTACCGCAAGTCAATTGCAAAGGAACATATGAACTTTGAAAAATGTTTGAGTCAGAATGAGCTTCATTTTCGAGTTCGAATTCTTCCCAACCCATTTCACTACGAGTGATTTCAGTCTTTCGACTCTTACTACGCTCACTGGAGTCACCAAATGTTTTCGTTGGGCGCTCCGTCATATATCTGCTCGGAGGTATTACAATTATTCCTTGAAGCCATTCGTTGTTGTTTTTAAAAAACACCTCTTCTTTATAATGTGATGCACTCCAACTCCGTTTTATTTCTAATTAAACATATGAAAGTTTATGTTTGAAATCTCGATGCTCGTTCTCGGAATATCTATTCAAATTGAATAAATAATTTTCTGCATACTTCAATTTTCCATTGATATCCTGTTGCTGATGAAGTTGCATAATATCGTAGAAATGTTTCCTTGTCATGGAATTGTTTCCAGAAGGTCCTGAAAAATATAAAAGGCCGTTTGAAATCTTAGTTTTGTTTACCATCACTCCGTTATTTCAAATAAAAGAAGGGTACCTGGCAGTCCGGACCAATCCGGACCTGATTTTTGTTATGGTATTTAGAAAAACCGGAAAACCTGCAGCAAAGTGAAATATCACCGATTCTCAGATGCTTCAGAATACGCTAAACTTCGTTGAGCAACCAACATTTTTCTGCGGAAAAAGTTAAAAATATTTTTTTTGTTGCCCAACTTAATGGCATGTAGGTATCAATGAACTGTTGTAATTAAAAATGATTATTTCACAATTATTCACAAAATAAGCACTCTAAACAGTAAGAACTAGACTTTATAAATGCGATACAATGTTTTGAATGTCCCGCAGAAAGTTTCGGTACAAACGTAATTTTTCTATTTGAAAATTTGAAAGTTTTTTTATTTGAGTAAACAGAAAATATGTGAGATGATTGTCAATAATGTCATTGTCATTCATGAGAAATGTAGAAAAAGCAATGTTGCCAAATGTAAAAAATGTCCGAAAGAACGCGCAGCTCTCTTTCCTTTCCAAGTTAGATAGCTTTTGATCCAAACCACGTATTTTTCAAGCTTAATTTTTTCGCGCAAATATCACTGACAATGCCTCCTTATTTTACCAGCATTAATAACGAACGCCAAATCACTCATTTTCGGTCCGATTTCACATAAAATATAGCCGAATCCTGTCAATGTCTCACGTAAAAGAAGGGAACAGTCTCACGTAAAAGAAGGGAACACAACCTAACCCAACTTGGCTAACCTTCCTATCCAAGTTGATGACCAGCCAATCAAATTTTTCAAAACACGCTTAGCTTCGCACGCGGGCACTTCGGTAGTGTTGATTTCTCTGGGTTTTTACGAATAATTATTTGGGCACAATAGTAACAGTCAGTTGCGAGATGGAAGTACACTGAATTAGGTTTCTATAGGAGCAGATATTTCAGGGAAAGTACTGCTAAAAATGAAGTTAAGTACATTTCGCGTATCACCAGAATCGAGGATGTTTTTACATTGTAAAAACTTTTTAACAAAAAATTAAACCGACGAAATACGGAACTGAGAAGTGAAAAATAAAATAAACCTCCTTAGTCTCAGTAACTAAGCTCCTAAACTAATGTAAGTAACCAATTTTGAGTCGGCGCCAAACAAACAAGCAAATGAATTAGGTAAGGCGTAAAATGATGGCATCGAGTTGCGCGGTGACATTCTGATAATTTTTTTGAAGTAATTTAATGATGTTTGTTGATTGTTTGTTTGGCGCCGACTCAAAATTAGTTATTAACATTAGTTTAGGAGCTTAGTTACTGAGACTAAGGAGGTTTATTTTATTTTTTACTTTTCAGTTCCGTATTTCGTCGGTATAATTTTTTGTTAAAAAGTGTTTATTTTTCAATTTTTTATGGCTAAAATATACTAATTACTACCTACTTGTATTTTGATTACTTCCAAAATACTTACTTAACCACCTTTCTTCAACTATTACCAGTTAAATAATATGATTATCTACTTTTACTATTTGTTGTAATATAAATTATTTTTGTTGTTCTGGTTAGTTTATTTCATTACTTTGTATATCATTCCATCCTCTCATAGAATATAATAGTTTTGACGGATGTGGAACAGAAATAATGTCGTGAAAGATAAGTGCCATGTGAAGTGGAATGAATAGAAAAATCGAATTAAACGGTTTTCTTCACATAAAGGATTCAATATAAAATTGAACCAGAAAATGGTAGATCTCAGGTGAAAAACAACTACTTTCCTGGCAAATACCACGCAGAACATTGAATGATATTCACCTGAAAATCCATGCATACTTCCATATAATATCAATGGACATTGAATGCAAATGTTTCTTTCTGATAAGCTCGATTATGTTTAATTTATGTCGTGTTCACCTAACAATCCGCATACCGGTTTCAGGCTTCTTGGCCCGCATCAGTACGGAGTAGTCAACCAGCCAAAGGTCCAAAGAACTCTGGCTGAAGTGAGACACAACGTAAACAAACCATCATCGATCTTGTAACACCTATAGGTACGCCGGAAAAAATCAACTTTAACTGGCGGTTTCACTATATGCTAGACGGGCTTGCCACTCCTACTGAGAAGGAATCTTTTATTTAGAAACCTATCGAGGTGGGAGATTTTCGGAGTGTTTCTTTCTGTCACTAGGTACCGCCAGTTAAAGTTGAACTTTTCCGGCGTACCTATAGGTGTTACAAGATCGATGATGGTTTGTTTACGTTGTGTCTCACTTCAGCCAGAGTTCTTTGGACCTTTGGCTGGTTGACTACTCCGTACTGATGAGGGCCAAGAAGCCTGAAACCGGTATGCGGATTGTTAGGTGAACACGACATAAATTAAACATAATCGAGCTTATCAGAAAGAAACATTTGCATTCAATGTCCATTGATATTATATGGAAGTATGCATGGATTTTCAGGTGAATATCATTCAATGTTCTGCGTGGTATTTGCCAAGAAAGTAGTTGTTTTTCACCTGAGATCTACCATTTTCTGGTTCAATTTTATATTGAATCCTTTATGTGAAGAAAACCGTTTAATTCGATTTTTCTAGAAATAATGTCAGTAGCGATCTGTCATTATCAACTACGTATGTGTGTGCCAATGTTCATAAGTGAAAAATCAATTATCCCCTATTTTTCCACCCGTAAGGGTATATAATTCCATTCGAAATCTGAATATAAGGTATACCGTATCTATTAAAAAAAGAATCATCCAAATCAAAGAACCCAGCACAAAGTTATGCCTGATAGAATCGGTTAACGGACCAGAATTCAGAGGGTGAGTGATCAATATCCTTCATGTTGCTACCTTTAGGGGTGGATTTCATCTTTTAAATCCAAATGGGACCACCTTCGAAGTACACCCTATCCACTGAAAAAAGAATTATCGGAATCGGACGCCTCAGTAAAAAGTTATGCGTGATCATACATAAAAAAAATGATGGAAAAAATAATATACGGGTCGACTAGAGAACCTCCTCCTTTTTGGTTTCGTCGGTTAAAAAAGAAGGAGGCATTGTGAGTGATTTTTGCACGAGTAAACGTTGCTCGGAAAACACGTGTTCTGGACCAAAATAAGTTCTCTAATTCAGAAAGTGTACGAGAGCGTCGCGTTTTTATTCCGAATTGGTGTTCAAGGGGCAGAAACACGTAAGAAAAGTATTTCAGATATGTTCAGAGAGCAGGAGTGCTCTTACCGGATACATGAAGATTTATCGAAAATTGGCCTTCAATGTAGAAAATAGATAGTTCTCTCTTTGACAGATGAAATGTATAACGTGAAATGTTAAACGATTTTTAGTTTTCTAAAAGCAAACTATTTTCATAAACCCAAAAAAAAATTGTTATGAATTGCATTGAAGAAGGTATCGAATAAAAATCGAGGGTTCCATACAGTGTGTTGCTGAAAAAATAAAGAAATTAGGCCATCCGAAGTAATTGGGAATTATGATTGAAATAGACTTTCTTTGAATTTTCACGGGCGACAATTCCGAAAATAACCGTTTACGCGGAAAAATTTCGATGGATCTATTTTTATTATCGTGTTCTGAACCATATGTGAAAATTTCGTGAAAATCGGTGACATTTCACTTTGCTGCAGGTTTACCGAAAAACCTTTCAACCGTCACATATTAAAACACTTCGAATCCATAATGTTTTTCAACAACAAAAATGCCAAATAACCATATTTTTCATGGGAATATTTTTTTGAAAAAACTCGATGGATTGCCACTTTATAATAGTCAATATATTTCACGTACCTGCAATTGAGCGGTTAAATTCATAATGCAATATTCAATTATTTGTTGAGAATATCATGAAAAAACACTTTGAAATCGTTTCTGTTGAATACTGCCGAAAACAGTAACCGTACACCAATAAAAACTTTTTAACAAAAAATTAAACCGACGAAATACAGAACTGAAAAGTAAAAAATAAAATAAACTTCCTTAGTCTCGATAACTAAGCTCCTAAACTACTGTGAGTAACTAATTTTGAGTGGGCGCCAAACAAACAAGCAAATGAATTAGGTAAGGCGTAAAATGATGGCATCGAGTTGCGCGGGGACATTCTCATAATTTTTTTGAAGTAATTTAATGATTTTCGTTGATTGATGTTCGTTTGGCGCCGATTACTTTTCAGTTCCGTATTTCGACGGTTCAATTTTTTGTTAAAAAGTTTTTATTTTTCAATTTTTTGTGGCTGAAATCTACTAATTACTACCTACTTGTTTTTTGATTACTTCCAAAATACTTACTTACCCACTGTAAGCCCCAATGCTCACACTAGTTATATTTATTATAGAAAACTAGTTTTTCTATAGGAATTGTGTTTTTTTATTAACTGACAACTTTCAGTTTGAATTATATTTTTATCAATATTGACAATACTTATCAAACTCGACAAGTTTCATATTTTCATTATACAATGTGATCAAAATATACAAAGTGAATTGAACGCAAATGAATAATTGATAATCTTCAGCAGCAACACTCCCCCAAGTAATTGGACTCGCTTCATTACTCTTCAGCTGCAACACCCACCTCACTTCAACTATTACCAGTTAAATAATATGATCATCTACTTTAACTATTTGTTGTAATATAAATTATTTTTGTTGTTTATTTCATCACTTTGTATATCATCGTATCCTCTCATAGAATATAATGATTGTGCCGGATGTAGGAGAACAAAAATAATGACAGTAGCGATCTGTCATTGTCAACTACATATGTGTGCCAATGTTCCCAAGTGAAAAATCAATTATCCCCTATTTTTCTACCGGTGAGGGTGGATAATTCAAATCGAAATCCAAATATGATCAACTACCCTATCTAATAAAAAAAGAATCATCCAAATCGAAGAACCCAGTACAAAGATATGCCTGATAGAATCGGTTAACGGACCAAAATACAGAGGGTGAACGATCAATATCCTCCATTTTGATACCTTTAGGGGTGGATTTAATCTTTCAAATTCAAATGGGACCAACTTCGAAGGACACCCTATCCACTGAAAAAAGAATTATCGGAATCGGACGTCTCAGTAAAAAGTTATGCGTGGTCATTCATAAAAAAAAACTATACGCGTCGACTAGAGAACCTCCTCATTTTTGGTTTCGTCGGTTAAAAAGACTATAAAATTCCGACTGAACTGTCACATCACTGTCAGCGCGAAAGACAAAACAATTGCGGTATTCCATGGTGCATACACTCACCTACGTGATAATAAAATAAATTTAGTTGTAGGGCGGATTTGAAGAAATCGACTTTTCGCCAAATTGTATACGTGAATACCCCTCTGGCATCGTCTTAATTCAAGTATCACGTTCTGCAAGGTCCTTCTGCTAGCTTCCGCAGCACTGAACACTCTGAAATTAACATAGCAAACTGCAGAATTGTCCCACGTGAATCACGAACACGCATTGATTTGCATTGCTGTCACTTCGTTTATATCAGTGCACCCCATTTTTATAAATTAATTTTCATATCGGTACCCGCTGATACCGTTACGATACGTAGATTCAGTGGAATGCATGAATATATGCTGGACGAGTTTGATCTCTAGAATGATTCATATGCGAGTTCTTAGGTTATTATGAGCATCATTACCATTTCACTGGGTTTTATACACATCCTTCATAAATATAGAAGGAATGCTACTAGCTCGTTTTCGAATAATGAGTTTGTGTTACTGGAATTTTGAATTTCTATACTGAACCAAGATGAATTTTCTTTTGCAAATAATTTCATTTTCGAAGTAGAGTATTCTATTTTTTATTGGGAAATACGAAATTACTCTGTTTTTGTAACAAATCATGGACATTTTTAGGGTAATATCATAAGTGCTATGAATTTTATCGAAGGTAATATCATAAGTGCTAGGGGTTTTACCGATAATTTTTTTTAGAAATTTTCGAAAAAGCATTTTGTCTAGATATTTGCGATTTGTAGTCTTATTTTGTCATTGAACCACGAAAGCGAAGCAAATTGCACGAGTTGAATATCTTAGAGGCAAAGTGCTTGAGGAAAAATTCCAAAAAAAATTCGATAAAATCCTCTAGCACGAATGATATTTGATGAGAATATTTCTATATATATATATATATTATCGAATTTTTTTTGGAATTTTTTATATATATATATATATATATATATATATATATTGTTATGTTATGAAAAACCAGTTAGATATTTTAAAAAGAAAAAACCCACAAAAAAGAATAATTATTGATTAGCTATTAGTTTCAAGAATTTTTTAATTTTAATTTTTCCTTTAACCTATGGTATGAATAGATAAAAATGTCCAAATTATATAACACAATCAATTTCATACACTGTCAGAATGATTACAACCCATAATTCTTCAAAAGACAACAAAAAGTCTAGATTTACAAAATTTTCCCGAATAAAATGTGATCTACAAATTTATAAATTTGAAACATACAGTATATGAAATTGTAGCTGACTAAAAGTAGCCAATGGTAGAACAGCAAACTTCTTGATGACAATAGCCAATCAGGGAACAGATGGTCACATGTAGAATTTGAAATTGTAAGAGAATAAGAGCAGGAAAGTGTCAGAGGGAATTATTATTGAAATTTGTACATAGTTAATAAGAATGGAAAAATAGTTTTATGTATAAGTTATGACACATAACCATAAACAGTGAAAATGTGACAATATAGTTCGCGAATTCAAAAATTCGAATCAGAGAGAAGGAACAAAAATGGTATCCAGGTGACAACAAACAAAGCCACAAAAAAAAGATCGAAAATAAATTCAAAGGAATGCCACCTTATATTTTTGGGAGAAAGAAAAATGGAATAATTTCCACATTATAAGTGGAAACCAAGATTACCTTAATTGTACACCGTATACAAGTATCCAAGGCTGATTGCTGAATTTGTATGGTCCTTTTCTGTTTGGTATTGGAGTTCCTGATAGCATTGGAGTGAAAGGGAATCCAAATCCTGGTTGTATTGAACAGCGACAGTTCCAGACAGCTATAAACCTTACATAGTGCACATTCCGAACTGAACAATTTCACTAATAACGCACATTCCATCGGAAGAACTTTATTTCAATTGATTTCGAACTAATAAAGAAATGTTCACTTTCAAGGTAAAAGTGAGGTTGTGTATATTTGACCAATGAACTTTTCTCATGATTATCCATGAATATTTGTAGATTCACCTTAGAGTAAGTTATCTTTCGTAGGCCAGGTAAAATTAAGTTTTCCTGAATAAAGGAAATAATTGCTTTTTGATACTTTGTCGTTTGTTTTCTACAATGATCAACAATCATACTTACGACCATTGAATACATTGAAATTTGACATATCAAGCAGTGGCTAGTGGCTAAATTGCCTGAACCAGCTATCTGAGACAAGGGGCGTACCAACTGAGCTTAGCTGTGGTAAGGAAAATGATAACGATTGGCAGCAACGTGACGAGAGAACAGTGACGTAGCTAGCAATTATTATTACATTGCAAAATATATTATACAGGGCACAAATAATTATATATATCATAACAATTTGGCTCACAAAGAATAGCGGAAAATTATTAGCAATCTTCATTATATAAAAACAATTTATATTTGCAAATTATCATTATATTACAATATATATATATATATATATATATATATATATATATTTATATATATATATATATATATATATATATATATATATATTTACAGAGGGAATCATTTGAAAGCGGGCCACCTCTCTAAAACTGCTATTTATTATCCGATTCAGGAGTTGTTTTTCTCAGTAGATAGAGCATCAATAGTTCTAGTTGAATGCCATGAATTCGAAATAAAAATAAAGATTTCACGGCCTACTTCGAATTTTTTTCAAGGTCAAAAACCCAAAAAACATACTAGCGATTTTTTTTAATACAATTTTACGACGCCACTGGATTTGTGATGCTTTCAAATGGGTTTGACCAAAATTTCACGATGAAATTATTTTTTTCAACAGAAAAATGACATAAGTAAAATTTATATCACTTTATCAAAATATTTCGAATAGTCGTCATATAAATCACAATCTTGTTAAAAATATCGTTTAAAATGCTCTTTCAGGTCGTTAGCAGTCGAGTTTGTAAACAACAGTTAATTATGTTTCTTCCAATTAAGTTTTGATGGACATAACTATCTCCTATACTATCGAGTTACGTTTGGAAGAAACATAATTTGACGCCACTTTGAATAACTGCTGTTTACAAACTCGACTGCTAACGACCTGAAAGAGCATTTTAAACGATATTTTTAACAAGATTATGATTTATATGACGACTTTTCGAAATATTTTGATAAAGTGATAAATTTTACTTATGCATTATTTCTTTGAAAAAAATAATTATATCGTGAAATTTTGGTCACACCCATTTGAAAGCATCACAAATCCAGTGGCGTCAACAAATTTTATTCAAAAAAATCGCAAGTATGTTTTTGGAGTTTTGACCTTGAAAAAAATTCGAAGTAGGCCGTGAAATTTTTATTTTTATTTCGAATTTATGACATTCAACTAGAACTATTGATGCAACTAGAACTATTGATGAAAAAAAAACTTCCGAATCGGATAATGAATAATAGTTTTAGAGAGGTGGCCCGCTTTCAAATGGGTCACTTTGAGAAAAAAAATATAAAAATAAATATACATAAAAGAAAATAATATATATATATATATATATATATATATTATTTTCTTTTATGTATATTTATTTTTATATTTTTTTTCTCTTATGTGCTTTTCAAATACTCATCACAACGATAAACTCCGGCTATGACATTCTCACCCTTTTTCAATAAACCATTTATCTTTCTTCCATTACCTTTCCTCAGTTCAGTCGGTACGCCTATGTAGAGCAGATCGTCTCAAATCTCAGGAGGATTGCAGTTGCGCAATCTAGTTGTTTTGCTTGAAGTCAATTTACCGTTTCATGGAAATATAGCTTGTTATATGATCAAATGATAAATAGTCCAGAAAATAGTTAAATGATTGTTTTTTTTATTCAAATTAATGTTCAAATATTTCAAATACCTATTTCTGCGATATCTACCTCATGATTGATGTAATTGAAACAATCAAAATTCGAAACATCATTTTAATCGTGGATGTTTCAATTCACAAAAAAAAAATCTTTCTATCAATATTCAATTGAGAATGTTTCCCTTTTCAACATCAAATGCTTGTTCATGCGAAATGCAAGTAAATATTTAGAGGTTATATTTATACTATGATCATGAGTACGGAAGAAAGTTCACTTCTGTGAATCGGTGTTATTGAAAGAAACCATAAAAAGTGTCTAGTGCGGAACGTATCACTGTGTTTAGTTTTTGCTGATGAAATACCTTTTGTAAATTCAGTTCGTGCACTCACGAAAATCCTGGAGAAGGTGTTCAATGACTACTGGGAGTGAAGTTAGCTGATGTTGACCCCTTTGTTGCTGGTTATGTCATGTATTGGAAATATGATCTGATTTGGATTGGCGGTAAGTGGCTCTTTGGTCGAATATTTGCCAGTCAGTTTCTTGATATGGATTTAAGCTGGAAATTGTTTTAACATTTGTTGTCCTATTATTTGCGTTGATTTTCGATGATGAAAAATGTTTGTTACCGCTTCTCTCTAAAATTATTTTTCGACTCCTTATTTTTTTCTTCCCCAGGCAACCATCATTTTTTGCTTTCCCGATCTGAATTTCACTTTTTGCGGACTTTCTTGAGACACATTTTCTAATTCTAACACATGTACAATTTTTATTTACAATTTCTATATCTACATCTAACATTATTTATACAGAACTGTTCAAAATTCATATTCACCCATTTTCTGTTCTCAAATCTGTTATCTTGATGATTTCCAATGGAAAATTGTTTCTTGTTCCTTGTGACTCTGGAAAGAATATGTTTCAACAAAATGAAATTGTAAAAGAAACAAGTGCACATCAAAAAGAAAACAATTCCAGTAATCTCAACAAGAACAGGAAAGAATGATTAACAGCTAGGAAACAATGTAATAGAATAATCCACCTCATAGTGAAAAAACGGATCACAATAGCATGAGTAGCAGTGTCACCCTCAACCACATACATAGGTTCATAGTCACAAATTGAAAGAAATTGTCAGGTTCTATCCGCCATAGTTTCAATATGGCTGATATTGGATAACAAGCGAGAAAAGATGATGACTTTTCTTCATTTTTGAATTCAAACGACGATACAATATAGATTTTTCAGGAATTGTGTGGAGATTGGCCTATACTTCAACTCCATCAGAAGTATTGAAACGAATACATAGCTGCGTTTGCAATTTTCGATGAAAGTAGGTCAGCAAGAACATTTCAGTTATCATTTAAAGGTTACGGGGAAGCCCACACCGAGAAAACCATTAGCAGCACTAAACCAATAAACACTCAACTTTTTCCTTCGGCGCCTCAGTTAATTTGGCTCATTCGGAAATACATTTCCACCACGGCGTTGGAAAACTGTTATCACCCCATTCACTTATCTTTATGATTTTCACCTGTCTCACAGTCGGGTTGTGAAAATGGAAATAGCACGATAATTAAACATCACTTACACTCTGGAGTGTAGTTGCATAAGCGATATGTTCGTTATGCACTGGAATTCTCAACGGAACTTGAATACTACAACAATAATATTATGTTAGAATTTTCTCCTAGACGCCGCATCTCAATTCGAGAAAAGACAAGTACTACCCACTTCCACGTCTTTGTAATTTAAATGGGTGTGCCAAAACTTAGTAAGATGAACTCATATGAAACTACGTGATGTGAGATTCTTTTTATTATCGAATTAATGGTAAAGTTTTGAAGAGGCGGCTGTTCTACCGAGCTATTCACTATAAATTACCCACCCTTTATAATCGTTAAGCAGATTTCGGGGGATATGTTTTTTTAATGGGAGCCTTAAAATATTATTGATTTTTTAGAATGATATTTTTTTCCGATTTCTAAAATATACCATATGTTACCCCTATCTTTTACCGTTTTTGAGTTACCAGCAAAAACGAATCAAACTGAGATTGAAATGTTTGAAGGTTGTAGACTTGATTACTCTCGTTTCGGACGTCCATCGTCTTAA
Organism: Gonioctena quinquepunctata; assembly: GCA_018342105.1. Classification (NCBI taxonomy): domain Eukaryota; kingdom Metazoa; phylum Arthropoda; class Insecta; order Coleoptera; family Chrysomelidae; genus Gonioctena; species Gonioctena quinquepunctata. The sequence goes on from JAFIRS010000975.1 coordinate 77,004, forward strand.
TGGATTCAAAAGGTGTTCACGACGTTTCCAATGTTTGTATCTGCAATCGTCTTCAGGTGAACACTGACAAGTTTGGGTGCTACTTACCAATTTATATGACTGCCGGTGCAATGATGCGTGTAATCCCGCCATGTGCAGTGAAGCGTGTAATTTCGCGCGGTGTGGTGGTTCGTGAAGTTTTGCGCCTCTGCAGCCCGCCAGAAAAAGCAAGCAGTGGTTTCCATACGTTCTTGATCTCAACACTTGGTTGACTGAAGGCGTTATTGGCTTCGTTTGAACCAATGCTCCTCTCTATGCAGAACACTTGCGCCGTCCCATAGAACTCGATGGTGCTCAGTCCAGGCGTGGTCAGCGATTCCCGATTTTGAAGTTTCTCCACGCTGAGTCCATTTCTTGTGCTCATCCAATCTTACCGACAAGGGCCTCTTTGTCTCGCCAATGTAGGAATCTCCGCATTCACATGGGACTTCATGAATGCAATTCTTACTGATTTCATTTTTGTTGTCAGGTTTGGTCTTGGTCAGGAAACTCCGTAAAGTACTGCCGGATTGAAAGCAGCTCTTGATGTTGAACTTGTTTCCGATCCTCCTGATCTTCTCGGAGACACCTCTGATGTATGATCACTGTGCTTTGTTGTTGCTCTTCGGATGTCTTCGTTCTCTGGAGTTGTTTCAATACTTCTCCTAGGAGTTCCTTGGGATATCCATTCCGGTGGAGGTCCTCTCTGATGTGGTCTAATTCGGCATCTAGTGACTCCTCGTCTTTGCATATGTACGTCGCTCTCTCTACCAATGTTCTCACGATCCCTCTCTTTGTCGAATTCGGATGGTTGGAGCTGTAACTGAGGTACTGCCCTGTATGTGTCTTCTTTCTGTAGACAGAGGTGCGGATTTCATTGCCTCTTCTCTCAACGTTCACATCGAGGAAGGGTAAGGCACTGTTGGTTTCCATTTCCATCGTGAATTTGATCGAATCCCTGATTCTGTTAATTCTTGAGAAGAAATCCTGAAGATGTTTATCTCCGTGATTCCATATAATGAAGGTATCATCCACGTACCTTAACCACAGCTTTGGTTTGTATTCTGCCTCCCGTATAGCCAATTCTTCGAACCACTCCATGTATATGTTGACGATGATTGGGGAGAGAGAAGATCCCATCGGGAGTCCGTCGACTTGTGAGAAGAATCGGAAATATGAGTTCTGTAGGCAGCACTGCAGTATTTCCAATATTGCTTGGGTAGGAAGATCAGTCCTCTCGTGCAGCTGGTTATCCTCTTCGAGTTTCCTTTTGATGATACTAAGGGATTCCTCTATAGGGACATTGGTGTGAAGGCTCCAATCCGGCAGTACTTTACGGAGTTTCCTGACCAAGACCAAACAATAAAAATGAAATCAGTAGAATTGCATTCATGAGTTCCATGTGTTGCGGAGATTCCTACATTGGAGAGACAAAGAGGCCGTTATCGGTAAGATTGGATGATTACAAGAAATGGACTCAACGTGGAGAAAATCGGGAATCGCTGACCACGCCTGGACTGAGCACCATCGAGTTCTATGGGACGGCGCAAGTGTTCTACATAGAGAGGAGCATTGGTTCAAACGAAAGTTCAAAGAGGCCGTCTACATCGAAGCAATAACGCCTTTAGTCAACCAAGCGTTGAGATCAAGAACGTATGGAAACCACTGCTTGCTCTTTCTGGCGGGCTGCAGAGGCGCGAAACTTCACGCACCACCACACCGCGCGAAATTACACGCACCACTGCACATGGCGAGATTACACGCATCATTGCACCAGCAGTCATATAAATTGGTAAGTAGCACCTAAACTTGTCAGTATTCACCTGAAGACGATTGCAGATACAAGCATTCGAAACGTCGTGAAAACCTTTTAAATCCATTAAGACGATGGACGTCCGAAACGAGAGTAATCATGGGATTGAAATATTTCTGAAATGAACAAAAATTCGTCTGTAATGTTATTTTCGAAATTTCATTCTCTCGTAAATGTAAACATCGATTAAGTGGACGATAAAAATTCTATGAAAATTATATACCTCCTACTTATAACCTATATGGAGCATTTCATTATGAGTTACAAGCTATAATATACGACTATCGTGACGCATGTGGCGACAAATCCTTTGCTTCATCGATTACTGTCCCACACATCAGTTTCTCAATGAATTCAGCTCGTGATAAAAATAGTATTCATACAAGAACGAAGGAGGAATTGGAAAGGTTGATTACTAAAATATCATCATAATTTTATTGCTAGTATTTTAGCAATGATTATATACACAATGAAAAGGATCGCTTATTTCCTATCTTCGTACATTTGACTCAATATTTCAGTCGCAGCTAATTCCACATCTGATTTTCAAACAAATATACCACACGATATCATACCGTAATCTATGTATGAATAGAACATGGTGAACAAGTTCATTTTGAAAGCAAAAATGCTCTTAGAGAGTTTTCTATGCATGGTTCAGGATATGTTTCTCTCAAGAATTATGGCAATTAATTTACTAATCTGTTTATTAGTGATGTTTTTTATAAAGAATAAAATGTTATTTGTCTTCTCTTCAGTCTATTTCAAGTGGGTCACTGTGAACAAACATGAAGCCAGTTTATGAGGCATTTGTCAACGTCCGAGGGATACTCGGTCAGAAAGTTTATAGACAAAATAAATAATAGTTTAAAAAAACTAAAAAACACGCTTTCATAGAAAACTAGACTAAAAAAATAGAAAATAAGAAAAAAAATTATTAAAAAAAAAAAAATTGCGTCGGCCAACAATTACCTGTGATCTGAGACATTTCTTACTTTACTGCCCTAGGTGTGTAATGTACTATATAATTATTGATACCATGCACCCCACGCTTTTTTTTAAATAAAATATTTTTTTTTCTTATTTTATATTTTTTTAGTCTGGTTTTCTATGAAAGCGTGATTTTTAGTTTTTTCAAACTATTATTTATTTCCTACTTTTTAGTGTGGTTTATTTATGAAAGCGTATTTTTTTTTTTTTTAACTATTATTTTAATAATTTTTTTGCAAATTAAAAAATGGAATAATCTTATCAAATTGGGTAATCATAATCTCCGACCCCAAAAACCCCCACATACCAATTTTGAATAGAATCAGACCATAATCACAAAACTCGGCCGCCATTTGACCCCATTTGAATTTTTCAATTTTCACAAAGAATCATAATATTCGACCCCAAAAACCCCCACATACCAATTTTGAATAGAATCAGACCATAATCACAAAACTCGCCGCCATTTTGAAGCCGCCATTCTGAATTTTCCAATTTTGACAAAAGAATCATATATCTACCCCAAAAACCCCCACATACCAATTTTGAATAGAATCAGACCATAATCACAAAAACTCGTCCACCATTTTGAAGCCGCCATTTTGAATTTTTCAATTTTGACAGAAGAATCATAATCTCCGACTATGAAAACTTCCAGATACCAATTTTGAAGCGAATCGGACCATAATCACAAAAACTCGTACGCCATATTGGATCCGCCATTTTGTTTTTTTTTTCCACACAAAAATTGCTTAATGCATTGTCACCGGAATTATGTACAACCGTCAAATTTCACATCATTCGGACGTCTGGAAGTGGGTCAAAATCGTGCCAAAAGGAGTCGGTTACAAACAAACAAACAAACAAACAAACAAACAAACAAATACAAGTGAAGCTAATATAAAGCGTGTAAAAAATAAATAATTCGCGACAAAAACAGGTCCATCATAATTTTATGGTCATTATAGTACTTCTCTTGTAAAAGTTTGCACGAAGCTGTCATAGTCTTGGTTTCATAGTGATTGAAGTCTTGGTTTAGTGATTGAGAACTACCCGGAGTGTTGTTGTCAGTTAAATGTTGATATGATTGGGTGATTTGTGTGAAATGACAAAAAATAATTGGATGTTGGAACTGTCAAAATAATTTCAGTGCAATTTACCTGGGTTCTGTCTGTCAAATAAGATCTGAACAACTTGAGGTGTGGACTTCTCACTGCGTGATATTCTAGTTTTTGAAAAGATTGAACATGAGAAACACAGTCGAGGGCGATTTGTTGAAAATATAAACAGGATGTTCATAAAATCAGATGTGGAATCATCTGCGACTGAAAGATAAACTTTAGTCACTATCTTCCATCGTCAAGATAACCTCTTGTGGGGTATTCATGTTGAAAAGGGAAACATTCTCAACTGTGCTACTCACGATCCTCAATAAAGCAACAGTTATGAACTTCCCTGTTCTGAATACATAATGATGATGACTAAAAAAATATTGATGACAAAATAACACACCAATCTGTTCTTCAACATGATTTCCAGAATCTTACCCAGAACCGGAATTATTGAAATAGGACACAAGAGTAATTCACGTTTCTGATATCAGAGAGCGCTGATAATAACTATGTCAGTCCTATAACGTCAATTAGCGAAAGATAACGAATCACAACACTAATAGAAAAATAACTGATAAAAAACCTTTTTAAAGACAAGCTTTCATTCAAGTCGTGTACTGAAACGTATAAAATAAGTTTGAGTCATCGCTGACAATGATTTAATTATTTTTTGTTGAATTATTTGGTTTCAAAAACCTTGTCGAGTGTTCATGAAAGTAGGTACCAATTAATTTCATTAGACAATGATTGGTTGGTGAGTAACAACTTGTCGAAGTATTAATATTATTACAATTCGCGCGACAAGCTTTTTTAATCCAAATAATTCAACAAAGAATAATTAAATCATTATCAGCGATGACTCAAACGTATTTTATACATACAGGTTAAATACAAGCTTGTCTTCAAAAAGTTTTTTATTAGTTATTTATTTTATTTTTTGGTTTTTAGTTAGTTCGCCTTGATCTCTTCATTTCTAATACAGCATCGTTATTACAAAGTCTCTTTCCTGTGAGTTTTTAGCTGAAAAAAATCATGATCTCCGACTCCAAAAACTCTCACACACCAATTTTGAATAGAATCTGACCATAATCACAAAACTCGTCCGCCATCCTGCGTCATCTTGAAGTTATAGATTCTGACAAGAAATTCATAATCTCCGAATTTAAAAACCCCCTCATACCAATTTTGAATAAAATATTACCATAATCAGAAAACTCGTCCTCCATCTTGAGGCCGCCATCTTGAATTTATGAATTTCGACGAAAAACTCATAATTTTCGACCCCGAAAACCCCCGCATACCAATTTTGAATCGAATTGGACCATAATCACCAAGCTCGTCCTCCATCTTGGGGGCGCCAGCTTGAATTTATGAATTTTGACAAACATTCCATAGTCTCCGCCCCCGAAAATCCCCACATATCAGTTTTGAATCAAATCGGACCATGATTACAAATCTCGTCCGCCATTTTGGAGCCGCATGACACAACCCTCCAATCGGCAAGTCCGAACCGGAAGGTAAAAATCATAATCCGTGGAAATGCAGAGTTGATATAATTCAAATCCACTTCACGGTGTCGGTTCTATATAAAATTTCATGATTTGATCGAACATTACGACACTAATAACTGCTCATTTCAAACTCAATAGTGAACAAAATTAAAGAAGGAAAATTTGTGTCTGTGATATATAATGTAAAAGAGAATTGGCGACGTGCAGACAAAAATAACTTCCTAAAACACACTAACATTGAATTCTAGAAAGCGGTATTCCGATCGCAGATGAGAACGTACGTCGTCGGTAGCTCAGTTGGGAGAGCACGTGACTAGTAATCATGAGGTCGTGGGTTCGATCCCCGTCTGAAGATATCTTTTTCTAGAATTTAAAAATGCTTGTGTGCACACTGCCAACTATCTCTTACAGTAAACAAAATATTGAAGAGCGAATACAAAAGAGAATATTTACGGAAAAAGCTATGGTTCGAATACGAAGTTGTATCTAAAAACATTTCTACGCAAAATTAATTTTAGAAATCAGCTTATAATAATTGATATCGAAAAATAACTCACGATTACAAAAACTGATACGGTGTATAGAAAATTGTAAACTCGGTGAAAAATCACGAACTACCACACATAGTCTTTCGTGATGTGAACAGCAGGACAAGAGCGGCAAACAAGATAACAACTCTGGTGAATTTTGGTATTTAAATTCATAAAAACCTAACTAAGAAGTTCAACAAGAACATATTGAGAGATAAGTGCCATGTGAAGTGGAATGAATAGAAAAATCGAATTTAAACGGTTTTCTTCACATAAAGGATTCAATATAAAATTGAACCAGGTACCGCCAGTTAAAGTTTATCTTTTCCGGCGTACCTATAGGTGTTACAAGATCGATGATGGTTTGTTTACGTTGTGTCTCACTTCAGCCAGAGTTCTTTGGACTTTTGGCTGGTTGACTACTCCGTACTGATGAGGGCCAAGAAGCCTGAAACCGGTATGCGGATTGTTAGGTGAACACGACTTAAATTAAACATAATCGAGCTTATCAGAAAGAAACATTTGCATTCAATGTCCATTGATATTTTATGGAAGTATGCATGGATTTTCAGGTGAATATCATTCAACGTTCTGCGTGGTATTTGCCAGGAAAGTAGTTGTTTTTCACCTGAGATCTACCTTTCTCTGGTTCAATTTTATATTGAATCCTTTATGTGAAGAAAACCGTTTAAATTCGATTTTTCTATTCATTCCACTTCACATGGCACTTATCTCTCACTGTATGCTAGACGGGCTTGCCACTCCTACTGAGAAGGAATCTTTCATTTAGAAACCTATCGAGGTGGGAGATTTTCGGAGTGTTTCTTTCTGTCACTAGGTACCGGCAGTTAAAGTTTATCTTTTCCGGCGTACCTATAGGTGTTACAAGATCGATGATGGTTTGTTTACGTTGTGTCTCACTTCAGCCAGAGTTCTTTGGACTTTTGGCTGGTTGACTACTCCGTACTGATGAGGGCCAGAAGCCTGAAACCGGTATGCGGATTGTTAGGTGAACACGACTTAAATTAAACATAATCGAGCTTATCAGAAAGAAACATTTGCATTCAATGTCCATTGATATTTTATGGAAGTATGCATGGATTTTCAGGTGAATATCATTCAACGTTCTGCGTGGTATTTGCCAGGAAAGTAGTTGTTTTTCACCTGAGATCTACCTTTCTCTGGTTCAATTTTATATTGAATCCTTTATGTGAAGAAAACCGTTTAAATTCGATTTTTCTATTCATTCCACTTCACATGGCACTTATCTCTCACTGTATGCTAGACGGGCTTGCCACTCCTACTGAGAAGGAATCTTTCATTTAGAAACCTATCGAGGTGGGAGATTTTCGGAGTGTTTCTTTCTGTCACTAGGTACCGCCAGTTAAAGTTTATCTTTTCCGGCGTACCTATAGGTGTTACAAGATCGATGATGGTTTGTTTACGTTGTGTCTCACTTCAGCCAGAGTTCTTTGGACTTTTGGCTGGTTGACTACTCCGTACTGATGAGGGCCAAGAAGCCTGAAACCGGTATGCGGATTGTTAGGTGAACACGACTTAAATTAAACATAATCGAGCTTATCAGAAAGAAACATTTGCATTCAATGTCCATTGATATTTTATGGAAGTATGCATGGATTTTCAGGTGAATATCATTCAACGTTCTGCGTGGTATTTGCCAGGAAAGTAGTTGTTTTTCACCTGAGATCTACCTTTCTCTGGTTCAATTTTATATTGAATCCTTTATGTGAAGAAAACCGTTTAAATTCGATTTTTCTATTCATTCCACTTCACATGGCACTTATCTCTCACTGTATGCTAGACGGGCTTGCCACTCCTACTGAGAAGGAATCTTTCATTTAGAAACCTATCGAGGTGGGAGATTTTCGGAGTGTTTCTTTCTGTCACTAGGTACCGGCAGTTAAAGTTTATCTTTTCCGGCGTACCTATAGGTGTTACAAGATCGATGATGGTTTGTTTACGTTGTGTCTCACTTCAGCCAGAGTTCTTTGACTTTTGGCTGGTTGACTACTCCGTACTGATGAGGGCCAAGAAGCCTGAAACCGGTATGCGGATTGTTAGGTGAACACGACTTAAATTAAACATAATCGAGCTTATCAGAAAGAAACATTTGCATTCAATGTCCATTGATATTTTATGGAAGTATGCATGGATTTTCAGGTGAATATCATTCAACGTTCTGCGTGGTATTTGCCAGGAAAGTAGTTGTTTTTCACCTGAGATCTACCTTTCTCTGGTTCAATTTTATATTGAATCCTTTATGTGAAGAAAACCGTTTAAATTCGATTTTTCTATTCATTCCACTTCACATGGCACTTATCTCTCACTGTATGCTAGACGGGCTTGCCAATCCTACTGAGAAGGAATCTTTCATTTAGAAACCTATCGAGGTGGGAGATTTTCGAGTGTTTCTTTCTGTCACTAGGTACCGCCAGTTAAAGTTTATCTTTTCCGGCGTACCTATAGGTGTTCAAGACGATGAGGTTTGCGTTGTTCTCTTCAGAATTCTTTGGACTTTTGGGGTTACATGCTATAGGCCAAGAAGCCTGAAACCGGTATGCGGATTGTTAGGTGAACACGACTTAAATTAAACATAATCGAGCTTATCAGAAAGAAACATTTGCATTCAATGTCCATTGATATTTTATGGAAGTATGCATGGATTTTCAGGTGAATATCATTCAACGTTCTGCGTGGTATTTGCCAGGAAAGTAGTTGTTTTTCACCTGAGATCTACCTTTCTCTGGTTCAATTTTATATTGAATCCTTTATGTGAAGAAACCGTTTAAATTCGATTTTCTATTCATTCCACTTCACATGGCACTTATCTCTCACTGTATGCTAGACGGGCTTGCCACTCCTACTGAGAAGGAATCTTTCATTTAGAAACCTATCGAGGTGGGAGATTTTCGGAGTGTTTCTTTCTGTCACTAGGTACCGCCAGTTAAAGTTTATCTTTTCCGGCGTACCTATAGGTGTTACAAGATCGATGATGGTTTGTTTACGTTGTGTCTCACTTCAGCCAGAGTTCTTTGGACTTTTGGCTGGTTGACTACTCCGTACTGATGAGGGCCAAGAAGCCTGAAACCGGTATGCGGATTGTTAGGTGAACACGACTTAAATTAAACATAATCGAGCTTATCAGAAAGAAACATTTGCATTCAATGTCCATTGATATTTTATGGAAGTATGCATGGATTTTCAGGTGAATATCATTCAACGTTCTGCGTGGTATTTGCCAGGAAAGTAGTTGTTTTTCACCTGAGATCTACCTTTCTCTGGTTCAATTTTATATTGAATCCTTTTATGTGAAGAAACCGTTTAAATTCGATTTTTCTATTCATTCCACTTCACATGGCACTTATCTCTCACTGTATGCTAGACGGGCTTGCCACTCCTACTGAGAAGGAATCTTTCATTTAGAAACCTATCGAGGTGGGAGATTTTCGGAGTGTTTCTTTCTGTCACTAGGTACCGCCAGTTAAAGTTTATCTTTTCCGGCGTACCTATAGGTGTTACAAGATCGATCATGGTTTGTTTACGTTGTGTCTCACTTCAGCCAGAGTTCTTTGGACTTTTGGCTGGTTGACTACTCCGTACTGATGAGGGCCAAGAAGCCTGAAACCGGTATGCGGATTGTTAGGTGAACACGACTTAAATTAAACATAATCGAGCTTATCAGAAAGAAACATTTGCATTCAATGTCCATTGATATTTTATGGAAGTATGCATGGATTTTCAGGTGAATATCATTCAACGTTCTGCGTGGTATTTGCCAGGAAAGTAGTTGTTTTTCACCTGAGATCTACCTTTCTCTGGTTCAATTTTATATTGAATCCTTTATGTGAAGAAAACCGTTTAAATTCGATTTTTCTAAGAACATATTGGTGTTTGCTCCACTTTTTGTGGATAACGATACAAAAACTGACAAAAAAACTCCACCAGACTCCATGTGCAGGAACTGTGTTGAATAAGCAATTCTCCGTTCAGATCTGATTTCCCATATTTACCTAATTTTTCCACAATAAGAATCAAATATCTGGCGGTGTTAGCTTCTTCTATCCTAGAGTATAGAATAACAACCCCATGGAACATCGTGAAGAAAATTGAAATATATCTCCAAAATCACAACGTACTATAAAATATTCGTAACTTCTATCTAAAAGCAAATTTCCCAATAGTGGGTCTGTGAAAAATGTTAATTTTATTATTATCAACAGGGAAATCATGCAAAAGTCTACTAATAATTTCTAGAAATGAAACTAAGTTCCTGGGGGTGCGAGAAGCAAATTTTACCAGCAAAACCGGGGCAAATCAACCCTCTTTGAAGGATTGTGGAAACAAAACACTATCCAAGTAGCTTACTGGGAGAAAAACTTTGAAGGGATACTTTCAACAGGTTTTTGACCCTGAATATAGTACCACTAACAGAGCTACAAAATTTGCTTCGTTACAATACTACCTATGACGCATTCCACAAATTTACGACTTGGAATTTTTGAATTTATTTTCCAACCACGGCCCCAAGAACCTCAAAATACCCCGTTTTCGAAAATTCATTTCATCGTGCTATATTTCAAAATTCTACGCCAGATGAATGGCAATGATACTCAGATCACTGGCGGTTTAAGCTTCTTCTATCCTAGAGTCTAGAATAACAACCCCATGGAACATCGTGCAGAAAATTGAAATATTTCTCCAAAATCACAACGTACTATAAAATATTCGTAATAAATAAGAGACTAGATATACACGACTTTGAAAATAAATTCCAACCCCCATATCCTGTCAGGAAATCCTACAAATTAAGTAGGTAAGTTGTTTCTACGAGAAATAGTTGCACCCACGCACATATTATTTTCCACACTTGCACCCACGCACTCCCTTTTCTCTTCTTTCCACTCCATGTTCTGGAACGGGACAGGAATACTCGACGTGTGAGGTCTAGTTATGGGCATTGACTTGGAAACATGAAGTTTCGCGTTAATTCGCAGACTGTCGGTCTCTCGGGTATTATAAACTATTTCGAAGGTGCTAGTTGCGATCTAGGCTTTGGCATTACTTTCTTGATGTCTCTGGTAATGACGGTGTATGAGGTAATGTATACCGTGACCTTTGAATATGATAATAACCGGAATAACGTCGAGTGGTTGGCTGTTTTCCACGAGCTATTTCTCCTATGTTATTGAACTCCACAATAAGGAAGTGGTTTTGTAGTATAATCAGTTGACAAAATATTCCTCAAAGGAAACTGGGTGGTTGTGGATACTGAGAATAAGTTGGCCTGTAGACGCTGGAACATATTCCATAATTCATTGGCTGAGGGCGGGAAATAAATATTTCTGACATAATTGCCTATAGGGGAGTAACGCCAATCCATCCTGAAATGAATAAAATAAACTGTGGGTTTGTTTATATGGAACGAGCAGACTCGGTAACTTTAAGGACCAATTTTTTCAAAGCTATAGGGATTCCGTTTGACTCGCGATATTTCAAGCGTCACGTTCTTGATTCGCAGATTGAAAAACCTTGTTGGTGCAGATACTCTAAGAGCCAGCTATTTTGGACTCTTTCACAGTCATATGACTTATGGAATTGTCTTGTGTGGTAATTCGTCCCATTCAAACAAAATATTTGTTTTACAAAAAAAGGTTATTCGAATAATATCAGAGGCGGGCTACAGAGATCACTGCCATGCTCTATTTATTCATCACCAGATCATGCCTCTTCCTACCGCTTTCATATATTCCACTCTGCTTGAAATACATAAAAACAGATGAGATTCAGCACCAAACAAGGTCAGGAAACCTCTTGAGAACACCAAGATATAGACTCTCTGTATCACAGAAAAATTCATTGAATATGAACCTATATCATAAATTACCTTTGGAAATAAGAAATATAAACTTTTATAATTTCAAGAGATCAGTGATCTTGTCTAGTGATGAACTGTTTTCACTCCGTGAAGGACTTTTTGAACTATAATTTCAACGTGGATGATCTAGGCTTTTGATGTGTTTGTCAATTCAACTTTTATACCCCTTTCTGTATTGTTTACAATGACTGAGTTCTGAGTTAACCTTATTCTATTCCTGTGTTGTAACGTGATGTACCACCGTAGGGAATTTAGTATTACTCTTTCAACTTGTAACTTTTAACTTTGAATTATTTTTTTCTTAAGGACCTGCTACAAATGTATTCATATACAGTGCTTCTCAAAAGTCCCCTCCCCCCCTCTTATTTTTGGAACGATTATACATAAACAAGTGAAATTTGGAAACTGAATATTAAAGGTCGTAAACTCCCCTACTAGTGATGATAGATGACGAAATCGTCAAAGATGACGTCACAAGGCCATTGTGACCAATAATTTTAAATGGAACCCTACGGCAAGCGACACCTCTCTCAAAAGGTATCGAAAAAACCTATTCAATGATACTGATTTGTTTGTGTTTATGGCGGTTTTAATGGCTCATTAGTCAACATTAAAATTGAAATTCCATTCCATATTACTTACAGATTTAAGAATCAGTTTCTACTTAAAGAAATTGCTCGAAGTGACCTCCATTTACTTCCTGGCAGTGAAATATCCTATTTTCAAACTCTCTGTCAGGTTCAGTGGCGTAAACCTTCGATTTAAGGTACCCCCACAGAAAAAAATCCAAAGGTGTGAGGTCCGGTGATCGAGCTGGCCATTCCGTTGAACCTCGTCGTCCAATCCATCTACCACGATACTCCTCATCCAAATACCGTCTTACTGCACCGTAATAGTGTGAAGGAGCACCATCCTGTTGGAATGTTATTTCCAAATTGCCAAATTCATCTGGATTATCTTCCAAAATTTCAAGGATTAACCTCGCATTAAAAATGAGTTCTGCTGCATGAATATTTTGTCCAGTTTCACCAAGAATTAGGATCGCTGCTACTTTATCACCTGAAGCACGTACCATTTCGCTTCTTGAAGCACTTAAACGTTCGGCTCACAACAGTTTACCAAATTATTAAAATGTACAAAAATATTAAAAGTACCAAAAGCTGCTGAAACAGTTAAACGTTCGATCAACAATACACAAATTATCAAATGTACAAAAACTTGGACAATTACAAAAACGTCGAATTAGGGAGACTAACAAAAACGTCAGCTCATTTGACAACTATCCAGAGGCGGAGCTTGAATTTGGAATTTTAGTATTAACTGATTTAATTCATCACAGCTTTGCGTTTTTTAAAAGCGAGTTGCCAAAACTGCCATAAACACAAACAAAATTAGTATCATTGAATAGGTTTTTTCGATACCTTTTAAAAGAGGTGTCGCTTGCCGTAGGGTTCCATTCGAAATTATTGGTCACAATGGCCTTGTGACGTCATCTTTGACGATTTCGTCATTTATCATCACTAGTAGGGAAGTTCACAACCTTCAATATTCAGTTTGCAAATTTCACTTATTTATGTATAATCGTTCCAAAAATAAGAGGGGGGAGCGGACTTTTGAGAAGCACACTGTATATGAACGTAGTTGATAAATATCTCTTTCTCTCTCTCTCTCTCTCTCTCTCTCTCTATACAATTTGGAATATTCAATGCTACTTCTGGAAAAAACAAGCGAAGACCATCAACTTCTGATTTTTCTTCAAAATGCTATTATCATCAACGTAGTTTAAATCCAGCAAAAAATTCTAATTCTCAATTATGTAGAAAGAAAAGTCATGTCACAAACGTTTGTGAATTTCGGGAAAACACAACAAATCTTGTCAAATAAAGTTTCAATCGCCATCCTTTAATTTGACGTTAACGGAGCTGTGATGCATTGATTCATAAATTATATCTCCAGTAAAGTTGTGAAAACAAAACAAATTCAAGATATATTCATCTACCCACACACATGTAGCAATGTCATCTATATGATGGGATATTGTATCGTAACTACAAAAATACTGGAACACGTCCACCAAAATTTCAAATTGTTGATAATGGATGAATTGTGTGCAGATATGGTTGTAGCTCGTAATTTGCTCGAAGTACACTGATATGTCAATTTTTTGGTGGACTCAGGTGTCCGCTGAGAGTATGTAGTTCAGCTCTTGATAATCTGGATACAGTTTCTCTCTTCTCAAAGAACTCCGCACGAAAACATATGGGAAATTGGCTCTCGGTCGAATTGGCTGAAATTTTATTATGTTATAGTAGGATGGGTCATCAGAAAAAAGTGTGAGTTCAAATGATTTTGTATGTTTAGTTTCTGAGATATAAGCGGCCAAAGTTCGTAAAAACGTCGTATTGGGGTAGGATTGACAAAGAAAAAAACTGTTTTTTAAGTCGAAATAAGACAAAGTAAGGATGAAAATGTATTGATAGGAACTCATAAGCATGTTCAATTATAATCTTATTGATGATAGTTCATTAGGGTGTATACGGAGCATAGTAAAAAAAATCGTTTTCCCGGTTTTTTTTCCAGCACTATTTCAAAACCAACTAGTTATATTTTGTCAAGATATCATAGTTTCAGTCTCTTGTAGAGGAAAAAACGTGTTTTGTTTCTTGATAACTCTCTCTGTTTGAAATATTTATTTTTTTGTTACATTTTCTAGGATACCCCTATACCTACTGAAAACAATTGACAGATCATTTTTGATTACAAAAAAAGGAATTGATTGCTACTGCCCATTTAATAAAAGATAGGGTAATATTCTGATGAACTGAATTGTTCAATATTACCTTTCATTTAGATAAAGGGTGCATTACATTTTTTTTTCAGGTCATTTACAATGTTTTTATTGAATATCTAGAAAACTGTTCCGTTAATTTGGACCATATTTTTCTCACAATATTTTGAAAATGTTGACATCGTAAACGATAGTTTTATCAACTTTGTATGTTGCGTTTCTAAGATATGAGTTTTTGAAGTTTACGGTATTCCGACATATGGGATAACCTATCGATTCAACAAAATTTTATGGAACCTCTCGACACATTCAATTCTATTATGAAACTTTTTGAAATCAATTATTTGTTACTAAAAACAACACAAACCACACTCAACAACAATTTGGAACTCAACAATATATACTCAAAAAAAAATCGAATTATAAATAACGACTGCTAACATAAAGTCATTTAATATTATGGAAATTATAATATAACAAATCCAAATTGAAACTAATTAGTTATAAACAACATAATCAACAATTTACATAATGGAACTCTCAAAAAATAAACAATAACCAAAACCCAAATTCAAATAAAATTATTAATATTGTTATAAACATTTCTCAATAGTTTATGGCTATGGTACTTTATTGTTTCTATTTGAAATTGATATGCGTAATCCTGAACCTGGACTATTACGATGCCGCATAGCGTCTAGATTTAGGAATGCTATTCACCTGTGGATATTCTTTAGTATTATTTCTGATGCACCTGCAAATGAACGTATTCTAAGCTACTACTGTACCTGCAAAAGTGGAGCAAGAACAGTGGGATGCTGTTCCCATATTTGCAGCGTACTTTGGTACCTAGGATATGCTCGTCATCAAGAAACAATAAAGTTCCCTAGCCATGAACTATTAAACAATGTTTCAGATTGCGCAAATAAATAACAATATTAATAATATTTTTTTAATTTAGGTTTTGTTTATTGTTTGTTTTTTGAGAGTTCAATCATGTAGATTGTTGTTTATGTTGTTTATCACTGATTAGTTGCAATTTCTATTTAGAGTTCACCACTACAATACATGATTTTCACTGCTTGGGGGTTCACTAAAGCACGACGCGTGTTTCGCTATACAATAGCTTCATCAGGTTCGTTTCGATTTGTTATATTATAGTTTCCATAATATGAATCGACTTTTTATGTTAGAAGTCGTTATTTATAATTCGATTTTTTTTGAGTCTATACTGTTGAGATCCAAATTGTTGTTGAGTGTGATTTGTGTTGTTTATAGTATCAAACAATTGATTTGGAAAAGTTTCATAATAGAATTGAATGCGTCGAAAGGTTCCATAGAATTTTGTTAAATCGATAGGTTACCCCATATATCGTAATACCGTAAACTTCAAAAATGCATATCTTAGAAACGCAAAATACAAAAATGATAAAACTATCGTATATAATAGTCAACATTTTCAAAATATTGTGAGAAAAATATGGTCCAAATCAACTGAACAGTTTTCTGGATATTCAATAAAAACATTGTAAATGATAAAAAAAAATGTAACGCACCCTTTATCTAAATGAAAGGTAATATCAGAATGTTACCCCATCTTTTATTCAATGGGCAGTAGCAATTGATTCTTTTTTTTGTAATAGAAAACGATCTGTCAATTGTTTCCAGTATAGGGGTATATATATATATATATATATATATATATATATATATATATATATATATATATATATATATATATATATATATATATATATACTCGAAAATTAAAAAATATATATATTTCAAACAGAGAGAGAGAGTCATCAAGAAGTTTTCAAAGGCTTCAGCCCTGGTCTAATGACCATGTTTACTGTGGAAAGTGACGCGTTTTTCCCAAGGATTCTTTCTAGTACTGGAAAGAGGCATTCATTATAGACGCTCTCAAAAAATGGAGACATTTCCTTATCTAGCGACATTTTCAACTCATCGCAGACCAGTGATAGGTGTTTTTTATGTTTGACCATAATGTTGGGAGTAAAATGAAAAACCAGAATATCGTGGAGCTACGCCTAGAATCTTCATGTCTCGGCTATTATATCATTGATGGAAATGGAATAAAAAATATTGTAACGTAAATAAACTTAACTTGGTTTAACTAATTTATTTAACACTTAATCTACAACTTAATTTATATTACTACGCTACTGAATAGCTCGATCGTATGGGCTCGTTCAGACTGTTCACTCCCTCTTGAGGGCTGTCTATTTATCTCCGATACAGCATTCTCGATGTTTCGAATTCTTCCAGTTGGCGACGGCATGTTCCAATTGTTTCCAATATTGACCGTTGCATTACGCGGAAGAGGGACTGGATGGTTCTCGAATATCTCCGGGGATGATCTCATCGCTGTCGATGGCGACGCGGGAGGCGACAGGTCCGGCCTAGGTTCGTTACATTGCCCCCTTCTTAAAGACATTTCGTCCCGAAATTTCATCCTTGGAGTGTGACGATATCTGCATGACTCCCCATATCTGCATCGTGAAGTTCGATGGAAGTAACACTCCACGGTCTTCATGATCGGTCGTGGAAGAGGGTTACAGCAAACCAAAATCTTGACGCCGCTGGATCTGAATATCGCCTCCAGCATACTTCTTATGACTCTCCAGTCCAACCCATCAATACCACAGGATAATTTTGGAATTGCTAGATCCACCAGATTCTGGTCCACCATAGTATCTCTTAGTTTGGTGAGACTCTTCCAGACATCTTCATAAGACGGTTTATCTTGGGAATGCCTCTTGGTGACTAGGTAGTAGATGTTTCTCTGGCCTTTCTTCAACTGTAGCACCCCACCAACTTCTGGATTCTGCTCCCGCAGTGTTTGGAGTTGACCAAATTTCTTGGAGAACACTACGGCGATGCCCTGGACATTCGAAGATCTTCTGCACACAGTGCGCTAGTGCGTAGTCAGCAGGCACCTCGAAAAGGTCTCGTGACTCCTCTCTAGTAACCCCATGTAGAACTTTCTGCCCGTTTGAATACAAGGACATAAACTTCTCGAACGTCATATCATCCTCCGGTGGCTTGAGGGTGCGAACTTGGTCATGGTTTCCAGCGTAGGGGCCAACCTGTTGAAATGGACGACCCTTGGTTTCCCTCGGGGTGGCTTATGGATTCGGTACACAAGGTCGTTTATCCTTTTCACGATCTTATACGGGCCTTCCCACGAGTTCCGCAACTTTGGTGATAGTCCACGACGACGTTTGGGGTTGTACAGCCAAACCAGGTCATCAACCTTAAATCCTCCAGCGTCGGCCTTGATGTCATAGGTCTTCTTCATTTTATCGCTGGCACTCTGGATGTTCAACCGGACTCGTTCGTGGATGTCGTCCATTCTCTGCCGAAGTTTGCTGACGTAGTCCTCCCGCAGTGTCTTGTCCTGGCGGTATCCCAAACTTCAGGTCACAAGGCAGTCGCAGTTCTCGGCCCATCATAATACTAGCAGGAGTTTGACCGGTTGACTCGTGTACTGCGGATCGATAGGTCATCAGGAACAAATGAAGATACTGGTCCCAGTCTCTTTGATGGTCAGAGACAACCTTGGACAAGTGGCGGTTGATCGTCCTGTTCATCCGTTCCACCATTCCATCGGACTGCGGATGTAGGGCCGTGGTTCTTGTCTTGCGGATGTTCAGCAGTAGACATATTTCTTGGAAAAGGTTGGATTCGAAATTTCTGCATCCGAGTGCAGCTCCATTGGAATACCGAATCGACATATCCACTCTTTCACCAAGACGTCGGCGACGGTGATGGCTTCCTGGTTGGGCAGGGCATAGGCTTCCGCCCACTTACTGAAGTAGTCCATTGCCACAAGGATGTATTTATTCCCGTGGTCGGATACGGGAAACGGGCCGGCGATGTCAATGGCGATTCTCTCGAACGGGCTGCCTACGTTGTACTGACGCATCGGGGCCTTGGGTCGTATTCGAGGTCCATTGCTAGCAGCGCATACAGCGCACTTCCTGCACCAGTCCTGGACGTCAGCTTGACAATTGGCCCAGTAAAACCGTTGCCTCACTTTCTGCAGGGTCTTCGTCACTCCCAGATGTCCTCCGGCGACTCCATCATGGATTTCCCGCAGCACTTCCTCTCTTCTGTTCCTGGGAACAATTATTTGGCGTCTGTCTTCCCCACCAATATCGGCCTCCAACACACGTTCCAGGATCCCATTGTCCAGAATAAGAGAGTTCCATTGTGCCCAATAGGACTTAACAGCCGGCGAGTAACCTGCGACTTCCTGCCATGATGGTCTTCGATTGCCCTTCTTCCAGCTGACGACTAAGCCAAGGTCGGGGTCTCTCTCTTGGTCTTTCTGGATCTTGCTGTCATTCCAGTTGTCATCCATTGCCGCGGTTCTACAAAGTGTTGCTTCTTTCTCTTCTGCTCGTCGGCAATGTGAGCAATCATCTGGACATGGTCTTCGCGACAAGGCATCTGCATTCTTATGGCTAGTTCCGGCTCGATGTTCGATCTCGAAATCGAATTCTTGGAGTCTCTCGATCCAACGTGCTACTTGACCCTCAGGATTTTTGAACTGTAAGAGCCATTTGAGAGCTGCATGGTCAGTTCTCAACAGGAATCTTCTTCCATACACGTACTTGTAGAAGTGTTCCACTCCCTTTACAACAGCTAACAGCTCTCGCCTGGTGACACAGTAATTGCGCTCTGGTTTGCTAAGCGTCTTGCTGAAATAACCAATGACCTTCTCCTGTCCCTCCTGGATCTGAGATAGGACAGCTCCAAGTCCCACGTTGCTGGCGTCCGTATCCAAAATGAATTTCCCTTTGGGTAGGGGATAGCTCAGTATAGGTGCGTTGATCAAAGCTCCTTTCAGCTTCCTGAATGAATCTTGACATTCTTCGGACCACTGGAACTTTGTTTGGCCTTCCGTGAGCCTGGTCAGTGGTTTAGCGATGTTGGCGAATCCCAGCACATATCGGCGATAGTATGTGCATAAACCAAGGAAACTTCGAAGTTGGTGAATGTCTTTTGGGATGGGCCAATCCTTAACAGCTTTGATCTTCTGGTCATCCACTGCTACTCCTTCCCCAGAGACAACGTGGCCGAGGTATCGTACTTCTTTTTGGAACAGATGGCATTTCTTAGGGCTCAGCTTCAATCCGAGTTCCTCAGTCGCAGGAATACTTCCTCCAAGTTTTTCACGTGGTCCTCGAACGATCTGCCGACCACAATTATGTCGTCGAGATACACTAGACACGTGTTCCATGAGAGTCCCTTCAGCACTGTCTCCATCAATCTTTCGAATGTGGCGGGAGCATTACAGAGCCCGAATGGCATAACGGTGAACTGCCACAATCCTGAGCCGATGGTAAAAGCAGTCTTTTCTCGATCTTCCTGAGCGAGTTCTACTTGCCAGTATCCACTCTTCAGATCAAGGGTCGAGAAAATCGTGGAACCAGCCAACGTGTCTAGGGTGTCATCTATTCTCGGGAGAGGGTAACTGTCCTTCTTCGTGACATTATTAAGTTGGCGATAGTCTACACAAAAGCGTGTCGATCCATCCTTTTTCTTCACCAGTACGACTGGAAGGACCAGGGACTGTCAGACGGTTCGATAACTCCTTCTTTTCCCATATCGCTGACTATTTTGTCAGCCTCTGCCTTCTTGGCAAGAGGAAGTCTTCTTGCTGATTGCCGGATCGGTCGGGCACCCCAGTATCAATCTTGTGCTGGACCACATTAGTTCGACCCCCTTTTCCTTGTCCGGTATCGAAGATGTCTTGGTACTTTTTGACTAAATCTCTTAGTTTGGGCTGTTGAGCTGGTTTTATGTCTTTGGAAGAGGGCAACTAATTTCTCTAGTTCTGTGGGCAAGTTGTTGGGTTGGCTAATCGTACCTCGTACGCCCCGGATCACGAATGAAACTGACGAGCAGTGCCCCAAAATTGTTCCTTTCTTCAAGGTCACTGGGAAATAATTGACATTCATGACCCTTACCGGCACAAATTTGTCAGCACGCAACAAGGTCTTCCCTAGTGCAATCCCTCGTCCAATTTTCTCATCATGAAGTTTGGGCTCGAACATCACCACGTCTCCACTGCTCGCACTCCCGTCCAGGCGAGCCTCCAGAATGGTTTCAGCCCTCTCAGGTACGCTTACATCTTCAGCCAACAGCACACGGATCAACTCTTCACTTCTCCCATGAAGTACCAGCTCTTCTCCGTTGACACGTAGGACGCCGTCTTTGAAATCCAATTCAAACCCTCTGGAATTCATGATGTCCATTCCGATGATTGCATCGTCTTCGATGTCCGCTACAAGTGCCTGATGTTTCACTTTAGTGCTGCCCAAAATTATTTCAATCGGTAGTTCGCCATATACAGTAGCTGGCTCCCCTGTTGCTGTGCGTAGCTTCCAAGTTGTCGGTTCAATTCGTTCCGGTGTTCTGGCAAAGGAAGGTCCGAGAATTGTCCTAGTCGCACCTGTATCTAGCAGCATGGTGCAAGGCTCGTTATTGATGAGACCGTCTACGCAAATCCAATTTTGCCACAATTCCAGCATCTTATCTGTCTCTTCTGGGTTGGCCGACGATTGCCCCTTCTCGCGCCTCTTTAGTTTCCCAGGGAACACTTCCTTAATCACTTTCCTTATGGCAGCTTCCAAATTAGCAGGCTCCTGTGAGTCTTCCTCAATCATTCGGACTTTACTCTGGCTTTTGCAAGATTGTTTCGCTGCCTCGAATTCTAAAGCGCGTGCCAGTGCGTCTACGAGATGTGTTGGACGGGCTAGTGTCAACGCTTGTCTGGTTTCTTGGTCACGGAGTCCATCCAGGAATGCTTGAACCGCTAGTCGCTCCATTACATTTTCTGGCCTGCCTGGAGATGCGACACGAACCAAGCGTGCAATGCCAGTATCGAATTCTTGTAAGGATTCGCCCGATTTTTGGCAGCGATTTTTCAGCTGGGAGTGGTATACGTGTTCCAAATGGGCGTGGCCATATCGTAATTCTAGATGTTTAATCAGCTGATCATAGTCCTCCTGTTCTTGGGCGGTGAGGTTTGTAGAATATTTGTCGCTTCTCCACGTAATGCAAGTGTCAGTGCTACAGCTCTTTCCCTGCATTCCATCCGTTTGCTTTGGCGCTGCTTCAAACTGCCGTCGGTAATTTTCCCATGGAGTTTTTCCGTCGAATTGAGGCGGCTTCATGGAAAGCTTCCTATTTCAGAAATGACCTTGACATCTTGTATACCCTCTTGAACTTTATCCAAGTTCAAACTCAAGTCCACGTTGCATTTTGTTAACCATCTCTGTGGAGGGCGCACTATCAATTCGTTTTTCCAGCTTACTGATCGTTTCCTTCATCTTGTCCATCTCTGCTTCGACGGTTCCTATTCTTTTTCTAGACGATTCGCCACACCACAGAGTTCTTTTTAGGCCTTCTGTGTTTCTAGAGCTTATCTTCCAGGCTTCTTGAATTTTCTTGAAGCTTCTCTTCCAGATTTATAGAATTTTCTTGAAGCTTCTCTTCCAGGCTTCTTGAATTTTCTTGAAGCTTCTCTTCCAGATTTATAGAATTTTCTTGAAGCTTCTCTTCCAGATTTCTAGCATTTTGTTGCAGTTCTTCTTTCACGGATTTGGTAGTTTCTTCGAGTTTATTCATTACCAAACTTAAATCACCTCCGGGAACTTCGAATAAAAATGTTTCAGGGTCCTCACCTTCTTGTATAAGTCCTTCTGCAAGTCTTTCCTGGAGTACTTGCTTTTACCCGTTGTTTCCAGTTCCCTTTCCTCCAATTCCTGTTTCAATTCCGCTACCTTCAAGTCCGCAAGGCGCACTTTTCTTGAACACATTTTGTCTTTGACGAGGTATCAGTCTGTTTCACACGAAAAGTTTATCAGTTTGTTAAAAATTCACTTCGCGAATTCTTTTCCACGGGCCACCAGTCTATTGTCTGTTTCACGCGAAGAGTGTATCAGTTTATATTCCCACGCACAATTGTCCACTTCGCGAAAACCGGGCCACTGTCTATTTTCTGTTTCACGCGAACAGTGTATCAGTTTATATTCCCACGCACAATTGTCCACTTCGCGAAAACCGGGCCATCATTGGGCGTACAAAAAGGTCTATCAATTTATTTTTCTGACTATCCACTCCACGATCACTTGTTTATTTTCAAAATCTCACTTCCGACACCAATTGTAACGTAAATAAACTTAACTTGGTTTAACTAATTTATTTAACACTTAATCTACAACTTAATTTATATTACTACGCTACTGAATAGCTCGATCGTATGGGCTCGTTCAGACTGTTCACTCCCTCTTGAGGGCTGTCTATTTATCTCCGATACAGCATTCTCGATGTTTCGAATTCTTCCAGTTGGCGACGGCATGTTCCAATTGTTTCCAATATTGACCGTTGCATTACGCGGAAGAGGGACTGGATGGTTCTCGAATATCTCCGGGGATGATCTCATCGCTGTCGATGGCGACGCGGGAGGCGACAGGTCCGGCCTAGGTTCGTTACAATATTGTGATACTGATACATTTTTAAACCTCGAGAGGATAGAGTGATAAAACTATTTACAACTCACATAACCTTTCTATCTGATCTGGTAACTCAAACTATCGGATTTTGTGTATAAATTTGGTGTTCTCTTGAATGATGACCTAAGATTAATCGCATATGTCCAGTAACATCATTATATAACTACTTGAGAGTCACCTTGATTACCAAGGTTGTTCAGTATAGAGAGGTGAAGATTTCTTCGGACTACCTTGCTAGTTTTTAATTTCTTTTATACCTATCGAGCAATGGTTTTAGGAATTGAGGTTTTGAATATGATGCCAGAATTTTTTGTTTATGAGTAAATTCTCTATGGAAGATAAAAATAATTATTTATTGTTTCCTCCTTCAACAATAAAACAAAGTCTCCAACTGGTTCATTTACTATGCAGTATTGCTGAACCTGTTGGCGTTACGAAGATTTGATATTCCTCTGGTATATTTATGTTGCGGTGGAGGCTAGTTGTTGAACTCATCAACCTTCTAGAAGAGTCTATGGGGCTGACCATTCAGATTTAGCGTATCATCTAGTGGATGTTGTATGCAGCATCGGAATATTATAAAAACTTTTCAACAAAAAATTAAACCGACGATATACGGAACTGAAAAGTAAAAAATTAAATAAACCTCCTTAGTCTCAATAACTAAGCTCCTAAACTAATGTAAGTAACTAATTTTGAGTCGGCGCCAAACAAACAAGCCAATGAATTAGGTAAGGCGTGAAATGATGGCATTGAGTTGCGCGGTGACATTCTGATAATGTTTTTGAAGTAATTAAATGATCTTCGTTGATTGTTCGTTTGGCGCCGACTCAAAATCAGTTACTTACATTAGTTTAGGAGCTTAGTTATTGAGACTAAGAAGGTTTATTTAATGTTTTACTTCTCAGTTCCGTATTTCGTCGGTTCAATTTTTTGTTAAAAAGCTTTTATTTTATTTTCAGTTCCGTAATTATTTTAACGTTTTTATTTTTCAATTTTTTGTGACTGAAATCTACTAATTACTACCTACTTGTTTTTTTATCACTTCTAAAATACTTACTTAGCCACCCCACTTCAACTATTACCCGTTAAATAATATGATTATCTACTTTTACTATTTGATGTAATATACATTATTTTTGTTGTTGTGGTTAGTTTATTTGATAACTTTGTATATCATTATATCTTCTCATAGAATATAATGATTGTGACGGGTGTAGGAGAACAAAAATAATGACAATAGCGATCTGTCATTGTCAACTACATATGTGTGCCAATGTTCACAAGTGAAAAATCAATTATCCCCTATTTTTCTACTCGTAAGGGTGGATAATTCCATTCGAAATCCAAATATGATCAATTATGAGGTATACCATACCCAATTAAAAAAAACATCCAAAGTTATGCCTGATAGAATCGATTAACGGACCAGAATTCAGAGGGTGAGTGATCAATATCCTTCATTTTGCTACTCTTAGGGGGGAATTTCTTCTTTTAAATTCAAATGGGACCAACTTCGAAGTACATCGAATTATCGGAATCGGACGCCTCATTAAGAAGTTATTCGTGGTCATACATAAAAAAAAAATTACGCGTCGACTAGAGAATCTCCTCTTTTTTGGTTTCGTCGGTTAAAAATAATTGTAAATATCAGGATTTTGTCCAGGTTTCTTGGGCGGTATTCGCAAGTTTTATAACCTATAGGTCATGTTTAATCTGTATGATGATAATCACTCCCCAACTCACAGGTTGAGACAGATGATTGAACAAATGTGATATTAACAAAATATAAGAATGCAATGAATTTGCTACAATTCAAAAATCAAATTAATTCAATAACTTTCTACACCATTGAATTGAATTTTCATCAACTAGATCAAAAATTCTCAATATGAAGATAGAAATATACAAATTCATGACGATCAGCCAAAAATTCGCAGATTATCAATGCTTGAAAGACGAAAAAATATATTAAAATCATTATACCAGTGATTTCTGAAGAATACTTGCAGGATACGTACTCGGAAAATTCGGACAAATGATCGGATAATTCTTTTCGAAACTTTCATGAGGAGGGAACTTGATTTACTTCTGTGAAGCAAGTATCGCGATAAACAAAGATATAAAAGGTAAGCAAAGGTACTGATATTATAATTGTCAAATATTTTCAACTAGTTGAATATTCCCTGTTAATTGAAATCCGATATTCAAATCTGATGAGGGAAAATAGTTCCTGTTCAATTTTGTATGAATTTAATATTTCCAAAGATGTTAGGTTGTTACACTAGATAATCTTGTTTCCATTATCATACCTGCTAGTTTGAGCATATTCGTTTAACTAGATGGGATGACATTTGGTGTCAATTTATGAGTAATTGGATCAGTAATTCAATCAATAACCATATTCGCGATTATGTTTGAACAAGGAAAATTCGAAAATATAAGTGAAAGTTATATCGGGCGATGAAACAAATCGAAGACGTCACAACTATAAATGAGGCCAAGTTAATATTCTCCAACTTTATTATTTTCTTGTGATTTATATTAAATTGGATTTTGAATACAGGCGAACCAATCGCCGGCATCTTAACAAAAATGTATGATTTGCTTCCTCACAAACGAGATAATTGGAATAGAATCAAGCAATATATCATTAAACTTTTGGAACCACCAACTCGGAATGCCACAATAAAAAACTATCGAATTAATAGTTTATGTAACAAGTGCGCTTCAGCGGACGAACAGCCGAGTCCGGAATATGAAGATTTGTCGGTGTCTTCATCCCAACAACTTACAGAAATAATGCACTGGTTCTCCTCGAATGAGTTATGTGTTAACGGATAAAACACATAGTATAACCTTCCATCCAAATAATGATATAAACCAAATCAATACACCTTATGGGGAAATACAAGGGACAACAAATGTAAAATTTCTTGGAATTCACATTGACGGAAAGTTAGATTGGAAAGAACATATTCATAACCTAAACAAAAAACTTTGCAGTCTACATTCGCAATATCTACCATAAGAAAAAAACATTGGTAGAGAAACAGCAATTACAGTATATTACGCTTATTTCTACAGCTTAGTCCAATTTGTTATAGAATTTTGGGGACACTCAGTAGATATTAACAGCACATTCATAATACAAAAAAGAGCTCTCAGAGCCATTTGCGGGATTAAACGAACTGAATACTGTAGGAGTCATTTTGAAAGACTGAAAATACTCACAATTACAAATTTGTATCTATATCGTCTTTGCTTAGTAGCTTTCAAAAAAAAACATGAACTTGAACAATTCACGGATATCCACAACTATGACACTCGCAACAAAAACAAGTATATTCCACCACAATTGAATTATACAGTGAACAGAAAAGGTCCCTTATATATGGCAATAAAAACCAATCACCTACCGTCCTCAATAACAGGAATCATTCCTCTAAATATTTTTAAAAATAAGCTCAAACAATTTTTTCAAACCCATGTTTATTACGTTATCAAAGAATTCTTCAATGACCACATATAAATCGTTTTTATTATGATAAACATTTTTTTTCTTTCTTTTAATAATAAAATTCACTAGTCATTATTTCATCAAAACAATTTATATATGCAACCTTTTAATATTGGGAATATGCCCACAAATTTTTTATATATTCTTTTGTTTTCTATTTTCTCTAGTTTCTGTTATTACTTACTTGTCTTTCCGTTACCAAAATATGTACTTTTGTATATTTATTCATTGTGAGATATTGTCTTAATTACCTTAGAATACGATAACAGCGATTACTAATTGTACATATTGTGTAATTGCTTATATGTATGTAGAAAAACAAGTCAAAATGAACTACACTTCTCAATAGCTTACATGAGCTTTAGCATACATGAAAATCATTCCATATAAAATAGTATATTTTTGTGTATTTAAACATGTATGTATTCGAGAAATAAATTCTATAAAAAAAAAATCTAAAATTTACGTACAACATTATGAAAAGGGAATCATTCTCAATTGAATAGAAATATTTTTCTGCGAATTGAAAAATCCTCGATAGATATGGGGATGTTTCCCTTTTTAGCATGAATACCCCCAAGAGGTTATCTTGAACCATGGAAGATAAAGACTAAAGTTTATCTTTCAATCGCAGATGATTCCACATCTGATTTCATGGACAGCCTGTTCATATTTTCAAACAAAGCAGTACATTTCCTTTGTATTAGCTTTCCAGAACGAAATTTACAGATTTTTCTGACGGCACTAGTCATGAAATATTGTTAATCATATGAATAACTTTTATATTAGGCATTTTAAAAAAATGTTATTGGACATTTTGGAAAAAAAAGTTCTTCCATCCCATTTACTCCGAAAAAATTAGTTATAATATTAAATTTTAATATTAATGAGGACCACTTCTATGGACATTTTGAAAAACAAATTTGCAAAAAATATTCATCTGAAATGAATTAATTATCCTCAATTCTGAATTGGGCAAAATGGAATGGAATTGATTTCAAATTTCATATCTTCTATAATTTTTGGAAATTCTTTGAGCTCCACAGTATTGTTGGTGAATCAAAAGAAATCGTGCTATGTGATATATATTTTCAATTGCCATCCACACGGTAGTGTATTTGGAGGCCGGGCAAAAATATAGCAAGCGATTCTTTATCAATGCCACGTTTGTCAAATACTTCAAACATTAGTGTTTATTGTTCCTGAAATAAGTATTCTAAAAGACTATTTCGAGGAAAACGTCTACTGTCTCCACAAAATTTCAATTAAAAGTTTATTGCGTCTCCTGTAACATTTTTAGGATATTAATTAATTTTTTTTTGAACAAATAAGAGATTCCGCTAAAGTGTAAAAATGCTATTTTGCGGACTCTTTTCAGTTTCCAAAGTAGGATCATGTACAGATGTCAAAATTGAATGACAAGATTTATCACAAGTAAAAAGCATGTGAAATTATAAGGAAGCTTGTTATAAATATGAGTGATACCGAATAATTGTAGAAATTAAACAAGTATGAACCAACACTTGGAATATGAATCATTTATCTTTGTGATAAATGTCTCCAAGTAGGAAACTACCTGTCGTAAAAATGTTAGGAATTTTTGTAACGAAAAAACTGTTAGGTACTGATTTTCATAAAATGGAAAATAAAGACGCTCTCACTTAGCGTCTTGGTTTTGGATCCAATGGGGTACATGGCTCGCCTGTTCATGTGTTTTTTTATTAGAAACAGAGTTTTTTGTTTATTATTTGCTATAATTGGAATCGACAATGTCTGAGGACGCAAATTACAATGTTAGGTTCATCATATATTTCTTATATAAAAATATTAAAAAATATTTATATTTATAATTATATATATATATATATATATATATATATATATATATATATATATATATATATATATATATATATATATATGTATATATATATATATATATGTATATATATATATATATTTTTTTTTTCTGACGATTAATCATAGGTAGTAATTTCAAATCCTTCAATGTCACTTGAAACGACAAAACTATAACACCATTCCGACAAATGTTTACATATATTTTACGTTTTTTTTAAAGTTAATGTTCATTAATCAACCACTCAGATTACTGTAAGTACTTCCTTCTTTTTAAGTATTTTTTCTCAATAATGTAATTTACATATTTTAGGACCCTGAAGAAGTTTCAAAATTGAAACGAAAGCTCGGTCCAATGTATTAAAGAGTTTTTTATAATTCAACACTTGTGCTGACTGAATATCCCCATTATTCCCCACTGTTCCTATATATATATATATGTATATATAAACATACAAAACTAGGGATATTGGGGTAAGCAGCAATGAAAAAGTAAACTCTTTAAGATTTCTCCAAGCTTTCGGAAATGTTCATTTCCATCATCAGGGAAACTACAATAGATGAGAAGACCAATAGCAATACATATTCAAGTGCGAAACATGCTACTTACAACTTTTTAGAGGTTCGTTTGAATGATATTCATCTAACTTAGTGATTAAAAGAAATGAACGTAGATCAAGGAATAAAACGAAGTTCAAAGTAAATACAAACACATTAACATTGTTAATCAACTAACCAATTAACTTTGAACTCCGTTTTATTCCATGATCTTGGTTCTTTTTTTTTGTATCACTATATTAGATGAATATGTTTAACATCATTGAAACCAACCTCAACAAAGTTGTAAGTAGCATATTTTTTCGCACTTGAATATATATTGCTATTGGTTTTTTCATCTATTGTAGTTTCCCTGATGATGGACATGAACATTTTCGAGAGCTTGGATAAACCTTAACTTTTTCATTGCAGCTCACGTCAATATCCCTAGTTTTGTACCTAACTAGTCAGCAAATACCACCCACCCACTATATATATATATATATATATATATATATATATATATATTTATATATATTTATATATTGTAGTGATAGGCTGTTTATTATATTCATATTTGTTATTTATTATATTTTTTTCAATAACAACTAGTCATCATAAAATATTTGCTATGGTAAATTTGTTTCAGTGATTTCCTTTTCATTTCATAATTAAAATAATAATAATTATTATAACAGTAATGAAACTCCGACTATGTTGTCTTACCCTTTTTCAACACTCTTTTTACCTTATCCCAGCTCAGTCGGTACGCCTATGGAGTATGAGTCATCTCTATTCTCAGGGCCGAATTCAGTAGTGCCAACTTTGTCCGCTGCTTGATGTCAAAAGTGCTATTTTGTGGGAAAATTATGGTTAGGTGTTCAATAGATAAACAAAGAATCAGAAAAATCGTCAAATAGTTTGTTGTTTTATTGAAACGGATCCTTAAACTTGACCTACTCAGAACAGTGATGTGAAATGGTAAAACTTGTTTATGTGTGATAAATCACCTGGTAAATGAACGTTTCAATGTTATGAACAGCCTGTGAGGATAGAAAAACCATTAAATGTTCAAATGAAAGGACACAAGTGATCAAATAACCAATATGAGTGTCTGGACCGGATATGTTGGAAGTGTTCGTGTTCTATTGGAAAGTGTTCTTGTTCACTGGACAAGTAAAGCTACACTGCGGAAAGCCCCTTTTTTGTTCCTGGCATTGGCAAGGACTGGACTTTTGTTATCTTAATAGGGTGAGTGGCTTTTTCTTGTTTGGTCATTTTCCATTTCGTATCTGAATTAGTTGTATAACGTTTTGGATAGTTTTGCTTGTTTTTCTCTTGTAATTTATAATAATCTTTCTTCCAAAATTTTCCTCACATTGATTTTGACATCTCACTATTGGGTTTCCTCCTGATATGATTCACCATACATGATGTTCCATCTTGTATACCATTTCATCTACTTGAGATCCAAAGTTTTTTCATGAATTTAAATTTCCATATTATTTTTATTGTTGGTACAAATTGCATGTATTGTTGGTCACATACTTATGACAATAGAGATACTTCAGGTCTGACTTTTTGATACATATGCGTTGACTAGAACATGATATAAGATTCTAGAACAGTAAAAAAGTATAGAAAAATTGCAAAACAAACATAGCATGAACCACGATAACTTAAATACCTAATAATGATAATGAATTATCAGTTTCATTATTTTATAAACATTTCCTAACATAACAATATATATATATATATATACATATAAATATATATTTTTGTGTTTCAATTTAATATCCAATATTATTTCAATATTATATTTCCCAATCTAATTGACTGTGTAGCTTTTGATATTCAGGGTCAATTAATATTCATGAGAAGGTGTTTCACATTTTTGCCAAATAAAATTCAGGATCTCTGTTGAAACGGGAGATGAGTTTCGCTTTCGGAATGAATAATTCATTTTTGGCTAATTACTATGAAAACTCAATACAATGAAAGGGTAATTAATTTGTTTCGTACGATTCAACATCAAACTCCTTTGTATTTCCAGTGCACAGAGAAGTCTGCGATGTTTTGAATAACCAGAACAAATTACTTGTCAGGAATCTTCATATTGTGTTCCATATGAGGTTTCTTTTTGAGACAAGTGCGAGATGGTTTCATGGTACGTTGTAGCAAAGGAAATCTGGTTCAAATATGCATTAGCGTATCACAGGCTGATCCTCCCATAAGAATTGTACTACCAATGAAATATAGAGAAAAATAAAAATATACTGGAGAAAAAATGGATTTGAGGAAACTTGGACAAAACGAAATTCTAATCCAATAATGAAGATGAAGCAAGTGAGGAAGTTATATATATAATTCTACTGTACGTGTGTTGTCACTGAACTCCTCCTAAACGGCTGGACCGATTTGAATGAATTTTTGTGTATGCGTTTGGGTGGCTCCCTGGATAGTTTAAATTCACAAATTATCCCCTTTAATGTTAAGGGTGGTCCACCCCTTTTTTTTAAATTTTTTAGACAAAATGTTTTGTTTTTATTTTTTAATGATACAGCATTCGAAAATACATACAACCCAGGATTTTCACCCTTCTACAATCAACCCCTATTTTTCTGGCAAGATTTTTATTTTTATTTTGTCATGACTCAGAATAAAAAAATTCATATTACAAGCAAATGAATGCATTTTATTTTCTAACTCAAAAACCGTTTGCCGGACGAAAAAAAGGCAGGAGACTATTTTTCGGAGGAGATAGAGGACAATTACAAAAATAATATTTATTTGGAAAAAACGTAGCGTATCATTATTTTGATCAAAAATATGGCGGGGCATGTTAACAGGGACGCCACTGATGAAAATTAAGAAATTTTTCATCATGGGAAAAAGGACCCCGCAAAATCCTTATGGAAAATGGCTCTCGGCTAAATTCGCTGAAACTCTGCAAAAAAAAGTATTCGGTATGCTGATCAAAAGTGTCAATGGGCACAACCCTCCATTTTCAACCCCAGACCCCCTACAGCCCCCCAAAGCCCCCAAAGTAATATATGTTGATTAGACAATAAACTCTTGATAACGTACTTAACAGATCTATTGAACTATTTGTCAATTGTGACAGATATTATATTTTATATATGTAAGAGGTGTACCTGAAATGTGAGCTTTCGACAAACGAAACCACAGAAAGAGAATACTCGGCAACTATCCTCAATGCGACTGTTGCGCAAACTCAAGGAAAAGTTGCAAAAAAACGGCGATAACCTGATCGACAACCCGAAAATATATATATATATATATATATATATATATAAATATGAAAGAGAGGAACATCGAGGGGACTTGTTAAAAACAAAATGGAAGGAATTGAGTGGACATAGCCCTCAGAGAAAAGTGTTAACCGAGAGCCCGAAACACGTGTCTACGGTTAACACTTTTCTCTGAGGGCTATGTCCACTAAATTCCTTCCATTTCATATATAAATATATATATATATATATATATATTATTATTATTATTTCATAGTATACACATGAAAGATTTTAATGAAACCAATTGAAAAATCTTTAACTTTGCAATTGTGTAATGGGGCAATCATAAAGGATGGGGTGGTGGTGGGGGTGAGGGAGGGGTGGGCTTAATGTATAAATATATATAAAAAATTAAAAAAAAAAGGGGGTGTGGAGGTAAGGGCGAGGTGTGGTGAGGGTAGAGAAAGGGGTGGGCAGTGAAAGGAAACGCTATGAAGATGAAGATTAATTGAAATTGTTATGCATTAACACACCGGGAAGAGTACTTTGGGGGCTTTGGGGGGCTGTAGGAGGTCTGGGGTTGAAAATGGAGGGTTGTGCCCATTAAGACTGTTGATCAGCTTAACGAATACTATCTTTTTGCAGAGTTTCAGCGAATTTAGCCGAGAGCCATTTTCTATAAGGATTTTGCGGGGTCCTTTATTTTTATGCGTACTTTGCATGTACCAGAATTGAAATAGCGGTTTCAGAGATATTGGGGAAGAACTGATTTTTTTGTTAAATTTCAACATCCTGTATCTCAGAAATGAAGCGGTTGCGGACCTATGTTCATGTAAAGAATTTTTTTGAAAATCATCCAAGGATTATCGCTCCATAGGATCAGGATTCAATTATGAAACACCCTGTATATTCATTGATAATAGCAGAAGAGAATACACAAAATTGTCCCATTTACATTCTTGTTCAACGATACAACCTTTTTTTGTTTCTACACTTTTGGAGGACATTTACATAAGGAACAAATACAATTCCAGAAAGACGAATATTTTGAGTTCCATTCACAAGCTCAATGAGCTGAGGAACTATTCCGTTAACGTGAGAAAGTTTATTCCAGTAATAATTTCTGCAGAATTATACACGCTCTAGGTGTTCATAGTAATCATAGCTAAATCCCTCAACATCTTGTTTTATATTCTAGAAAACGAGGAGCGTCGGAATAAATTGGAGTTAATTCACAGACTAATCACCTCTTAGGAATGTTTTGAAATCTTAAACGTTTATGATTTGTCAGAATGTCACGACGGAATGACATGAAGCATGGTATTTCTGGTATATTCATCCTAATTGAGTATCATTTCCAGTTATATTACTTTCTTTTCGACGTTGAATTATATTCGTTATTTCATGGAAATTAATTGAATCGAAGAAAGATAATAAGCTATAAAACGAAATATAAGATAGTCCCTGACAGAACTACTAGTCTAATCAACAAGTTCAAAAACGTGAAAAATAGAGATAAAGGTCCTAAAAATATGAGCGATGGCTCATTCGATTCGGAATCACCTCTAGAAAAATGTTTTTGAAGGATTTTGGTGCAGGTTGAAAATTGCAATTGTTATTAACAAAATAAGATGAAAAAAAAATGATATTTCGTTTTTTGTTAATAACTTGAAAAATATTAACATTTAAGCAATTTTGAAAAAAGCTCGTTGAAGAGGAGGAAATTTCCAATGAAAAAGTTCCAACTCCCGGAACTCTATCTCCATTATTTATAATTTTAATTAGACGTTGAAAATAGGGCTCCGCGCGGCTGTTACAGCATGCGCGCGCCGCCGCTAAAGAGAGTTCAGCAATAAAAATAATTTTTTTATAACATAAAATGTGATTTTAAAAATTTGAAAAAATTCTAGTATCTTCTTAACACTTGAAAGAATCGAGCCCTGAAAAAAAAAAGTTTAATCAGCATTTTTCAAAAAGTTATTCAATTGTTAACTAACAAATTTTTTCCCAATCTCCATTGGCATAAACAATGGAATGAAAGGTATAAATAATTGGCCTATAAATTTTAAACTTTGTGGAGCCCTTTTGATATATGTACTTCATGAGATCCTGCGGTTAATTTTCATTAAAGTTAATTAATTTGTTAATTATGATTTTTTATAACTATTGAAAAATTAAAAATCAACGTCTAATTAAAATTATAAATAATGGAAAGAAGGTTTGGTGATTCCGAAAAATTTTTAATTGCAATTTTTAACCTGCACCAAAATCCTCAAAAAATTTTTCTAGGCCGAATGAGCCATCGCTCATATTTTTAGGACCTTTATCTATATTTTTCACGTTTTTGAACTTGTTGATTAGACTATACGTAGATTGGAGTTTATTTTTACCCAACCTAAAAAAAGGAGGACGAGCTCAGTTCGACTTTATATTTTTTGTTTGACGTTGTATAATTTGTGCTACTTGTGGAAATTATTATACCAAAAACTTTTTGACAAAAAATTTAAGGTAGTTGTCGTGCTACAAACAGTGTCAAAAATTAGGCTCTATTGTAGCGCGACGCGATACATGTTCAAACGATGAAATAGTGGGATCTTTTTTAAGGGAACTGTACACTCAGAAACGCAACTAGCATGCGTGACACAGCAAATAAGCTATGACTGAACTGTTGGCAACGTCGCAATCCAACGATCGCTCGCATTTAGTTGTTCAAGATACAGTGCAGTTTGCTCTAAAAACATTGGTGACGTATCGTTATTGAATATAGGAAAAAAATTGAATTTGGAACGTAGTCATACATATGCTCAAAGATACGATTCTGATGAAGAAAAGAAGACTGTTGATGACATCAAGAGAAAAAAAATTGCGCAGAGTTGATTTGACCAAAACAAGGGAAATGTTAAGAAAATCAAAGGAGAAGTCAGAAGGTGTAACATATCAACCAAACGTTGGAATTAACGAATTGAGAGCATCATCACTATTATTAGAAAGCATCGAATCAATACCAATAAATTATTCCATAGTTTATTTTGATTTAGAAACATCTGTATTGTGCATGACTGATGACATTTTACAAATCGCCGCCAAATGTGAAAATAGAGAATTTTATATATATGTTAACCCTACGAAGCATCAATCCTGTGGCGACAAAATTACGGGATGTACTACAATTTCTGGTCAATTATATTTGAATGATGTACAAGTCGATTCAATAAATTCAGCACATTGTTTGGTAGCATTTAAAGAATTTTTAAATTCATCTACAACTCTACATTTACTCACTGTGCATAATGCGAGATTCGATGAGATTACTAAGAGCAAACATCAATAATAACGTTCAACACTCTCTAACACGTATACTTGTCAACAAAATATTGGGAAATGCCTATACAGTACAAATAACGATGTTTACTCTTAGTACTTGAATTGCATCACATCCAACATTAGTTCACATGTGAGGCCAATTGCTTCTGTAACCGAAACCAGTTCGTGAGAATTGAAACACAAATTAATAATCCTCTGGGAGGTACTTTGTTCTGATAGAATGCCGTGTATGATAGACAACTCGGAAAGACATCAAAAGTATCTCTGTCCTCTGTTCATAAGGCTGATTGATCAGTTTACAACACCGTCCAGGAGTTCCCGAACTCGCAGTTTAAGTTGCTATTTGCTTTTCATGACCGGCTAACACCATCCCACGGAACTTGGTTAATAGTTTTACTATCCACTTCTAGACGATCAAATAGAAAACGAAAAACATCTCAAATATTTATCGAATGAAAACCTCACGTCCCGGAATTAAAGATAAAAATATAGTGGAATAACAGAACACTTATCTCTTTGCTGCAGTTTTTGTGATGCAGTTGGGAATGAATGAAATTTACAAGCACTATTTTTGCAATCGACTACACAGTACACAGCTATAAGTGGATATACACGGAACAATTTATCGACCGATCTGAGCCATTTATCGTTAGATCTCCAAAATTGTACAGATAAAACGGTTCGAAACTGATAAAGTTGTACGATAAATCCACAGCAATAATTTGATGCGATAGTTTTTGTCGTTGCAGATGAATCCGTCAAAATATCGGCCGATAATTTGCAAACCTCGTCCCGTACCTCTTCAATTTTAACGTTTAATCGGTCATATTTTTTGAAATGGCGGATGATCATGATAAAATGATTACATTTGACCAAATAATTGTTCCATACAACACATACGTACAAATAATTGGATCAATTAATCTGATCACAAATATTGGTCAAAAAAAACTTTGCGTTAATATATCATGTACAATGTGATGTGATGCAGATGTATAAAATTTACACGTTCTATTTTTGCAATCGACTATAAGGCTCATTGTTATTAAATGTATGTTGTTATTATACCGTTGCCTCTACGATAATAATATTGTTTTTTTATCTGAAGTATGGTACAATATTTTCAACTGATTTGTGAATAAACAGGGAGACCTCAAAAACTGAAAGTTTTCAGCTTGTGCTTGTGATTATACCAGGATCATTACCTACTTCTGCCACCATGGGCGCTGTCATAGTTTCATCTATCTCCTCCAGCCTAATGCACACAGCGAATAGAAACATTGTTCAATTAGGTATTCTTCGATGTATTTTTTGAAAATTGGCGATGGTAGGAGTCTGATAGTAGACGGTAAAATATTGTATAGATTGACATCGAGTGAGTTTTTTGAGGATTTTTGTAAATTGAACCGGTGGGGCCTTAAGAGATTAGCCCCACGAGTATTATACCCGTGAAATTGGGAGTTGGTCGGAAACTCATCTTTGTGCTTATGTATTTCCAGGAGAGTTTGATCTATGAAGGTAGAAGGTAACGTCATGATGCCCAGACTTTTGAAGAGGGGCCTGCAGGAATCACGGTAACCCGCATTTGATATAATTCTAACTGCGCGTTTTTGAAAAATTTTGAAACGTTGAGGAGTTTCCCCAGAGCAGTGTTCCATAGCTAAGATGAGAATGAAAGAATGCATGGTAAGCTGAGAGAAGAGTTTCTATACTAGCAAAGTTTTTCAATTGCCGGAGAAAAAAAAAGATAT
Organism: Gonioctena quinquepunctata; assembly: GCA_018342105.1. Taxonomy (NCBI): domain Eukaryota; kingdom Metazoa; phylum Arthropoda; class Insecta; order Coleoptera; family Chrysomelidae; genus Gonioctena; species Gonioctena quinquepunctata. The sequence goes on from JAFIRS010000975.1 coordinate 114,457, forward strand.
TTAGAGAGCTTCTGGCTTGATGCTTGTATAAGAGATGACCAGTTCAGAGCGTCATCAAGTGTTGAGAATATTATTTTTCGTGTTTTTTCTTCATTCAGTTTGAGAAGATTCTAGTTGAACCACGATTCAGCTTGACTTTCTGCGAGTGACATGCAGGCAAGTGAATTCTGACAGTTGTCGTCTGAGCACAGGATAGATGTGTCGTCAGCATAGATGACGCATTTGTAGGGTAGTAGATCATAGAAAAGATCATTTATGTAAAGTATAAACAGAAACGGACCCAGAACAGATCCTTGGGGAACTCCGAATTCAATCGACTGTAGATCAGACGTTCTGTTATTTCCTAGATCAACACACAGTTTATGTAAAAGAATGGTATGAGAGACGCAGTCGAATGCTTTTCTTAGGTCACACAGTGTCGCAGCACTATGCTGACCGTTTTCAAAGCCATCGACCATATTCCTCACAACTCGAGCTACTGCTTGATCAGTTGAGCAGGACTTTCGGAAACCATATTGGTCCGAGTTCAGTAGATTATTTTCTTCTAAATACCGGTATAGCCTTTTTTTAAGTATAACTTCAAAGATTGGAATTCACTCACCCCTTAAAGGACTGAATTTCGAAAAATACTGAAAAACTTATTTCTTCATTTGTAACAAAGTCCTCAAACACCAATTTTCATTCCTCTTACTTAAAAACTAACGGAACCCTCACACAAACATCCACCCCCCTCTTTCATCCACCTAGGGGTTGCATTTATAAAAACACTGAAACTTGTATTTCTTTATCCCTTACCTCAAATACCAATTTTTATAACCTCAACTTCAAAACTAACGGAACCCCCATACAAACGTACACCCTCCATTTCACCCCTTCAGTGGTTGAATTTCTGAAAACACTGACACATATTTCTTCTATTTGTAACAAAGACTTCAAATATACATTTTTATGATCCCAACTAAGTGCAGCCACCGTTCTTTGCACCATTATTTATTATGAATGATCTAAGATCAGGATGTATTAATCGCCTTTCTTAGGATCCTTCTACAATTCGCGACTTCGACCGATTTCTTCAGTTTTCTGTTGAACACTGTCTTTCGTTATATAGTCGAAGTTGAGGCAATTTTTTACCAGAAATTCTTCAGTACGAAATCTAATAGGTCAACAATTTTGATCTTCCAACTGCCATGTGTAAAGAAATAATATTAAAAATGTAACCTTCACTTCAGGAAACTCAATGTAGAATAAAACAAGAGTAAACAAGCTGAGGATGCTTGTTGAAAGAAGCGAAACATCACTCTCTAATGAGTTTTTTCTTAATTCCATTATGAATGAGATTTGCAATCTGTGTGATTTTGGAGTTGAAAATTACGAATTTATGTTGCATAATTGAGTAGGCTAATTTATGAAAATAATTTAATGCATATAAGCAGAAGGAAACTCCTTGAAAACAAGCTTTCTTTTAAATGTGAGTTATTATGTTGCTTAGTCAGGTGTTAACTTATGGTGAGGCTTCAGGATGTATTAAGTTTGAAATAAAAATATGTTTCTTGCTCGAAAAGCTTTAGAATCTATTTATCCCGGTATAAAAACCCGATGACTGACGTAATACACCTGGGAGAATAATTTTTTGCTGCAATCGAATGTGAACCTGTCTGTGATATTTTATATCTACTTATTACGATTTTCGCGTCTCTATATCATAAAATAATAATTGTTAATTTACTTAATATTCTTCAAATTATCATACTCTCAATAAAGAGCAGATCAGAATTGAAAAGTTGTGAAAGATAATTTCAATTCTTGATATTCGTATTGAACAGTAACACTTTTGAAAAGAAGCTCAATTACCCAAAAACTCCTAACATTGTAGTTTTATTGGCGGTGTCTTTGTGTGCTAATCTCCGGAAAATAATATTTATTTTTATTAACCAAAACTAAAAGAACTTCAATTTGTCTTAATATACCCAGTAGGATGGATTGCGTTGTTCCGTCAGAAATTGCCAATCTCGTTCTTTCCCCTATGCAGCATTAGGGAAAGGGATGGTGATTTATCACCTAAGAATTTGAGTGGGGTGTTAGTTGTTTGACTTCCATCATCAGTACCACCACCAACTATCTCCTGTTTCAACATGGGGTTTCTTCTTGGTGTCATTTATCATTTGATGTACGCAATTTCGTATAAAGACAGAATAAATCTGTTTTCGAATCTTTGGAAGATAAGAGGGTTTGTCTGTTGTAGTTCATTACTTGTTCATTGTATTTATGAATATTTCTGTTGTGAATAGTTCATATTTAATCACCTTAAAATGATGTTGTGAATTTCTCGAGGGGGAAGCAACTCTTTAAATAGGTGTACATACAGAAAATTCAGTATTTCAATACTGCTTCCAGTACCAAAATATCTTCAATATTTTCAAATTATTTCAATATCAGTTTCAGTAATTCAGTATAAAGAAATACCACTTCATACTTTAAATATTATTTTCACTATCAAAATATCTACAATATATTCAAAATATCCAAATAGTGGTCAGTATTGAAGTAATTTAATGATCTTCGTTGATTTTTCGTTTGGCGCCGACTCAAAATTAGTTACTTACATTAGTTTGGGAGCTTAGTTATTGAGACTAAGAAGGTTTATTTTATTTTTTACTTTTTAGTTCCGTATTTCGACGGTTTAATTTTTTGTTAAAAAGTTTTTATTTTTCAATTTTTTGTGGCTGAAATCTACTAATTATTAACTACTTGTTTTCTTATTACTTCCAAAATACTTACTTACCCACCTTACTTCAACTATTACTAGTTAAATAATATGATTTTCTACTTTTACTATTTGTTGTAATATAAATAATTTTTGTTGTTCTGGTTAGTTTATATCATTCCATCCCCTCATAGAATATAATGATTGTGACGGATGTAGAAGAACAAAAATAATGACACTAGCGATCTGTCATTGTCAACTACATATTTGTCCCAATGTTCACAGGTGAAAAATCAATTAGCCCCTATTTTTCCACCCGTAAGGGTGGATACTTCCATTCGAAATCCAAATATGATCAACTATGAGGTATACCCTATCTGATAAAAAAAGAATAATCCAAATCGAAGATCCCAGTACAGAGTTATGCCTGATAGAATCGGTTAACGGACCAGAATTCAGAGGGTGAGTGATCAATACCCTTCATTTTGCTACCCTCAGGGGTGAATCTCATCTTCTAAATTCAAATGGGACCAACTTCTAAGAATTATCGGAATCGGACGCCTCAGTAGAAAGTTATGCGTGATCATACATAAAAAAAAGAAATATTCGCTTCGACTAAAGAACCTCCTCCTTTTTGGTTTCGTCGGTTAAAAATACTAATTAATATAAATATACATATACACAATGCACATATACATCCTAGATGAACAAATAGTCAGAACGTTTACATAAAATTAAAATAGTAAATAAATAAAGTATATAAATAAATGAAATAATTTGAACCCATAGCCGGTACACTGTTTTGCAATTCGTAGGGGCTATTAGCAGTTGATATATACAATGGTTAAAGCAAGAAAATATTTCATAAGAGTTTGCCATCGATATCTTTATCAAAGTACTCTTGAACGCTATAAAATCAATGTCAATGAGAACTTGCTTTACAGACTTCCTGAACTGATCAAGTGATTGGATATCTTTGAAGCTTGTCGTAAGATGATTAAATATTTTAGCTGCATTATAGATCAACGATTTTTTAATAAAATCTGATGATGGAATGGGGAGTTTTAACTTTTGTCATTTTGGCGTGTGGTTCCAACAAAACATCGTAAGATGATTTGTTCTTATGTACCAGGCACACACTTTCTAGTATGAATAATGAAGAGAGTGTAAGTAATTTCTGTTCCTATATATATATATATATATATATATATATATATATATATATATATATATATATATATATATATATATATAGTTACTCAGAACGCACTAGGAGTACGACTATTGGTGTCGTGGGTTGGCCTATGCTGACATCTGTTGGTGACTTATTGATGTGCACGAAATTTCGTGTCATCAAAATTCCACGATAACAGGTCTAAGCTTCACCGCACAGATTATAGGTGTCACTATCTATAATTTGATGCTTTTCATATATATATATATATATATATATATATATATATATATATATATATAAGTTGTGAAGGTTAGACGACTGTCTAAGTTAAAGAAGAATCCTTTTTAAATTCGGGTATGCAGTCAACAGGGGTATGGAAAAAGTGTACTCTTTTTTCTATTCAAGCTTTCGAGTCATTTATTGTCTCTTCATCAGGAACTCTACAATGAATTAAATTGAACATTATAATATTTGAAAACCAATTAGGCATGTGTACTTACAAAAGTGAGGTTAAAAATCCCTTTCACTTGCAGCAAATTATTAAATACCATGTCACAACAGACAACACTCTTGGTAAATTCATATATAGTTAAAAAAGATTACTTAAACATAAGTGTATAAACATTTTAAAATTCCAAATGGGCTCTTATGGAGGATATGTTGGATTCAAGGGGAAAAAAAAGGTTTTAAGTAAATGAAGTTAATTAAATAGATCTACGACCTGTTGCCAACATACAATGCGATGAAAAATAATATCACCAAACAATTACATGGTACCAACTTATGTTAATTGAAATGATTTAGGTAAGTCTCATAAGGAGACTGCCTGAGAAAATATGAGTTTTTTAACAATTAAAAAAATATATTAAAAATTAATATATAACAAAATTTGACAAAGTGCAAAATTTCATTACCCACCATTCCAGGGGACACAATAATGTTAATGTATTGAGTTGTGGTCTGTCTCATACGGAGAACGACTGAGTAAATATGAATAGATTATGCTGAGATTATCGATGTCAGTTCTCGAATTCATTGAATTAGGTTCTTTGAAGATTTGTGTCATTTCGAGAAAAGTTCTCTTTTTTACATTAGATTCATGTTCCAAGATATTCACATTATCATAATCTGGGTTATGGTTCAAAGCCATGGTGTGATGAGCTAAAGAACACGTTTTTTTGAAATTTCTAATATCGCTTTTATGCGAGGTGATTCTGTCTTTCAATTTCCTTTTGGTTTGGCCAATGTACTTCTTTTCACATTGAGAACAGGGGATGCAATAAACCAAGTTTGAATTGTCTAATAAAGGATCTTTGTCTTTTAACTTTGAAAAAATCTTGTTCAATACTATTTGGTTTTTATACGCGATTTTGATGTTAGGAATCTTGGAAAATAATTTGTTGAATTTATAGTTTAAAGATTCTATATGTGGTAAGGTAAGATAGAACTTGGTTCCAAAATGTTATTATTAGAATTAATTATAATATTATTATTGTTATTGTTTGGATATATATATATATATATATATATATATATATATATATATATATATATATATATATATATATATATCTAAAGGCGCGCTTTTGAAGAATGAATACTGTGTTGAAGTGCTGTTGGTTGCAGGTGCCCCAGAATGATATGCCATACCTTAGATGTGATTAAACTACAGTTTGGTACACAATTTTTGCGGTTACAATACCTAATTCATTCGACACTATTCGTACAGCATAACATCCCGAAGCTATTTTTTTGCTCGGTAATTTAATATGGTTATTGAAATTGAGGTTGCTGTCCAAATTGATTCCAATAAATTTACTGGAATTTCTATTTGATTTGCATTATTACCCAACGGAGTGTCTGATAAGTTGCGATCAAATGATATGATATTGAAGGAGAGCGGATTGGAGTTGCACCACTCTCTCACACTGACAATTTCTTGAGCTATTTCGTTGTGAAGATTTCTTTCAGTCATGTCACGCCACAGGATGCTTGTATCATGCGCAAAAATTGTGAACATTCCATTAGATTCCATATACCCAGGTCGTTGAAATATTACAAAAACAGTACTAGCCCTAGTACCGAGCCTTGAGGCACACCGTGTCTGACAAAGCCAATATCTGTTGATGTGCCAGTTCTGGGTTCGTTGACTCTGATATGATTTGACCCAGTTGAGACTTTGATTTCTGATACCATAGTGCTGGAGTTTGCGCAGCAGTATTTCGTGGTTCACACAATCGGAAGCTTTCGACGAATCACAGAAAACTGCTGCAAACACCTTCTTCGAATTCAACTCAGAGAATTTTTTGGAAAATGGCATCCCCTGTATTCCTTTTAGACTGAAAGCCAAATTGCTGATGATTCAAGATCTTATGGTCTGATATAAAATTCTCCAACCTAATTTTGACCAACTTTTCTATGATTTCACCAAGGGTTGGAATGAGCGAGATGGGTCGAAAGTTTGATGGATCAGAGGTGTCACCCCCCTTGTGAAGAGGGATCATAACATTTGTTTTTAGGAATTGTGGGTAGGTTCCTTTGGCAAAAGAGTCAGTAATAAGTGGACTAGTAACTCCAGACCAGAAATTGTCATGTTCTCAAATATTCTCATCGAAATGTTATCGATGCCACAAGAAGTTTTATTTTTGATATGTTTTATTGTATCCATTAGCTCTATTGAATTAGTCTCATATAAAACAAATGTTCCAGCAATATTCATGTTATTCATAAACGATAATGGATCTGGTGCTTTATCAAATTTTTTTGACAGTTTGTCAGCTATGGAGCAATATAATTCATTCGGAGTATTGCCATCCAAAGTGATGTTCTTTGCCAGATTAGGAGTTTTGCCGCAAAACTCATTTACTATACACCATGTCCCTTTGATGGTATCCTTACTTTTGCAGATTCTGTCATGGTAGTAACAGCTTTTTGCTGCTTTAACTACATTTCTGTAAATACTTCTGAATTGATTGTGGTATTGATGGAAGTGTGCACTATTGGTGAATTTTGTGATATAATGCAGGCTTCTCAGATTTTCGACAGAAGTACGAATTCCTGTAGTTAGCCAACCCTTTTTGATTTTGTTTTTATTTTCAATTTTCTGCTCAGGAAATGATAATTTAAAACAATCGACAAGAGATCTACAACTTTGTTTAAGACCAACAAAACAATAAAAATTCAGGATCGAGCGTATCAAAAGCACGAGACAATTAAAATACCACTCAGCAGCTCATCTGCATCTGACTTGTCGTCAATTACCAGTTCGTTTCATGCACTTTCCATAGATACCAACATATACCCATTGCATAGGTTAGTAGTAGGTAGTAGTCTTGAGAAATAAAACATTTCTATTTTCTACGAAATCAGCTCAGTATCATATATTACAGATTTCATAAAAAGTTTCCATGCCCTTCAAAGTTTGTTCGGTCTTTCCGAATGCATCCATACATCATTCGAGGGTTCAATATTCCTAATGGATATATTTATATTGCTTTGAATTTCAGTTTCACAATTCGTTTATCATAACATCGTGAATGATCTCCATAGAATAGGAGAGATGAACCGACTCTCCGGAAAAGTTTACTTCAACGAAATTTGATGAATACAGATTCATGTAAATTGTTTCCTGAAATTTCGAAACACTTTGGATTCGTGGAGCATATTCCAGCTTCCTGTTGAGGAGGGTTTTTATTGGGGTAGAGGATATATTGAGTTTGATATATCAACTCCGCGAAAGGGTTCTTCGAGAGGATATACGGTCTGGAAAGAGAATTAGTTATTTTATGTCACAAGCGCTAGAATATGATATGAGATCGCTCTTCGTGACTGAAATGTGGAAAGAGGACATAGTTGAGAGCTCGATTCATCCCAGTTTTCGGCATGATTAAAAAGTACAGAGCTATCTCTACATATATTATCGAAACATAAACACTCACTTCACGAAAACGAATAATCCCCCCAAATCGGATCTCCATGTCTACTTGAAAAATATAATCAAATACCCGTTGAACTGCTCTTCAGATTTTGCAGAATAACACCCACTCAAACTCAACAATATCTTGACCGTATAAAAAGTAACTGTGTCGGATCTGACGGAATTTCACTCATTATGCTGCGGCGTGTAGATTGTTATCTTATCAATCATATTACACATATTTTCAATTCTAAATTAGAAACTGACCTTTTTCCGCATGAATGGAAACTAGCAATTGTTCTTCCTTAACAAAAATGTGGAAATCCAATGGAACTATCCCACTTGAGACCTATAAGCAAAGAACCCGTCCTATCTAAAGCATTCGAATTAATTTTGAAAGACCAGATTGACGCATTTGTGAATGGAACCAATAACCAATTTCGTTTCCTCCCAGCACTACTACAGCTCTTGTCAGCATCACCCAAGATATTTTCATGGCAACAGTATTCTAGGATTACAGTAAAGCATTCAATTCACCGTACCACAACACTCTCTGTGCAAAGCTGACTCACTTAGGATTCATTTATTGAGGAACTATTTGAAATACTGGGTGGAAAATACTCGAGCACTCTAGCTGTTAATTACGGAGTGCCACAGGGCTTTATTCTTGGACTTCTTCTGTTTTTGTTATATATATGTGATTTCGACCAGATAATAAACCATTGTACTACCCACCCCTACTCCGATGACACTCAATTATACTTTTCGTTTTGGTCCTAAACACGAACGACTTGAAATTGAAGGATTCATCCAAATCACACTTGGACAAGATAGTCTCCCAGTAATCAGGAAGTGTAAGAATCTGGGTTTTTGGATTGATTCTGACCTCAGATTCCACAAACACGTTAGCTCGCATAGTGATAGACTGACTATCAGTTGTTAAAGAAAAAAAGCAGTAGGAGTAAATTTATAACAAACGGTTATCAGAAATGGGTAACATTCTCAATTGAATATGGGTTCTTAATTAAGACTGGAATAGAAAATCAAATAATTATCTTAATGAGAATGCAAATTTCCAATTTCAGATTTTTTCTTTTGAGTAAGTGTCTTTTCAGAATATCTGTCAGATGTAGTTCAATGTCCAGCGTGGCTTTAGCCGGGGAAGTAGTTGTTTTCTGTTAGACATTCACAAAAAATTACTTCATTTTCATCTGGATTATTCAATTAAAAATTTTTAATATTCAATTGAGAATGTTTCCCTTTCAGTTTATCTTTCAGTGGCAGATTATTCCACATCTGATTTTATGAACATCCTGTTCATATTTTCAACAAATCAGGTTGTCAGAAGTTCAATAACATATTTTATTCACTTAATTGGATATGATAATTTCATCGGAACATTAACTTAATTAATTTTCACAATTTTTGAATTTATTACCAACGCTTATGATATCTTCAATATAATAATTCAACCGAAATATTAGGTTTTTGCTGTACAAGTAACGGGAGGATAATTCATATTCTGAATTATTTTCCCGACGATTGGTGTCACTCGGTCAATGCCAGAATCTAAGCTTCGATGAAAACTGATATATTTACGAAAAAAAAATAATACTCCAATCTTAACCCGGACTTAAACCCAGAGTTAGATGTGATACATCAGTTCATAATATTACCAACAATGCAATACCAAACTTCTATGAATCACACTACACTCTCAATACCAAGCATACATATTATATTATGGCAAGGTATAGGCCGTGGAGTAGGAATTAAAGAAGATTAAAAAATAGAAATGTTTACTGAGCGAACATAACTTTGATGGTGGAACATCTGCAAAAAATTAAAAATCAGATCAGAAAAACATTACCAATACATCTATAGTCTAATATACACGATATAAAATATATATACACGATATAAAAGTAAATAAACAAATTTAGCGGAAATAAATGAAATTGTAATACAACTGAACTAATTTCGTGTAAAACAAATATCGAGTGAATAAGTGTTGAAACCTGATGGTCCGGAGTAAGTTCATATATTTTTCTGGATGTATGTTTGGGCAAATTGAATCAATTAATAGTTTTATATGTTTTCAAAGTGTATCTCCATATTTTATGTTCCCATATTTGAAAATTCCTGAGCGTCAAGTAAAAACACTGCCAGCTGATCAGATATTGATAGCATCAACAGGCCAAAGACACAAGCTGATAATTGGATGTTAGTAGCTTCTCCTTTCATCTGAGTATTATACTTCTGATATTTTAAAACTTGTTTTATCTATTTGAATGGGTGTTAAAATGAACTTGAGTAATTGAGAACAAGACTACGTTATAGGAGTCCCTATTATGATATTGACTATAATGAATATACAAAATAACACATAATTATATGCATGTTCTGATTTTGCCAGCGATACTGGAATTATGCGCATGAGCAGATTTCACAGAGAGAATGCACGTTTGATGTCAATCAATAAATGACATGTTTTCGCACATTTTCTACCTGATATTGATGGAATTCTGCGAATCATCCTAATGATAAGAGTATAATAATTATGGCAATCTCTAGAAGAATATCATATTATACTTCATAAAATCCATGAAAGGTTGATATGTTCAATAAAATTTTGTTATCAACGGAAATGCACTTTTTATATTTTATGGATAGAAATCCGATAAAACTTCTCCTTTTGAACGGTGGACGAATATATCGTCGTTTTCAATAAGGAGTTCTCCACGCAATTCAGACGGTTCAGATTTTATGGGCAACATGAGAGAAATCAAATAAAAGTTATCACTTCCTTTCATGAAGCGTCAAAAATTTCTTTTCCACCTGAACAATCATTTTTGTCACAAAGTCATAAATTTTACAGGATTTCGCTTGAAAAAGATATTTTGATGATGAGAGAGAATTGTTGCTTATATCATTGTATTTTGAAGGTGATTTCTTTCAATAATTTTGATTTTTTTCATTCTTATCAAAAACTTATTGGATTATCGGAACTTGATTTCAGAACCCAGCTCATATTTTGACACATCTTCGAATTATATGCATTTATATTCTATATTTACAATCTTACTATATTAGTTTGATGCTCATTTAATTTCCATTATGAATTATATACAATCAAAATTATACTACGCCCTCTCGATGCGTAAAAATTATTCATACTACAGAAATATTTCCTGAAAATTGTACACAAAAAAAAACAGAAATCACCCAACCGAAAAATTATTTAGTGAATCGAAAATATTCGACTTGAAGCAACTCTACCTCTATAATTTACTGATTTATCCTTATAAAAACAAAAATAGCATCCTACAAAGATTAAACCATACTCATAGTGCTGCAATATTTCTTAGAGATTCATTATTATTCATTGCTGATAAACTGAAGTTTTCAGACAAGATGATATGTTTGATTCATGGCTTGTCCTGATTATTTTAAGAAAATTCGTTGATAACATAATCCAAACCTAATATAAAAAGTTGGAAAATCAATCAAATTAGTCATAACAATGAAATTACGTGGATAAATTTCAATTCGCCCATTGAAATGTAATAAAGGAGATAATTTACGTATTTTCAAATCCGTACCTGGAATCCCTAGTCCTTTGGGCCATGATAACGGTATCGGATTAGCATTTATAATGAGTCTCCTAGATATGTGGCAATATTGGGCGGAGAAATCAAACATACTTATGTCAAAAAGTTTTTAATCGAGCTCCAGAAAATCTGAAAAAGGAAATACTCACTTTGAATTCTATCAATCTCATCAAAAAACTACTCAAATTATACATATACGGCTTACAGAGACATGATATTCAAAATAAGCACATGTATACAAAGTGCAATATTCATGACAGTTATCACAGAGGTGCGTTCGATTATAGACTCCTAGAGTAGAGTAAAGTTTTTGAAGGTTTCTTAAATTTACTCTGGAGTTGAGTACTATTCATGTAATATTCGAACGGTGCGGAATTTACTTGGAGTTGTTTACAAGGTCCGAGTGACAGAAGGTTCTGACATCGGAAATATTGGTAAAAAAAAACGAAAAATGACAAGAACAGTGAAAGTTTATGAAAACCTGAGGAAAATATTGTTGATAATAGCAGATAACTTTTCTAGAATCTTGTTCGCCAATTGTAAATTAAATGTTAGTATTTATAGTGGGGGATGACAATGGTAGATTCGAATGTCATGTGATGCTTTCGAAGCAGCTTTATTAAAAATAGGTCCTAGGTTAAGAATTCGAGTGGGACAGTATGAACTTGGCAGACCATATGTATCTCCAAGATTACAACTTTCATCAGTGAACAGTATTAAACACAGCATAAAGAGGTTTTCCGTCCCCCAGAGTTGTGTCAATTTTGTGGAGTTAAATAAACCATAAACCCAGCTATTTTGTAGAGTTACGAGAGTTAACTCGGTAGCGAATACTCGGGTCTTTTCGAACGACAGTCTTATAGTAAAATATACACAACTTTACGATTTTCGAACGCTATTTAGTAAATTATACTCGATGGAGTTAATAATCGAACGCACCTCAGTAAGTGTGAGAGCTTTTCTTCAAGCCGACTAACTGTGGGGCTATTGACCAAGAGAAGCACTAGGGGGGCCCAGAATGTTCCTTTCCAAAAAAAATTGCAGAATGCACACAGAACATCACGGCAAACATTTTATTCCTCTAAATTTTTCTGATTGGAACGCAGGAAAAAACTAAAAAAATATTTTCTTTTCGAAGATCGAATTCAGAAAAAAGATGTGCATATGCCGATGGCCAAATCGTCCATACGGAAGCGACTTTTCTGCGAATGTTCCTCATTCCGATAGGAGGTTTTCTCCCGAATCTAATGGTTTACGATTTATTAGAATTCCATGGAAGGTTTTTGCGGGAAAATAAAATTTACGAGAGGGTGCATTTTTTTTCCATGTCGACCTCGGATTTTCACTTATCATAGCTCTCTTAGCTGCGGTCCGATTGACGAGATGGATTCAGCGGACGGTTTTACGCCAGAAAAAGTTATATTTCGATAAGCTTCTTTCTCATTTCGTTTTTAGATCGTTAACCAAGCTCAATATCTCTGGGAAGTTCACCCTCTTCGCAGATGACACCACCATACTTTGGAATAATAAAAACACTTGTGAGTTGCACAACAGAATCTCTGCCGACTTGGGAAAAGTTAAAGATTGGTGTGATGCAAACATATTATCTTTTAACTTAACAAAAACTAATGTTATTACATTTAGATGCTCACTCAATGAACTTTTCTTTGAAGACAGATCATTGAAAACAAAAAATAACACTAAATTTCTAGGATTGTTCATTGACCAGAATTTAAAATTTGAGGATCATGTTAAGTAACTCACTGGCAAAATCTCTTCTGGTTGTTTTGCGGTTAGAGTGATTTTTAAAGAATTGGGGTTCAACACTGCAAAAATGGCTTACTATGCACTCATAGATTCTCACTTACGCTACGGAATACCGTTTTGGGGAGCATGCAGCCCAACCTTATTTAGAAGTTTATTAGTTTTACAGAAAAGGGCAATAAGGTATATAAGGAACCTTAATCCAAGGGATTCCTGTAGAACCTTCTTCAAAAACCATAAAATTCTAACGGTAACTGCATTATTCATACTGGAATCCGTGTGTCTAATAAATAAACATATACTAAACTTTACTGCGTCTTCTTCCCACTATAACACCCGGAACAGCAGACACACTCTGAAACTCACAGTGCCAACTAAAAACCTCACCAGAGACTCCATATTTTACAATGGTGGAAAAATGTACAATCATTTACCTCTGTACATAAGATCTGCCAATATAAATGACTACCAATTCAGGAAGTTAGTCAAACAATTTCTATCTCATAGACCTTTTTATACTTTGCAAGAATATTTTAACGAAAACTTTTAACTGACTCACTCATATTTTTTATATTTATTAATCAAGGTGCATTTAAATTATTACCTTCTACGTTTACTTTTTAAATTTGATTATTATACACTTTTATATATACATATATTTTTATACTCTATTCACTTTTATATCGTCCATATTAACATTGTTTTTACTTTTTATTATCTTTTGTCTGCATTGCATTTTTTTTACTCTATGTGTATTCACTAACCAAGCTTTGTCAACAAGATTCTGTCTTATGATAATAAAGCATATTTATTATTATTATTATTATAACATCCATAGGTACGTCATCGAAAATGCGTTCTATCTTGCTGCTACCGTGCAGACTTCTCTTCGAAAAATCGTAAATAAATCTGGGACGCAGATATCGTTGTAAAATTCCATATCTTCGTAGAAAAAAGATTTTACTTTCGAATGGCGAGAAGCACGATGAAATCGGACTACGGGAAATATTTTTTTGCTGCTCCAAAGTGATTTTTTCCGGTGCAGACTTCTGTTGGAAAAATCGCAAAAAGATCAGGGATCCGGAAATTCGGATTATTTTTCTGACTTGGGAACGGTAAGAGATAGAGCAATTCTGCGAACTCCAGACGGTTCAGAATGGCCAAATTAGTCTAGAAACGGAGTTTCGTATCGATACTTTTTTTGAAAAGTCAACGTTTTGAACAACGCCTATACCCCGATCAATCGACCTCCGGTTTAAACCAAAATGTGGGAAATGCCGCGAAGATTCCAAAAATATAGCATATGTGGTATCTCAATACGACAGATTCACCGTGAATCCTGAAAAATCGAGATAACGGCGCGCACCGGTCGACTTGAAATGAAAAAACCATCGGTGCGCAATCTGAAAACAACTTTTCTATGCGTAAAAAAATCCGCTGAATCCAAAATGGTGACCATCTCGTCGATAGGACATGAAATGTAGAAGCTATTACCATATTTTCCGACGTTTTGAGACTTTGCTACAACATAGCTCTCTCAACTGCGGCCCGGTCGACGAGATGGTCACTTTTTTGAATTCAGCTGAGCTTTTCACGTATAGAAAAGTTATTTTCAGATTGCGCTCCGATGGTTTTTTCATTTGACATATGATAAAGTCGACCGGTGCGCCATCTATGATTTCTCTCGCCGTTATCTCGATTTCTCAGGATTCACGGGAATCTGTTGTATTGAGATACCACATATGCTATATTTTCGGAATCTACGCGGAATTTCCCACATTTTGGTCCAAACCAGAGATCGATATGACCACTTTGGTTTTTCGAAGATATTTAGGCGTTGTTCGAAAATTTGACTTTTTAAATTGTTTTTCCGTATCGAAACGAAATTTCGTTCCACTACTTTTCGGCTATTCTGAATCGATTGGAGTTTGCAGAATTGCTCTATCTTTCACCGTTTCAAAGTTAGACAAAAAAACGAACTTCCGGAAATAAAAAACCGGGAATTATTTTTTTCTAGAAATAAACCCCAAAATAGTTTTTTTTCCATAGTTTTTTGCATAAGTCTTCAGAATTTCACACCGATCGCTCTGTCCTTGATCTCTTTGCGATTCTTCCAACCGAAGTCTGCACCGGTGCCTCGGCAAAAATCACTTTTTTCACTTTGGAGCGGGAAAAAAATATTTCCCGTACTCCGATCCCATCGTAATTCAGAGCACGTGAACTGAACACTGTTGCTAAGAAAGATTCTTGCATGCATGGTTCACAAAGCTGTCTACGAACGAAAGTTTGTTAGATTCTACCAGTGTTTTCTGATTGGCTGGCGAATGAAAGATCTTAAGATTTCAATCAACAACTAATCAGAAAACAGTGCACGATGTGCACGAAAATTAATTTGAATATTATAATTCTTGGCTTTCTATAAAAAATAATTGATATTATATCAATATATCTAGTACGAAAACGCCTGCATAGTGATTGGCGACTCCAAAATCCAACCCAGAATTGAAATTTACTACTTCATTCATAAATGCGACGAGTGATTATTTTTGTCTTCTACTCTTTGAAATACGCACGAAACAGCTCGGTGTTTCGTTTCAAGAGTCAGCAAAAGACAAAGTGAATAATGTTCAAATTAATTATCCTGCACATCGCGTAGTGTTTTCTGATTTGTTGCTAATAAGGATCTTTCATTCACCAGCCAATCAGAAAACACTAGTAGAATCTTACAAACTTTCGTTCGTTGACAGCTTTGTGAACCGTGCGTGCGAGAATGTTCCTTGGCAACAGTGTTCAGTTAACGTGTTCGAATCACTACAATGGTCGAGATATAATTTTTTTAAACAATATTCAATTGTGAACGTTTTCATTTTCAATACTGTTTGTGTCGTTTGTTTCTTACAAGAGACTGTGATAATTATGATAAGTGCCTCAAATCAGAGTACGAAGTCAACTAGTTCTGGCTATCACCAGTTTGGATATAACAAGGTTAGTTGTTTCCTTCACTTTGACATTGAATACATATTCTAAAATCATGTTATTTTGGTTTACCCCATAGTCATATGGTATTTTACTATGGGGTGACTCGTGCCACTCTCATAAGGCTTTACTTTTTTATATTATTTATTTAGTATTGTGATTATATACATGTTTGTTCTGTATTGTACTATTTTTTGACGATCCACTAATTCAAAGTTTATCAGTATGGAAATGAAAAATATCTATCTATCTATCTATAGCGCATTCAAATTTGTTCATTCAGAAAACTTTATATTACTCAGACAACCATTTTCTTCGAGATTACATAAAAATATCAGTTGGTAACAAATTAGAGAGCTTGTCGGTAGATGAGATCTGAATAATGGCTTCTCGCCCTTTTTGTGCATTCGAATGGAAACTCAATTGTATTACGTTTCTGTTCCTGCTTTTTTGTGAATTTTTGAAAAACTCAGTCGTATCCCAAATTGATCCGATGGAAATAAATGCCAGGAAATATATTCAACCCATTCTGTGAAATTCGGTTAGTGCCTCATTATTCAATCCAATCAAACTAAAAAACCCCCAGTTTTCAAAAATCCACCCATGCGAGTTTTGAATATATATAAATATCAAAACTTGTCCGCCATTTCAAATTGTGGATTTTCCCAAAAAATTCATAATCGTCCACTTCAAAAATATATAGAAACCGATTTCAATTCACCAAACTATCAGCATTATTCTTTCCAACCGACGAAACCAAAAAAGAGGAGGTTCTCTAGTCGACGCATATATTTTTATTTTTTTGAATATATGATCACGCATAACTTTTCACTGAGACGTCCGATTCCGATGATTCTTTCCGCAGTGCATAGGGTGTACTTCGAAGTTGGTCCCATTTGAATTTCAGAGATGAAATCCAGCTCTAAGGGTAGCAAAATGAAGGATATTGATCACTCACCCTTTGAATTCTGGTCCGTTAACCGATTCTATCAGGCATAACTTTGTACTGGGATCTTCGATTTGGATGATTCTTTCTTTATCAGATAGGGTATACCTCATAGTTGATTGTATTTCGATTTGAAATGGAATGATCCCCCCTATGGGTAGAAAAATAGAGGATGATTGATTTTTAACTTGTGAACAGTGACACACATATGTATTTGACATTGACAGATCCTCCTACATCCGTCACAATAATAATTACATTCTATGAAAGGATGGAATTATATACAAAGTGATGAAATGAACTAACCAGAACTTTCAAAAATAATTCATATTATATAACAATAAATAGTTAAAGTGGATAATCATATTATTTAACAGTCAATAGTTGAAGTAAGCTAGGTAAGTAAGTATTTTGGAAGTGATAAAAAATTAAGTAGGTATTAATTAGTAGATTTCAGCCAACATACCACGCATATCTTTCCATAGAGTAGTCCGATTTCGATGATTATTTTTTTTAATCAATGGATAGGGTGTACTTCAAAGTTGATCCCATCTCAAATTGAAAAAAAATTGCCACCCCTAAGGGTAGCAAAATGAAGGATATCGATCGTTCACCCTCTGAATTTTGGCCCATCAACTATCGTTCACCCTCTGAACTTTGGTTCATTAACCGTTTCTATCAGGCATAACTTTGTACTGGGTTATCCGATTTGGATGATTCTGTTTTAGCCACATAAAATTGAAAAATAATAACTTTTTAACAAAAAGCTGAACCGACGACATACGGAACTGAAAAGTAAAAAATAAAATAAACATTCTCAGTCTCAAGAACTAAGCTCCTAAACTAATGTAAGTAACTAATTTTGAGTCGGCGCCAAACAAACAAGCAAAAGATTTAGGTAAGGCGTAAAATGATGGCATCGAGTTGCGCGGTGACATTCTGATAATTTTTTTGAAGTAATTTAATGATCTTTGTTGATTGTTCGTTTGGCGCCGACTCAAAATTAGTTACTTACATTAGTTTAGGAGCTTAGTTATTGAGACTAAGAAGGTTTATTTCATTTTCTACTTTTCAGTTCCGTATTTCGTCGGTTCAATTTTTTGTTAAAAAGTTGTTTCATTTTCACTTCCGAAACCGAAGGAATCTCATAGAATCTTTTTTCTCAGAACTCCCACAGTTGTCAAAGATCAACCGTATAATTCGTAGATATGCATGACCTTGAGTAGTTTCTCAGAATACTATTATTCCTTTATACTATTTAAAAGGACATTGCTTCCGCTGTAAATAAAAACTAGTTTCACGTGCCACGAAAGGTAAACTTCTTTTCATCATTAGATAGGCTGATGAACCTGGTTTAGCATAACGAATACTCTCGTACCATCCTCAAAACCGAACACATCAATGAATGGAATAGTTAAGAAACATACTCGTATTGAACTATTCAATCTTGAAGTGAAACTGGGTCTCATAAGTAGACATGTGGATCTCTTCCATATTTAAGTTATACAAATACCTCGATTTGGGTTCGATCAATCGATCATGCCCATTAGGTGCATTCCCAAAAGGTGCACGACTAAAAAATTTCCCGTTACGGGCATGATAACAAATTTTATCTGCAAGCGTAACTTTGTTTTTTCCGTTGCGGGCACTAATTTCTATTTGATTTCCCGTATTAATCGCCACCCTTAATATATGATTTGCCCCTCAAAAACAAACACAATTTTTTATTTTCGAATTTTGTTAAATATTATGGATCTAGTTACTTCTTTGTATTTTGCACTTACTTTTTTGTTTATTTTAAGAAATTGTGCAAGAATAATATCAAATAAAATAAAAGCCTTGTAATACTATATGGGTATACAGGGTGATTCAATAGTACTTTGACAAACTACAGTAGGGTGATTCCTCACAATATTCTAATATTAATTGTCCGATTAAATATATATCCGGAAACGCTTCGTGTTGAAGTTTTATTATGATTTTCGTCTTTTTATTTTTTGAAGATTTATAACTTTTTTTCACATTTCACATGTTTCAGTAGAAAAATCAATTCTTCTATGATATCTACGAAAAAAGGTACCCCTGTTACAAGTCGCTATAAGCAACCGTTTTCTAGATATTTGGACTTGAAAATTTCAAGTCGATTATTTGATAATCGATGCGTGTTGAAGTTATTATTTTGCATTTTTCACAAGAATCCTTAGGGAATGAATTTGACGTTTGAGTAAGTAATTTTGGTAATTACATTTTATGTGACAGTTAAACGTTTTTTTGTTTTCTTGAAGTTTCTGTAAGTTTTTAAACACTAATTTTGAAGAAATGGTTTATTCTAACAATAATGCTCATTTAGCCGATATGCATATCTTTTATGACCTTGCGGATGGCAATGCGCGCGAAGCAAAATGTATTTACCAGGAGCGATTTCCTAATCGAGTACTGCCTTCAACTCCAACATTTACCAGTTTCCACCGTCGTTTGGCAGAAACAGTTAGCTTTAAGAGGGCAGCTGATATTATTGGAAGACCACGAGCAGTCCGAACCCCACAATTGGAAAAAGCTGGTTTGAACGCTCTCGAGGAGAATCCAGAAACAAGTACAAGAATAATGGCTGAAGCTCTCAATTCTACTCAGTCCTCAGTTTGGAGAATTATCCACGATCAACAATTTTATCCATACCATACTCAAAGGGTACAAGCTCTTTTGCCACGAGACTTTCCCCAACGCATCACTATGTGTCAATTTTTAAGATATGTACTCTTCACGGACGAGGCAAAATTCTCCGAAAATGCTATCACAAACTTTCATAACAACCATGTTTGGGCTCTGGAAAATCCAGTAGCGAACGAGGAAGATCTAAGAAACCGAATAGTAGACGCCTGTGAAACGATAAGAAACACACCAATAATTTTTGAGCGGGTACGAGATTCAGTGACTAGAAGAGTGAATGCCTGTATCTTCGCTGAAGGTGGACACTTTGAACAATTCAGTTGAATACAATTTAGTTTCCTTTATTTTATTTTATTCTACTAATTCAAAATTTCTTGAAATGAAATGTTGATATTTCTTGCAAATTCTATCAAAACGAATGAAGATTTTGCACCCTTGATACAAAAATAACTATTTCAAACGAGTAAAAATGAATAGAATAGGTGGCGCCCCCTACAAAAAACCAAAACTACTTACTTAAACGTCAATATCATTTCCTAAACATTCTTGTGAAAAATGCAAAATAATGGTAATAACTTCAACACGCATCGATTATCAAATAATCGACTTGAAATTTTCAAGTCCAAATTTCTAGAAAACGGTTGCTTATAGCGACTTGTAACAGGGGTAGCTTTCTTACGTATATATGATAGAGAAATTATTTTTTTTACTGAAAAATGTGCTAGAAGTTATGAATCTTCGAAAAACAGAAAGACGTGTAGGTGGCGCCAAATACGAGTAGGAGCAAAAATAACATCGGGTTCGAATTCGACACCTCCAAAAACCTCCCACTACCAATTTTCGTTCAATTAAGGTCAGTATTTCGAAAGTTGTTTAAAAAAAACTAAAATAAAAATAAAACTTTAACACCCTGTATCTTGGAAAGGAAGCGTTTCCGGATATATATTTATTTGGACAATTCATATTAGAATATTGTGAGCAATCACTCCTGAAGTTTGTCAAAGTATTTGTGAATCACCCTGTATATTAATGTATGTATGTAGGTAATAGAATCTTTGAAATTAATTTTCACCCACTTCCAGATGTCCGAAGTATTTGAAATTTTGCATACATATTGAGAACCGATGACAATACAATAATTTCATAGCTATGAACCGTTATTCTCACCTAGATCGTCAGGTAAAAAAATCTTTCATTTCAAATATATGGCGAAAGCACAAGTTTTTCACAGCATCATTTTCTTTTCAAAATATGGCTAATGCATCTTTGCCAAATTATGGTGGAGGAATCAATCGCAGAGTTTTTCTCCCATAATCTATTTTAGTCTTTTGTAGCAATATGGACTAAAACGTTAAAAATAAAATTATAGTTTAAAAAACTAAAAAACACGCTTATGACGCAATAAGGACAAAAATATTGAAAATGATAAGGATAAAGTCATTGACCAACATTTTTTCTGTTATGTAAAAAAAGCGTGGGGTGCTCTTCACTTACTTTCGACGTAATTCTTATTATTTTCAACATTTTAGCCCCTATTGCTTCATAAGCGTGTTTTTTTAGTTTTTTAAACTATAATATTTTTCTCTACGACCAGAAAGTATGAATCAAAAACAATCAAATTAAATCTGAACAAAATAAGTTATTTATTGAGACATTTGTATTACATTGTATTAATATTTATATTCATAGTATCGATTTGGGGCCGGTATTTTTTATTATTTACATGAACAACATACTCACCTCACAAACCAACGGAGGAATCATCAGTTTTGCAGATGACACGGCAATAATCTACAAGGACACATCCTGGAAAAACCTGAAAAAGAAAGTCGAAAGCGATATGAGTAATATTCTAGATTGTTTTAATGAAAAAAAAATAACAATGAACTTTGAAAATACATCTTTCCTGCCTTTCGCTTGTTACTCATCTCACCCCCCCCCCTCCCCCGATTTCAATCACCCAGAAAGAAAAAACGCTGATGATATTATTTAGTTGAAGTCTTCAGAATTTGTTAAGTATTTGGGTGCCTACATTGACAAGCACATCCGATGGAATGTACACATAAAAAAAAATGTAGGAGTATTATTACTAAATTTCTATACTTTAGAAATATATTGAAAACTCCCCAAATGAAAATCGTTTACAATACATTAATAGAGTCTTATATATATATATATATATATATATATATATATATATATATATATATATATATATATATATAAACAGTGGGGAATAACGGGGATCTTCAGTCAGCACAAATGTTGAACTATGAGAAACTCTTTAATACGTTGGACCGGACTTTCGTTTCAATTTTGAAACTTCTTCAGGGTCAGTAATCTGAGTGGTTGATTAATGAACATTTACTTGAAAAAAACGTAAAACAAGTAAATATTTGTCGGAATGGTGTTATATCTTTGACGTTTCGAGTGACAAAGATATAACACCATTCCGACAAATATTTACATATTTTACGTTTTTTTTAAGTAAATGTTCATTAATCAACCACTCAGATATGACCCTGGAAATTTCAAAATTGAAACAAGCCGTCAACGTATTAAGTTTTCATAGTTCAACATTGTGACTAAGATCCTTATTCCCCACTGTTCATACCAATTTTCAGTCGTTATTTCTAAATTCTATATATATATATATATATATATATATATATATATATATATATATATATATAAAATAACTATGAATTTGAAATAAACTTTGTAGAAAGGATATTCCTTGAGGTTGCAGTCAAAATAATGGCCTATGAGAAAAAGAAAAACTCTTTCTTATTTAGTCAAGCTTTCGAAAATGTTTATTTTCATTATCAAGACAAGTAAGGTGAGGTTAAGTGAAGACAGCGAACTAATCACCATTTCGTGATTGAAGAACTTTTCAAAATCATATCACTATGACCCACTACTAGTAATATATATAAAAATTAAGCAATAGCACTCGCACATATTTGACTGCAACCTCAAGGAATATCCTGTCTACAAAGTTTATTTCAAATTCATTGTTATTTTCAACTAGTCCAGTCACGAGACTACCCTTCTTCTTCTCTATATTTATATATATATATATATATATGTCTATATAAATGTATACTATTCTGATGTGTGTATTAGCTCATAGTTAGTATAGTATTTATGGATATTGAAACTAACTATAGCCCTTTTCAGTCAGGCAATAACGTTACACATACATTTAATTTAATATTATTTGAAATCTATATTATAGCTGCATCACTGAATGAAGTACTGGAATGAAATAGAAAACAACTACTTCCTTGGCTGAATATTATCTTTCACTCGCAGATGATTCCACATCTGATTTTATGAACATCCTGTTCATAATTTCGAACAAATCAATCAAGTGAATGTGATGCCTCTCTTGCATCAATGTTACAAAAGATTTCTGATGAGTACTCCTTCTTGGAAACTAGTATCCTTTTCCTCATTCATCTATATGAGTTTTTAATTGAAAATCAAATGATTATCTGAATTGAAATGCAAATTTCCACTTTCAGATTATTTCTTTTGAGCTAGGCTCTTTTCTCAGTATCTATAAGATATAGTTCAATGTCCAGCGTGGCTCTAGCCGGAAAAGTAGTTGTTTTCTGTTAGAAATTACGAAAAATATCCTCATTACAGTCGTGGATTTTAGAAAAATTCTTCCTTCTATTCAATTGTCAATTGAGAATGTTTCTCCTTTCAACATGAATACCCCCTAAGAAGTTATTTTGAACGATGGAAAATAGTGACTGAAGTTTTACCTTTCAGTCGCAGATAATTCCACATCTGATCTTATGTACATTCTGTTCATAATTTCGAACAAATCAATAATATATATATATAATTATATATTATATATATATAAAAAATATATTACAAGCTCTTCATTACAGTACATATACATAAAGAAAAAAAAAGTCAATAAGTAAAAAAAAACATAGAACTCAGATACATACATTAACGTCATATTTTAGGATAAGAAAACAAATAACTAGATCTCTATCATTTGGTAATTTACAATTTACAGTTTTCTCCTTTCTCAATGGATAGTTTTCTTTCACGAATAACACACACGAATTTTTAAAACTATTTAGTGACACACATCTTTTTTTTCATAAGGCAAATTGTTGAACAAGACTAGACCTTTTCTAAATAAAGTGTCACAGAAAACATTTTCAGAATTTATATAGAAATAATCAATCAATCAATCAATACTTTATTTTCCTGAGACTTTTTTACAAGCATGGAAATCGTCAAATACACAAGTAAAAATAAGTGTAAAAAAATCAAGTGATAAAATATGGAATCGTTTGCTGCTTGCCTTCTAGTATTGTGACAATGTACATTTCGAACATAATATCAACTCATTTGATAAATACGAGGGTGACATGTTATTTTTCAATTTGTATACAAAAATTAGTGTATTATATGTAACTCTTTGTTTAATGTTCATTAATTGTAAAGTGTTCAGCATTATTGTGATCGGAGTACGCCTTTTACAATTCCAAATCGCTCTCATTGCACGATTTTGTATTTTTTGTAGTGTATTGATCTGTTCATTACTCAGGAAACTTAGTGAGGTGCCATAATAATCAATATGAGGTGCAATGATTGTAGATTGTCAGTTTAGTAAAATGAGACCCTGTATCCCCTAGCCTGTCCATGTAACCTATTTTTCGCGCCATTTTCTTTTTATATAGTCACAATGACTGTAAAAATTCAGTTGGTTATCAATGATCACTCCCAAATACTTGAACATTTTCACTTCTTCAATGCTTTCTCCGTTTAGTTGAATATTTAATTTTATTTTATTTTCCTTGATGTTTTTTATATTTGCTTTTGAGGATATAGTCATGAATTTCGTTTTTGTAACATTAATTTTCAGACCATTTTCACAAATCCAGGTGCAGATATTCGCAAGATCTTCGTTCAAGAACTTTTCCACATCCTCTTCATCACCAGAGAAGAAAAGTAGGGTATCATCCGCAGAAAGTTTCAGCTTACAATTTTGAAATAATATTGGTCCCAGTACCGACCCTTGAGGCACTCCATACTTGACCTGCTTTTCACTTGAGTATATGTTATTATATTTAACAAGTTGCCTTCTATTTTGTAAATAGCTCTGAAACCACTCAAAAACTTTACCTCCAATTCCACATTTACTTAATTTTTTTAGAAGTAATTCTGTATTTATAGTTTCAAATGCCCTCTGTGAGTCCAAGAAAACCATAGGGGTGGTTTTCTTATCATGAATGTCCACTTTCCAGTTGGATATCAAAAACTGCAGTGCCGTTTCACATGAATGACATTTTCTAAAACCTGATTGTTGTTCCATTAGTATTTCATTAGCAAGAAATGTTAATAATATAAATATGGACTTAGCAACAATTCTCGAGTGGGGATCTAATAACTTGGTAGAATTCAATGCAAACAAAACACAAGCATGTCTTTTCTCTAGAAAAGTCGATCTCACTGTGCCTAACATAACTTTGTCAGGAGTAACCATACCACTGAAGTCATCCATATTGATGCTTGGTATTACTATCAGCAATAACCTTTCCTGGGAAAATCACGTGAGGTCCATTGCCAAAAGTGCATCCCAAAAACTTGGTTTTTTGTTTCGTGCCAAGAGCTATTTCACCCCCACCCAGCTGCTTATGATCTATAAGGCACAGATCCGACCTGTCCTGGAATACTGTTCCCATATTTGGAGCGCGGCACCTAAACATATCCTGAGGCTATTGGATTCTGTCCAAAAAAGGGCAATTCATCTCGTCGGTGATGCCTCGCTTACAAACTCGCTCACTTGTCTGGAACACCGTAGAAAAGTTGGCGATTTGTCTCTATTTTATAGATATTTTCATGGGCGATGCTCTTCTGAAATATCAACAATCGTTCCTGCTTTGGCAGTCTCTTCGAGACTAACCCGTCAAGTTCAGTCATCACACCCCTTTGTGGTCACTTTGAAGACCTGCAGAACATCACTTTCCAAAGACTCGTTCATCCAACGAACAGCGAGGCTTTGGAACTCATTGCCTAGGGAGGTGTTCCCCGAGGCATACAACCTCCCGAAATTCAAGAAGAACACCAACTCCTACCTTCTTTCCCTTGGTTCCCACGATGTTCTCTGAACATTACAGGATATCCCTTTTCGTGGGAACCAGAACATAAAAATAAAAAAAAATAAAAAACTGATGAATTCAAGGAGTTGATCTTTGACTGCAAGCTCTAATAATTTCTCAAGTATTGGTAAATGTTGATTGATGATATTCTTATAACAGTACATCAGAAACAACTGTGCTGGTTATGCTCGATTATACAAAATCATATGGAATAAAACACCAGCTGTTAGCCGGTGGTATTTTCTGTAGTCTCGTTCATCTGATTTAACGCAAGCAGTTACAGTGGGAATGAACATCTCAGAATCCTTGAATACTGGGAATGGAGTTCCACAGGCCCGATATTGGGTCAGTTACTCTCTTTCTTCACAACCCCATGAATTCCATGAATTCATACATTTCAGAAAGTTCCACTTCCATACCGACGACAATCAAATTCATCTATATTTCCTCGGGACTGAGATAGTGGAGGCTTGACTCAACTCTGATTTGAAATCTATCTAGAAGTTCTGTCTCTGCTTATGTCCTAGTGACTGTATGGCAATGCTGTCTGATAGGATGTCACAATCGCTCCATTCATTGGTGCCAAACATTCGAAAATTAATGTTTACTCCTCTGTAAATTACAAGACATGCAAGTCAGTTCGATCATCAGATGGGCATTCTGTATCCTGAAATCGAGCTACAATGAGAAAAAAATACTGGACAAACGTATCAAAGCTCAATTTTATTTCTTTTTTCAGGTATATTGATCTTGTGAACATAGAGTTGGTCGTTACAAATAGTGATATTGTTTTGTGCTTCATTCAGTTCTGTTCAATTATAGATCTATGGTAGTTATATTATTGAAGGTTCAGTGGAAAGGGTCAGTTTTTATTTCCTAGTGCCCCAACAGAAAACTAACTCTGCCTTTTGGTAAAAACCATTTTTTCCTTATAATCATTTACCACTATAAGGGGTTATAATTATCAACTCTATTTCAAATCTCATTGTTTTTTTTGCGAAGTTATCCATAGCGTGTATTGTTGCTCATGACTTCCTTGGGAAGATTCAGATAGCACTTCATTATCCTTAAATCCCCAGTATACTCCTTGAGACAAACCCTTCAAACATTAATATTTCCGATATGAAAAATAATTTCGAAAATTCAAAAGAAACGAGACACCCTGTGAACAAAAACTCTTTGAAATGGAAAACTTTTCTGTTTTTTTTTATGAGGATCAAATCGACCGTGGTTGTAACATATTCATTTATTGATTTAACGGGACAGTTCGAATAAAAACGCATCCTGTCAGACAAATATTTCCAATCGATATTTGCCGATACTTTCTCACGTCAATCCATAATAAGGATATAATTGAAGTTTACTTTATGCCTTCCTGTCAATCCTTTCATTGTTTCGGGTAATTTACGAGATAAACGCTCCAGTTTGAGAGCGGCCATGAATCACTGATTCAATTGAACTTCTTTATTTCATTATATTCTTGAATTGGGTAGATAATTTTTCTCTTTTATTATCCGAAAAATATTTTCAGAATGGAATTTCTAGCAAATACCATGCATGTTATGAACAGAATGACATTATCTAGGATAGCTTGGAGATGGCAACGGAATTACTAGTCTGATTATCTTATTTGTGAAATTGTTCGCGAAATTCGAATATAATTGTTTGGTTGTATTGATAATTATTTTTTTATTTTTTTCATCCATTTGAAAGTACAATTTTTTCGATATTTCATTTTAATTGAGTATGCTGTTATGTCAGCAGGTCTTTTCGACAGTGATACAATTCGCACGTCGTTTCTCATAAATAGGGATTTGAAGAATGAGCGTCACAGTTGTGGAATGATATTCAGAATTAATTTTGACAAGTTTGAAGGACTATCTTCCATAACGATCTATAACGATTCGAACATAAAATTTGAGTTCCCCCAAAACTCTCGTTGCATTTCATGAAACTGTTTTGCATGACTTTCAAACTTGCTTTCTTCTACCGAAGATAAAGGACATAATGAAAAAAAACATGGATATCTATAGGAAGGAAGAAATGAGCTGCAAATTTCAGATCATTGAATTTTCCGAATCACTTCTATAATTTCAGGCGCATCTACAAACCTGTGATCAAAGTGGAAGGAAAAACTATTATAATGAATCTAAATACACAACCTTGAAATTTGTTTTTTGCCATGTCTATGTTGTTTTTGTAAAACACTTTGATTCCCCAAGGGTTTCGATGAAGCTTGGTAGGTATTGATATACAGGGTGTCCGGAGATGAAACCGACAAAACCTATAGTGTTTCAGGAACTGCCAATATGATTGCAATATACCAAATGTCCAAAACCGCTTCGTTACTGACATACCGAGTGATTTGTGAATTTGGACAAAAATTTCAATTCGCCATATTAAATACATAGATTAGCCGATTTGGTTTAAAATTGGTAAATGAATTAAACCAAAAAGCCTTAACAAGCAGCCGTTTAAACGGAACCAATATCAGGGCCGGAATATCCTTTTTTTTTCATGTTAAGTTCTTGTAGGAATTTGTTAAAAGAGTTTCTGGCACCATTTCAGTTATTCCGTAATAAATTATTATTTTCAATTTTTTCACTCAAGAAATTAATTGTCGGATAAATGGGTTAATATAATGAATATTTACGAAACCAAGACATAAATATTGTTATTCTCTTCAATTAGTCCGTAGTAAAATTTTATAAAATACTCTCATAACCCAAAAAAACCGAAGAATAAATTCGTATCAGTAGCTTACAATGTTTGTCTAAATACAGTAGGCTTGAGTCAAGTGTCAAATCCTGAATTTCATTATGAAAAACTATTGTTTTGTCATTTGTCATTAGCGTTAGTTTTGTTGCTGTTCATTCATTATTCTAGTGTTTTTAAGTTTGAACTATAGTTCTTAGAGTGTGTTTATGATGCCGTTTCATTTCACTAATGAGGAAGACGCAGATATTTTATTTGTGTATGAGCTTTGCGAAGGAAATGGCCAGTCTGTAAGAAGGGAATACAGACATCGCTATCCTAATCGTCGCGTACCCATCATTCAACATTTGCTAAGGTACTTCAAAGTATTAGGGAAAAAGGAAAAGTTCCATCAAATGGAGGACGAGAAGATGTTCGAATTGGCGCTACCTCGTAGTCGTGTATGGAAAACATTCCATTCCAGTCTCAATTTATTATATGAGTTCTTAATCAAGACTGGAATATAACATCAAATAACTATCTGAATGAAACTGCAAATTTTCAATATCAGATTTTTTTCTTTTGACTTAGGATCGTTTCAGAATATATATATATATATATATATACATATATATATTTTGTATATATATATATATATATATATATATATATATATATGTATATACATAATATATATATATATATATATATATATATATAGAGTGCTTCTCAAAAGTCCCCTCCCCTCCTCTTATTTTTGGAACGATTATACATAAACAAGTAAAATTTGGAAAATGAATATTAAAAGTTGTAAACTTCCCAACTAGTGATGATAGATGACGAAATCGTCAAAGATGACATCACAAGGCCATTGTGACCAATAATTTTAAATGGAACCCTACGGCAAGCGACACCTCTTTTAAAAGGTATCGAAAAAACCTCTTCAATCATACTAATTTTGTTTGTGTTTATGGCAGTTTTGGCAACTCGCTTTTAAAGAACGCAAAGCTGTGATGAATTAAATCAGTTAATACTAAAATTCCAAATTCAAGCTCCGCCTCTGGATAGTTGTCAAATGAGCTGACGTTTTTGTTAGTCTCCCTAATTCGACGTTTTTGTAATTGTTCAAGTTTTTGTACATTTAATAATTTGTGTATTGCTGATCGAACGTTTAACTGTTTTAGCAGCTTTTGGTACTTTTAATGTTTTTGTACATTTTAATAATTTGTTAAACTGTTGTGAGCCGAACGTTTAATTGCTTCAGGAAGCGAAATGGTACGTGCTTTAGGTGATAAAGTAGCAGCGATCCTAATTCTTGGTGAAACTGGACAAAATATTCATGCAGCAGAACGCATTTTTGATGAGAGGTTTCCCGATCGCTCCGTTTCGAGGACTCATTTATGGGATCTTCGTAAGTTTGAAACAACGGGTGGTATTAATGATGCGAAACGATCTGGCAGACCACAAATTTCTGATGAGAAAAAAATTGATAAACTGGCAGAAGTAATAGTTAATCCTACTTTTTCAACAACTCACGTTGCATCTACCTGTGAAGTCAGTCGAAGTACTGTACACAGGGTGTTGAAAAAAAACAAATTTCATCCATACAAATCAAAAATGGTTCATCAACTCTCAGACGACGACCCAGACCGAAGACTAGAATTTTGTGAAAATATGGAAACTAAAATCAACCAACAGCCAGACTATGTCAAAACAATTTGTTTTAGTGACGAAAGTACTCTCTATCTAAATGGAAATGTAAATACACAGAATGTGAGGTATTGGAGTTACGCAAATCCTCACCTGTTTCGTGAAACACATACCCAATTTCCCCAGAAAGTGAATGTTTGGGCAGGTATTCTGGGAAACCACATCGTTGAGCCTCTTTTTTTAAATACTAATATAACTGGCGAGGTTTATCTGGAGCTGTTGCAAAACGCAATAGAACCGTTAATCCTTGAAATTTTGGAAGATAATCCAGATGAATTCGGCAATTTGGAAATAACATCCCAACAGGATTGTGCTCCTCCACATTATTACGGTGCAGTAAGACGGTATTTGGATGAGGAGTATCGTGGTAGATGGATTGGACGACGAGGTTCAACGGAATGGCCAGCTCGATCACCGGACCTCACACCTTTGGATTTTTTTCTGTGGGGGTACCTTGAATCGAAGGTTTACGCCACTGAACCTGACAATATTGACGTTTCAAAACAACGTATTGTTGCAGAATGTGGGGCTGTTTTCGCAGACACATTTGCAAAAGTACGAGAAGAGTTTAAAAATAGGATATTTCACTGTCAGAAAGTAAATGGAGGTCACTTCGAGCAATTCATTTAAGTAGATACTGATTCTTAAATCTGTAATTAATATCATATTGAATGGAATTTAAATTTTAATGTTTACTTATGAGCCATCAAAACTGCCATAAACACAAACAAAATTAATATCATTGAATAGGTTTTTTCGATACCTTTTAAAAGAGGTGTCGCTTGCCGTAGGGTTCCATTCAAAAGTATTGGTCGCAATGGCCTTGTGACGTCATCTTTGACGATATCGTCATCTATCATCACTAGTAGGGAAGTTTAAAACCTTTAATATTCAGTTTCCAAATCTCACTTGTAATGTATAATCATTTCAAAATAAGAGGGGGGAAGAGGACTTTTGAGAAGCACTGTATATATTATATATATATATATATATATATATATCTATATATATATATATATATATATACATACAACTCGAAAATATTGGGATTTGCAGCAAAGAAAAGAGAAAACCCTTTTCAGATTATTCCAAGCTTTCAGGGAGACTACAATAGAGGAACAATACAGGTGAGTTATTTTTGTGTAATTACAGTTCAAATTGTACTTACATCTATGTTGAGGTTGGTTTCCATGATGTTACACAAAATTTAAATTGTTCGTTCATTTTGAATCCAGGTGAAATGAAGAAGAAGTTAAGTTAATAGTTGGAAAACACATTAAAATTGTTAAAATCTATACTGAAGTTAATATCACCATGTGGTGTATAAAGTGGTTCTGGTACATGTCAATTCTAGACACAATTGACATTTGACAATTGTCAACTATGACGTTTGAGGTTAGGTGTTACCAACTGTTGAATTTTTTAACAATAAAATTCAATATATTACCGGACTGTGGTTGTTGGGCTTCAGGTCGTGTTGGATAACATGGTTTCATTATGAAAACTTCGGAGATTTGGTTTCGAGTCTAATGACAGTAAAAAAGAGTAGATCTCACTTAAATGATTGATGTCACTCTTTTTGTTCATGCAATTAAGTATTTGATTGTGAAATGAAAGCCATTTCTGAGAAAGTTTGTTTTGATCTATGTGACTCAGTCATGTTATTTCTCAGAAAATCATATGAACTATGACTATAGCAAAAATATTGATTCCCAACTCGAGCAGTTGACCGCTCTCCACTGTTCCAATCAGGCCTTCCACGAATCGTACAAAAAAAACGCTATCAATGGCTATCCTATTATGGTCTAACTAGAAGCATTCATTATTTCTATGTGAAACTTATGTTGAACCTCCAAAGGAAGTATACTCCAGCTCCAAAAGTGAATGCAATGTTGTGGAATTAATTACATCGATAGTTTTATCAACCTGACGTTCTCGAAGACATTTTCCAAAGACACGATTCACAAGTTAATGTCATGATAGGATACTAGTTGTATTGTGTAGCTTATTTCAATAGTGCTACTCATTTGTATTGTTGCTATTCAATTCGATGGTCATTTGTATCTCCATTGACAGTAATGCCGAGTGTATCAAGTAACAGAATCTTGTTCATCCCCATGCAGCAATAAACACTTCTGCAGAGAACATTGAATTGGTGAATGTAGCAAGTAAATCATTCGGAAGTCTTACTATGCAAGATTTTATAGCGCAGCACAACTCATTGATATTCTACGAAAGTAATGCGATGAATGAACTTAAACTTGAACTTGAAATGGAGGCTGTGTTTCATTTTATTCGGTAATGGTCTTTTTTCGTGACTACAACTTCGTATTTAATGAATTGTTCTGAGTTTACGAGGGTACGGGGTTATTACAGACTTAAAAAAATTTATGATCGAAATAAAGAACTTTAGCTTCCTAATATGGAAATGAGTGGAGACGATTAAGCTGAACAGAATGTTCACCATATTGGTTGCCGAATATTCGAACTGAGACTTAGGTTATGTTAAATCAAGCACGACGAGTCAGGAACATCGTTTGAATAAGTTGAAACTCTTGAAAATAATGCAGTGGATTGATAATGATAAAACAGTCTTTATTAAAAACTATACTGACATATACAGGGTGTTTCATAATTGAATGCTGATCCCAAAGGGGGTTCATCCTTGGATGATTTTAAGAAAAATTCTTCATATGAATATAGGTCCGCAACCGCTTTATTTCTGAGATACAGGATGTTGACGTTTAACGAAAAAATCAGTTCTTCCCCAATATCTCTGAAACCGCTTCGGCTTTTTTTCAATTTTGGTACAAGTAAAGTACGCATAAAAACACATTTTTCCATGATAAAGGATTTCTTAATTTTCATTAGTGGCGTCCCTGTTAACATGCCCTGTCATATTTTTGATCAGAATAATGATACGCCACTGTCTTTTTTCCAAATAAATATTATTTTTGTAATTGTCCTCTATCTTCTCATAAAAATGGTCTCCTGTCTTTTTTTCGTCCGGCAGACGGTTTTTGATTTAGAAAATAAAATACATTCATTTGCTTGTCCCTATTCGATTTTTTCTCTTAGTCTTGATTTAACAATTGTGGTAACCAAAGGATCTAGGCAAGATTTTTTTAATTTTATGGTAACTATTATTTAGTTTTTCTAATGAGTACGCATAAAAATACATTTTTTATTTTTAAGAACAACTATTATTAACAAAAAATACCAAAATCAAATTAACTGTTAAAAATATCCACCTCCTGCAAGTATGCACGCTTCAGCCCTCCTTGTCATTGACGCGCGTACTTTTTGGAAAATTCCTGGAGTATTCCTCATTGCTTCACAGGAAACTATTACGCGGTTTCGCAATTCTTCCTCAGTTAGAATAGTTGAATCTACACCAAAGTCTTAAGAAGTCCCCAAAGAAAATAATCAAGACTGTTCAAGTCTGGGGAACTAACTGGCCATGACTTTGTTCCCCCATGACCTATCCAGCGATTATGAAAGTTTTGGTTTAAATATTCGCGTGCCAGAGCACTAAAATGAGCAGGTGCACCAACGAGCATAAACCACATGCGATTTCGCATTAAAATAGGAACAAATTTCTACAGAATTGGCAGATTATCTTCAAGAAATCGGCGATTATTATGTCTATTTAATCTGCGTGGTAAAAAAAAGGTCCAAAGATTATATCCTCCTTCTCCTTTCCCTAGAAAATAGAAAGGATGAAGTAGCCTGAATTTTCTTCCACCATTTCACTACAAAAAAAAACCTAAACTTTTCCTCAATTCAAACTTCGCAAAATCTTTGAATCTCCCCATACACACGATCGAATTATAGAATCACTCGATATTGGGCCAACATAATATTTGATATCGATACCAAAACCTATTCGCTGTGTGCATTAGGCTGGAGGGGATAGATGAAACTATGATAGTTACTTGTACTGTATAAGCAATACGCAATATTTTGTTGACAATTATACGTGTTAGAGAGTGTTGAACGTGTTTGTATTATTATGGGATTGTTCAACGTTGTTACATCCTTACAAGGGTAGAAGTGGGATCCCATATCAGGTAAAATTGTGAACCTCATTCCATTTCTGATTATTTTATTATTTGAGAATTTTATTAAATAGTTTTACGTTGAATCTGATTTAGTGGTTACCCATCAGGTTGAAGCTAGCCAGGGTTATATGGGTACTTTTTTTAATTTGTCACACTAGTTGGCTTCCTCACTTTTTCATGTTCTCAAGACCTTATGAACCTGCGACCTCAATGAACCAACCTGCAAGCACATTACTTGCCGTAACGAAAAATACACAGAAGTAGCATTACTTTATGATATTCAAAATATCATAACTTGACATGGATAACCTCCAAATGCGGTGAACTATCGTATCAACAAACATATTTTTTATTATTTATGGTAACTATTATTTAGTTTTTCTAATGAGTACGCATAAAAATACATTTTTTATTTTTAAGAACAACTATTATGAACAAAAAATACCAAAATCAAATTAACTGTTCAAAATATCCACCTCCTGCAAGTATGCACGCTTCAGCCCTCCTTGTCATTGACGCGCGTACTTTTTGGAAAATTCCTGGAGTATTCCTCATTGCTTCACAGGAAACTATTACGCGGTTTCGCCATTCTTCCTCAGTTAGAATGGTTGAATGTACACCAAAGTCTTAAGATGTCCCCAAAGAAAATAATCAAGACTGTTTAAGTCTGGGGATCTAGCTGGCCATGACTCTGTTCCCCCACGACATATCCAGCGATTATGAATGATTTGGTTTAAATATTCGCGTGCCAGAGCACTAAAATGAGCAGGTGCACCATCGAACATAAACCACATGCGATTTCGCATTAAAATAGGATCATCTCCCAACGGAATTGGCAGATTATCTTCAAGAAATCGGCGATAATTATGTCCATTTAATCTGCTTGGTGACAAAAAGGTCCAATTAGGTAATCTTCAATAATAATTCCAGCCCAGACATTTGATGAGAACTGCTCCTGGTGATGAGATTCCACGATTGCATGCAGATTTTTCTCGGCCAAAAAAATGATTATTATGAAAATTTCTGATCCTGTAGCTTCGTCCGTGAATAAAATTTCCCTGTAAATGAAGGATTTTCGGTAACTTTTAGGAGAAACCATTGCCAGAAATTCACTCGTAATGGACAGTCTCGAGGAAGTAGAGCCTGAACCCGTCGAATGTGATAGGGATATAATAAATAATCATGAAGAATCCTCCATACTGGAATATGGGCGATATCCATGCGAATGCAAGTAGGATATTATCGTTGAGTGGTAATACGTGGAAGATATTTTTGTTTCTTTTATATTTCCATATAACGTGTGTTTTGATGATTATATCCTTTTTTTAACATAATTTCTCATGTTTTTTTAATGCCGAAGTTGGATTAATGGTTTACATTGAATATGTGGCACGTCAATTTGATATAATATAACGAATAGTATTATCAAGAAAAATATACTTTTCACTGTAGCGGAGGAGTTTGGAAAAAGGATATAATAGGTATAGTATTGCTTGGTATTACGTGACGATTTCTATCAGTCAACATCTACCGCAAGCGCGTAAAGTAACTTCGTTCCTGACGGGGGTCAGCCGACCGCACACGTTTTATTTATTATTATTATATTGTTGACTTCTGTATATACTATGCATGTCATTTAGTAAGTGAGTAAGTATTTATTGACCTCGAATAACATACATAGTACAGAAGGCAAGTCAAAAATACAGTACACAACATATATCAGGTAAAAATACAAATTGTGTGAAATGACAATGAGTAAACTAAAAACTATGAACACAAATAAAAGAAATATTGACTAGACAAACTCAAATACAAAAACTCGAATATTACTTCTTACAATACTTTGTCCATAAGATGTTAATCTTCGGACAATCAAGGATATATTGGTTGATTGAAGAAGTGGTCAGTTACAACTTCAGGGAGAAGTATTCATCCAGATTATAAAAACACTTGGATATCAAAAAAAATTTGACATTCCTTTTGAAGTCCTTGTAAGAGGGTTGATCTCTAATGTTCATTGATAGTGCATTGTATAGAGTAACATACTAGTAAAAAGGAGATTTTTTGAAAGTGGATGTTTTGTATTTGGTTAGTTCTACCATATCCATGGTGGCTCCCGTGGATAGTAAAATTTGGGAGATGATTTTTTGTGAAAGTAACACATGTCAAGATGTAGATAAAAGTAAAGGTAAGAATATGTTTTTCTATGAAGATATCACGACAGCTATGATTGTAGCTAAGGTCAAAGATTTTTCTAATGATTCGTTTCTGTGATATGATAACCCTATTTATTCCTGAAGCTGAGCCCCAGGCCATTATGTTGTAAGATAAATGGCTATACACGAATGCGAAATAGAGACTCATCAACCCGTTTTCATCCAAGTGAGGCTTCATCTGGAAGATTGCATAGAAGTCTTTGTTTGAATTTCCACAGATGTGATTGATATGGTGATCAAAGGTCATGTTTGAATCGAGCCAGGTTCCAAGGAGTTTAGAATGTGAAGTAATGTTTAGATTCAGCGCCAACATGAATGAATTCGGAACAAACTTTTTCAGATGAAAATTCAAGCAAACTGTTTTATTTTTGTTTAAGATCAAAGAATTCCTCTGGCACCAAGTGTCCATCTCATCTAGCGTGCATCTAACTTTTTCGTGGAGCTGCTCAGAGGATTTTCCGGATATTGTTATTGTGGTATCGTCAGCAAACATGGTAACATCTCCGTTTGTAATGAATTGAGGAAGGTCGTTGACATAAAGCAGGAATAGCAATGGGCCTAACACGGAACCCTGAGGAACTCCAAGAGAAACGGGATGAATATCGGATAGTTCGTTTTCAATTTGTACGATTATATTTCTGTTTGTGATATAAGATTTCATCAAGTCAGAAAGAATACTCTTTATTCCAAAAATAGATAATTTCTCAATTATGTTTTCACTATTCAAGCTGTCGGAAGCTTTCGACAAATCGAACATCAGAGAAATAACATAATTACCTTTGTCGATTTCTTGGTATACATATTCGAATAATTGGTAAGTTGCTATTTCAACCGATTTTTCTTTTCTGAAACCATGTTGACTCACTGTTATTATATTATATTTTTCAGCGAATTCGGATATTGTATTACAAACTGATTTCTCAAATAGTTTCTAGATTTCCGATATTAAAGATATTTGGCGATAGGTGTCTATATCCATAGTATTTTCTTTTTTGTGTAATGGGTACACAAGAGCCATTTTCAATGGATCTGGAAAAACACCATTTTGTGAAGGAATATTGAATAAATGAGAAAGTGGGGAAGCTATATTATCCTTCACATGTTTTAGAAGTTTTGGTGATAGTTCATCGACACCACAGCAGTTTTTGTTTTTTTTTGAGCTAAGTAGTACTAAAACATCGTGTTCCGTAATATGAGGGATGAAAATCTAATTTTGTAAAAGGTTTCCAGTTGTGCATGGCAGGGAGATATTCTGCCCCAAATGTTCAATCAGTTTGACTCTACAGATAGTTGAAAAGTGAGTTGCAAAAGAACTGCAAATCTCGTTACTGTCATTCATGATCTTGTTGTCAATATTTAGAGAAATATCAAGTTTTGTTTCTGCTTCCTACCCAAATTTTCGTTGATTATCTTCCAAGGCTCTTTCACTTTATTTGAAGCGGAATCAATTCTGTTTTTGTAGTTGTGTTGTTTAGCTTTTCTGATTTCTGATTCGAAGATGTTTCTCTCTTCCAGATATTTCATTTTTAAATCAAGTGAGTTTGAAATCATCATGCACCAATGGAGTTCCCTGAGACGATTTTGGACTGTGGCGACTTCGTTTGTGAAACACTTTTTTGTATTACAAGAGAATGTTTTAAAATTTTCATTGGGCAGCTCGCATCGAGACACCATTTGATCGTCGAAATGAATTCTTTGAAGGCCTCATTTACATCTGTTGTTGAGAAGAGATTTGACCAGTCAGTTTTGTTCAAATGATAAGTTGGTGTATTTCAATTTTCTTGTCTCATGTCACGAATTTTAAGTTGAGGAGTATCAATGATGTGTGTCAGCTTTTCACAGTTATACATTATTTTGAGGGATGTGACCCATATGGTCACCCAAATTTGGGTCAACAACCGAACATTTATAGTTTTCAGACGGGATATTTGTCACCATGTAGTCTATGGTACTACTTGAAGTTATTCCATTGACATTTGTGAAAACGCGAGTTGGTTTACTAGATGTAATGTTCAACTGAAACGAGTCCAATAAATCCTTCGGGATTTTTGTCTCGGGAGAGTGTGTTTTTTCTAAATGGATATTGAGGTCACCTGCTAAAATAACATATTCACATTTGGTGAAAGAGTAGTTTAAGGCTGATGTTAGACATTTTCCAAAAACGTTAACATTTCCATTTCCGGGTCTATACAGACAGATAATCAGGATTTCCATATCACCAATTTTATATTTTGCTCCATATATCTCTATGTGACATTCATCAGAAAAAGTTTTCAATATTGGTACTTCCTCAGAAAAGATGTCGTTTTTTGCAAAGTCACCATGTATATGGCGAGGAAAATGTGTAATAAGTTTATAATTTGGTACAGAAATACATTCTAAGTCATTCTTTTGAAACCAGTGTTCAGTTATACAAACCACGTCAAAGTCCTGTTGATGAAGAAATATTTCAAAATCATCCAACTAATTTTTCAAACATTGAACATTCTTCTTTTCTCAAGTGTAATTTTTTATTTAGATACTAATGTCATTGTACTAACTAAATGACAATTCCAATACATGTTAACTATGTCGAAAAAGAGGAAATAAATATTGATTGACTGATTGAATAAAGTACTAAACAAATATGAAATTATCACGTTCACCTGTGCCAGATTTTCGATTCCAGTGGACAGCCCTCCAACAACGCCAGTTGAAATGCTGAAAATCGTGGTGGTAACGTACCTCCCAATGATCCAGTTCATCAAAAAGTTTGGTAATAAATTGTGTCTGGACCACCATGCCCATCGCCGGTATACTTCGCATGCACCGTTATCAGAGCAAATAAAGCAAAGAACATCAAAGACGTGCTTCTGTTGTTGCACCAACAAGTAATTATCTTTTATTTTAATCGTTGCAAAAGAAGTAGTTACCACCAATATCTACATGACTTATTGATATATGGACCGAATAAATTCGCACCTAAAATACAAATGAGCGTCGCGCTTTTGTAGTGGAAATAGTCCGAAAAAATTCGGTAAATCTGTGAATTATCGTTCAAATGAGAAAATACGCGCAGAAAGTAAATAAAAAAACATACGCTTCTTAGAAAAATGATTCGATTAAAATGAAAAAAAAAAGAATCCTTGTGTATGTATGTCTATTCAAAACAGCCCGTGAATGATTTCAAATCGACCGTTTTTCAATAAAACGGCATACAATTTCTCAAAGACAAACAATCAATTTTATGGTTTTTATAATAAATCACGTCGTTTTTCTATCGATAAAAGAACGTCTGAATGTGAAAAATAATAGGTATTTTTTGTGAAACTCACTCACTCACTCACTCCAGTCACACAACAATAATTTCCCACTTGGCCAAGGTAGTAGTCCTAGAACAAGAGCTGTTCAAAATTAGTGGTCACAGTAGGGCATTGTCGCTTGAGCCATATCTACAGTTGAACAAAGAACATGATTCTAATATAATTGGAAAAATAAGTGCGGCATCGACTTATTTATGAACAACGTGTAATTTTGGCCTGGCAACAATCATTTATTGCCTACTCCACCATCCGAAAACGCCTGCACTTTATTTTATGTGTATGAGCGTGAGAACAACTTGCATGAGCGAAAAACAGATCTTGTTAGAGATAATAAAGATGACAGCTCATATGACTCACTACATTTGTCATCTATGTTATAACACTAAACGACGTCCTGAGAAAACTGATTTATATCTTGGTGGTGATTTATTCTCCATAATCATCATCAGTTCAATCTGTATTCCCGAAAATAACCGATTTGTCTGTAGCTTTCCGCATAATTTTACTACAGACCCAGAAAACGCAAACGATGGTGTTAAAATAAAGTCAACAAACTTTCAGGGAACTATT
This sequence comes from Gonioctena quinquepunctata, assembly GCA_018342105.1. Taxonomy (NCBI): domain Eukaryota; kingdom Metazoa; phylum Arthropoda; class Insecta; order Coleoptera; family Chrysomelidae; genus Gonioctena; species Gonioctena quinquepunctata. Next base: position 154,905 of record JAFIRS010000975.1, read on the forward strand.
CAATGAATTTGGATGTAACTTTTCCATCGAGTGATCCTATAATCCCAGAGAATGTGCTCAGACTATTTCCGTTCCAATGAATACATGAACTGAATCATACTAAGACCAACAAACACTCTTGGGCAAATTTATTCAAGCCTTCCTGCATAGTGATTGTACAGGCTCAGGAAATATTATTAGCTTTCGTTCATGTTATTACGATTCTAGACTTGATTAAGTTCCATAGATATATTTGAAGTTTCATTCATTATTGTGCAGAATACTGAAGCTCAATATACATTCTTGGTCAAGCCACTTTACGCCAGGTATACAGATTACAGCCCTCATATATACGGATTTTACAAGACAAGTTAAATTCAGACCTCCAAATTTTCCATTGTGATTATTTATCGTATAATTCTATCCTTTTGTAAATCACCCCATGTTTACGTATATAGAAACTATGACTTCTCGGTAATGTCCCTCGCCAACGGACATTTCGGAAGGAAGTATTCATAAAATGTATAGCTCAATCAATTGATAAGTTCTTGTATGTATTCGATATTACATTGTTGTTGCATCTCGTCCGCTCTCGCATAACTGCTAGCCAGTATGTTTCTTTTACTGTGGTTACGAGATCTAACACTATAATAGCGTTACTCAACAAATGTGTTGGTAAACTTTATAAACGCTCTATTTGAGCTTTATGAGGGGTACATAAGAGTTACAGTAAAAGTTAGAATATATTATAATATTTATTCAGCCAATAGATCATAGGTTATGTCAACAACAAAAAGAAAACACGTATATATATATATATATATATATATATATATATATATATATATATATATATAAAGTGGGGAATAACGGGGATCTTCAGTCAGCACAAGTGTTGAACTATGAAAAACTCTTTAATACATTGGACCGAGCTTTCGTTTCAATTTTCAAACTTCTTCGGGGTCTTAAAATATGTAAATTACATTATTGAGAAAAAAAAATACTTAAAATGAAGGAAGTACTTACAGTAATCTGAATGGTTGATTAATGAACATTTACTTAAAAAAAAAACGTAAAATATGTAAATATTTGTGGAATGGTGTTATATCTTTGACGTTTCGAGTGACATTGAAGGATTTGAAATGACAACCTATGATTAAACGTCAGAAAAATATAAAATATGTAGTGGGTGTGTTCATTTTTTTATTATACCCTCCGACAAATATTTACATATTTTACGTTTTTTTTTAAGTTAATGTTCATTAATCAACCACTCAGATTACTGTAAGTACTTCCTTCATTTTAAGTATTTTTTTCTCAATAATGAATTTACATATTTTAGGACCCTGAAGAAGTTTCAAAATTGAAACGAAAGCTCGGTCCAACGTATTAAAGAGTTTTTCATAGTTCAACACTTGTGCTGACTGAAGATCCCCGTTATTCCCCACTGTTCATACCAATTTTCAGTCGTTATTTCTAAATATATATATATTTATATATATATATATATATATATATATATATATATATATATATATATATAAATATATATTGTTATGATGCGGTGATTGCGGTTTGTTTTTATTTTATTTATATATTTATTCACTTTCGCAATCAAACATCATAACAAAAAAATATTTTTTTGTTTCACAAATGTTTCTACTATTTTCAAAATCTTTTTATCTAGTTGCCCTTTGAATTAATTTCACTATGTTGATAAATAAATACCCATATAAATATTTATTATATGCATTTTACCTTTTTTTTCATTGACCCTTTTAACTTATTCTCTTCACCTCAGCTAACTCAATAGGTACGCCTATGGAATCTCATGGAGTCGGTTCTATTGTGGAGCCCTCTGGTGATTCTTGATGTCAATTTCAGAAAATGGCAACTTGTTATTGCTCAAACATTGAAAATAATGCAGAAATTCACCAAAATGATAATTTCCTTCATTCAGGAAGACTTACTGTTACCTTTTCTGCGATAATTAACTTAAAATTGGGGCTTCATATCAAAATGTACACGAAAATTGAAGTTATGTGATGATAAAAAGTGAAATGTAACCTATTTTTGTAGGTTATGTGGTCTATATACTAATTCATGAAAGTGTTCTATCAAAAGGGTTCTTTAAAAGGTTTATTTTTTTATTGCACTGCGTTTAGTAACTTTTTATGGTTCAAAGCACCTGGGCTTCTTGTGAGGAGAATGTTCAGTGTCTCGGATCGTTCTCGCGATTCTGGAAACTGCAGCCCCTTTGTCGACTGTGACTTCGCCTCGTACTGGTATATGTCTCAAATGAAAAGGTAGGATTCGTTCTGCATCTGGGTTTTTTTGTCAGCTATAGTTCTTTATAGTATTTCCTTATCTTGTATTGGCAAATTACTGTTTTTCTAACGAAAATATGATTGATTTTTCAAATTTAAATTTATTTGGTTGGTTCTTTCAAAATTATTTTTTCTCAACTTAGCTTGTTGATTTTTTCTCCTTGATACCACACATCCTTTGTTTTCTTCTCGAATTTTCGATTCACACTCACTTTTCGTTGCAGTTTCCTTGATTTTCATTTATCTGACAGTTTTTATTCACGAATCGTTTCTAAATAGCTCACATACTATATAAATGATACATAAAAGTTCATTTTTGACGTTCTCTGCATTTCATATTTTCTATATTCATAATTTTGCATCAAGATCTTTCCTGTCATCTCATTGGCTATTGTGTTCAGATCCAATTTCATATACAGAATGTTATTAGAATATATTAGAAAATTTTTATTTCTATAATTTTATAAATGAGGCTTGTAATGTTGAAAACATGTTTATTTCAAACATAGGTATCGATTAATATTATATAAGGTTTCAGAAAAAACGGTAGAATCTTCAGAAAAACTGTAAAATAACATAGCATAGATTTTTAAATATGTTTTTTTTTTATTTATTTGCTTTTTTACTTTTTAATTTTTATTTCAAATCTTTGAACACTCAACTTGTACTTCTAAACATAACATATACATTTAAGTTTAAAATAGAATAAATAGTATAAAATAATATAAATAACTCACAAATATATCAAGCAATACGTATAGGTTTTTAGGTACAAAAATTACGTTTTGGTTTTTAGGAATTTTTCAATATTATTTAAAAACTCATCCCCCGAATGAAAACCCTCAGTGGATATAAAAGTCTTTGAATTTATGTTTGAATGTGTTCATGTTTGAGATTGCCTTCAGCTCAGTGGGCATGCAATTGAAAAATGTAGATCCTATATAGACATTTCTAAATGTTTATTTTTATGAGTTTCTATTCTTAGTATATCTCTTTCTCGTTGGATATCCATGCGAATGAGCATAAGTTTCCAAGTTCATTTCATTTTTCTTTATATAAATGATAAGACTGTACATGTGAATACTAGAAAGAGTTATAATTTTATATTTTTTTAAATATGGCTCACAGGATTCTGTTCTCTTTATATTGAATATAGTTTTTGGGAAATGAATACATTTGTGATATCACTACTACTTTCCCATATAATTATATTATAAGTACATTAGTATTGAATGTACCATTGCATAATATACATTCAGCAGTGATTTTTCATCCAATATATTCTTAAGTTGAAGAATAGCTCAAAAACTACTATTTAGCCTTAACTAATTTGCTTATCCCATTTCAACGCTGAATCAAAATATATATATATATATATATATATATATATATATATATATATATATATACCTAGAAATTTGGTGCTTTCATGGCCGACTTCCGGTTTCGCCAGGATAGCCACTAACTTCGATTTTTCAAATGGAACACCCTGTATGTTTGTTATTTTTTGGATTCTACGATTCAAATTACATACGACAGTGTTGCCCAATTTTTATTTCACAATTGAAAAAAATATGTTTTTTAATTTTTCTTAGCCCAGGAAGCCTTGAGCAGGTTAAAATCTATACTAATTCACACAGTAAATCATAGTAATAATCATTTCATCGATAAGATCAATAACAAATCCCACAGCAGAAATTGCAAGTTTCTAAACGCATTTTCAACGAAAAAATGTTTTTTTTCAAATGGTACCTACAGAGGGCCATCTTGCCATTCGATAGAGAATATAATTACCAATTCAAAGATATATATTATGTACCACTTTCCTTTTGTTCAAAACGTAGAGAGCCATCTAAAAAACTGAAATCAATCTGAAAAAATTGTTAGGTAACATGATATCTATTCATTATTTCAAACCTCACTTCAGAATGGTAACAATGCATTACCAAAAATAATCGACTTGACAATATGTAATGAACATGAATGAAAAGATAACTTCAATATAATCAAACTGTTTGAATAAATCTATCGACTGAAACAGTGAAACATTCAACGTACAAATTATTATTCACAATACCATTATCCTGTTTTCAATATAACAGTCATCGAAAAGTAATTTTATTTATTAATTACCAATGATATGTTCGAAGTGTTGCACGTTTTTCCTAACACATAGATTAGTTCTATTTATTGTACACATCATCACATTTATCAGTTCGTGAACAGGAATTTCCTGAAATGCGCGCACAACTCTATCTCTCAAGTCCTCCAAAGAAGTTGGTCTCCCTGAGTATACTTTGGATTTTATGTGACCACATGAATAAAAATCAATAGGGGTTAAATCGGGCGATCTGGCTGGCCATCTGATTGAACCATTTGTTCCAATCCATCTCTACCTATAGGTATCATTGAGATATTGCCGAACAATATTAGCATTATGTGGTCCTGCACCATCCTGCTGAAAAAACATATATTTCCTGATGTTCTCAGGTAAATCGTTCATATTATTCTGAATATCGTTTTCTAAGGACTGTAGATATCTTTGGCCCGTCAAAGACCAGTCGAAAAGAATTGGTCCAATAATTCTTGTCCCTATGATTCCTACCCAGACGTTGAATCCAAATCTTTCTTGAAAATTACCTTCTCTCAGCCACCTAGGATTTTCTTGAGCCCAATACCTTGTATTATTCCTATCGAACATACCATTATTCGTAAACCTAGACTCATCTGTAAACAGTATCTTCGAGACAAAACCATTATTCAAATCATGATGACGCAAAAGCCAATTACAATAAGTTAGTCTCCATTCTGGGTCATTTTCATAAAGATGCTGATGCAAACTGTATTTATTGGAGATATATTTTTTTTTTTTCAATACTTTTTTGACACTTTCTCTGATGATCCCACATTCAATTTCCAATTCTCGCACTGAGGCAGATGGAGAAAAATGAACATATGCTAAAACATCAGTTTCCGCTTCTTCACTGACGATGAAGTGGATGTGGTTTTGATCAGCTGGTTCTTTCCTCAGCATTTTTTCAAATCTCCTGAAATAGGTCCTCGATGGGTGCCGTCTTAACGGATAACGAACAGCGTATAGCATACTAGCATTGACAGCGTTCTTCTGAGATTCTCCGTATATCAATATCATATCGATTTGTTCGTTTCGAAAATAACGATTATCATTTTCCATTTCAAAAAAACTTGTTACAAACGAAACAAGATGACAAGTAAAATTGGTATTTCAATTTAGACATGACATCAATCATCTACTGTTTTCCATGATTCCACGGCTACCTTTCATTTCATCAAACCTAAACGGATATCTCATTGGAATTTGTAGGCATCGTATAAAATATTGTAAAAATTTAATAATTGATCGTTTTTAGTTTTGAACAAAAAGAAAGTGGTACATAATGTATGTCGTTGAATTGGTAATTAAATTATCTATCGAATGGCAAGATGACCCTCGGTAGGTACCATTTGAAAAAAACTATTTTTTCGTTAAAAATGCGTTCAGAAAATTTCAATTCCTGCTGTAGGATTTGTTATTGATATTATCGATGAAATGACTATCACTATGAGTTACTGATGTAAATTAGTATAGATTTTAACCTGATCAAGGCCTCCTGGGCTAAAAAAAAATAGTGTTTTTTTTTTCCAATTGTACAAAAAAAAAATTGACAACGCTGTCGTATGAAATTTGAGCCGAAGAATATGAAAAACATAAAATATACAGGATGTTCTGTTTGAAAAATCGAAGTTGGTAGAGATTCTGGCGAAACCAGAAGTTGCCCATTTTGTTCTCATATGTCTGTCAACTCAAATCGGTTGATAAGTGAAGGAGATATAGGTATATGGCCCTAGTCCCATTGTCACCCGGTATAGCTTAACTGCAGTATGTTTCAGAGCACATTCCAGTAGTATTATTTCTCCATATCATGCTGTTGAATATCTCTTCACTAAATTATTACAATTATTTCCACTCTGGCGTAGTCGGGTGAAGCATTCAAAGAAAATGACTAATTTCTTCGGAGCATCAGCACTGTACTCCGCGGCAATCACTCAAGCTATATGGGTAACAAACATGTTACCGGAGAAGAGTTGCCCATATACAGACATCACTGCCGGATGCTGTTCCACGCACGTAAAAATTTCTTATCGTCCACCTTTATGGAATAGTAATGACACCGTTAAAAAGCTACATAATAAGCCGTTTCAATTGATATAGGGAATACGAATATAAATACGACGATGTTTCGGAAGTGTTTATTACACTCCTTCGGAATTCTCGAGATTGTTTCTACTGAAAAATAAAAGAGTTTTATGATGCCTCAGAGGCAGAAATGATTATATTGATATTGAATCAGCGTCAACAGAAATGTACTCCGATGTTTGCCAAAGAAATTTCAACCTTGTTTTTCATACGGAGATTTTGATGAAATAACATTCAGATAATAATTCAACTCATGAAATCATTGAATCACTATTCTAGTTACTGTTACTCATCTTCAGTCCAGATAAGTGAAAAACTTCCTCATCTGATTCCAACAAGTTTAGCAAATTCATTTTTGAGAGAATAGTATTTTCGGTTCGACCTATCGGCCCTTAGGTAAAGGTCAAGGAAATGAGATCACCCAGTATCCTCACGAAATTTTCATAGGCGCTTCAGAAGACGATAAAAACAGTATGTCAATCGAAAATTTAGCGAGGAAAAGATAATTTCAGGAGATATGGGCCACCGAAGGTCCATAAAGAGAAGTTATGAAATATCACTTTTGGAAACTGCAAACTGATTTAAAGAATAGCTTTTCACACTGAAATATTAACTGTAAACTCATTTAAGTAATATTAAAATCACTTAATGTTCGATAAAGTCGTGAAAAAACTCATTTCATTTAATTTTTCACATAAAATGTCAAAAATCAAATATTGCTGGTTGCATTGTGCTTTGATCTTGACGTTTTATGGACATGCCACGTTGCCAACTATTCAAGTAAATTGGGCCAATCCGGATTTTCGCAAAATTTTCACGAAATAATCATAAAATTCGGTAAAAACACTAAGGCAATCGAAATTTAAGCGCGAAAAATATAATTTCGGAATTATGGCCTTTTAAAGTAAAAAAAAGTGCGGCTTCTTCAATATTAGAAATATATATATATATATATATATATATATATATATATATTATATATATATGGGTTCCAACTTGTCCTTCTGTGCGTTAGCAGCATATTTGCGAATTCGTTCGCTCATTAATTTTTTTTCGCAAAACATGCCGACAATTTCATCCATATGAAGATGAACAGAGTGAATTGGAAGATTATTGAATCACAAAAAAGGCCCTTTATAGAGCCACCAATATTTTTCTAAAGAATTCATACTGCCAAAGACATGATTACGAGCGCAGAGGAGCGTCGCTTCGTAAGGTTAATTGGCAATGTTAGCCAAGTTAGGTAAGGTTGTGTCCCTTCTTTATAAGTAACTAATTGGTTGGAGCGAGGCGTCGCTTTGTGAGGTTGGTAAGCATGCTTTCAAATTGGATAACAAGGTTAGTCGAGTTAGGTTAGGTTGTGTTCTTTCTTTTTACGTAAAAAATTGGTTGGATAGAAAACATCCAAGCCAAATGCGTTTCTTAGTGCGGTTTACAATTAATTAAAACAAAACAATCTGAAGTCACATTATTTTAATATGTTCGATAACTTTCTAAATGCGGCACATCAAATTCATGCTTGATTTTCAAAAGCTATTAGACACTCCCAAGAAGCGTGGTGATATATTATTTGCATTTTGAACTTCTATTGATACATATATCAATCAGAACTATCAGCTCGTCTTTTCATGCTGTACTAGTTATAATTTATATACTCATATATGTATGTCGCGTTGAATTTCTGTACATTCTTTTCCCCTTGGTGACATAGGCAACGTCGCATATCAATAAACTTCAAGATCCACGAGATTTGGATAAACCTAACATAATCACCAACGTTTGATTTTTTACATTTCTTCTGTTGAATTATATGAAAAGTAATCGTGTTTTCATTACTTTATCGAAAATAAAGTGAGTTTAATATTACTGAAACGTTGAATGAGTGTGCAGTTACTATTTCGGTGTAGAAGAAATTGTTTATATCAGTTTCCAATTTCCAAAAGTGATATCCCATAACCTCTCTTTATGGATCTTGGGGGGCCCGTATTTCCTATTATTATCGTTTTCGCGCAAAATTTTTAATTGCTATACTGTTTTACCATGTTTTGAAACACCTGTGGAAATTTCGTGAAGATACTGGGTGATCTAATATTCTTGGCCTATTTCGGCACATTACTATATGCATTAGGGAATTGGTTCCCACTTTTATTCAGTAGACAACCACGTACTCTAGATGTTTCCGGTAATTTCCGTGGAGTCATTTGAATGGACTAGTTATACGGTTTGTGAAACGTTTTTCATGGAGACCTCCAGGACAACGAGAAGTAATTACTTTCTTTTACAAAATTTTTGACATTTTTTGTGACACTGATATTTTACTTACTAACGAGGGTATACAAAAAAATTTTGATTCATGAAATTCTCTCATTGAATACAATTCGTGCAATGGAAATAAACCTATGATTCTTTAAAAATGTGCACTCATGCATTCGGGCAAATTTTACAAAAATTATCGATAATTTCTATTGCACTCGTTATATGACTATTGTGAATTTCCTGAATAATTTTTCAAAGTTTTTGTATACCCTCATCAATAACAATGACTTTGTGTTCAATTGTAACAATTTCAATAACTAGATACAAATACCTATAAATTTGTGAAGCTTATTTAAAAAATAGAAATATAAAAAATAGTTTCTGTTATTTCTCTATTATTAAAAAATTAATATGAGACACCCTGTACATTATTGCTCATTTTCTTCTCACAAAAATGTTAGGTTCACGTGAGTGGGGGAACAACATGTGGAAAAAAGATGGATCATTCTACAAAGAAAATGTGGTCAGAACTATGTGGAACGTAACAGTTTGGTGTGGCTATTGACCCCTTTAATGATGTAACATTTAAGAAGGCAAGAGACGCTTTGAGACGTACCTCACAAAGCGATGTGGATAAAAAAAAAAATAGTAGTTGATACTTTTGACGCACTCTGTACTGTGCAATTAACGATAATCGTGCACTAGTGCATGATTATCACGCAATCACATTCTGATTGGTTCAAATTAACCAATTAAAAGATGTCACACACACACATTCTCACACGGAAACAACAAACGTATCCCTTTTGTCAAACTCCTATCAATTGTCAACATCAGTGATCAGCATCACTGTCACTATCCTAAACGTAAAAATACAAGTTGAAATTCTGAAATGTTTCATTTGAATGCAGGAGATTGAAACTGAGACTATAACAGTTATAGAGAATTAGGACTCGAACTGATACGGAAACCGACTCTCAAACAATGACATTGCATTGATGAGATGAAGAAATGTCCTTGACAAAGAAGCTAATTGAACATGTAAAACAATATCAAATTTTATATTATAGATCATAAGGATTAAAAAAAATCAATAGTAAATAGGTACTTTGGTACCTATTTGATTTGTTACTAGATTGAAAAATAAATAAATGCCTGAATCAATAAAGTAGTACTTGATTTTCTATTAGTTAGCCCTTCTCAATGCTTACCGTAATGCCACGCCAATCGTTCTTCGCAGGAAATAGCCTATCGATAATTCGTATCACATTTAATCACGCTCAAAATTTCTTCAAAATAGTCAGGTGTCGTCAAAGTATGATATTCTCCATATTTTTTTGTTTATTAATATCATGAGAGAAAAAACTAACTAAGGACACAAGTTACATTACTGGATAAATAATAACTACCTCATTCGTCTCTCATCGTCAGCTAAAGCCAACAATAGCAACATTTCTTCTTCATCAGAAAACATTTATTAAAAATACTGGTGCGTAACACTGTTTATCTCACCGCTAGCAAACTATTCGTATCGCGTTGGTGTGAACATGAAGAAAAATTTTTTTAACAGAAAATTAAACAGACAAAAAACGGAACTGAAAAGCAAAACATGAAATAAACCTTCTTAGTCTTAATAACTAAGCTCCTAAACGAATGTAAGTGAATAATTTTTCAATTTTTTGTGGCTGAAATCTTTACTACCTACCTACCTATTTAATTTTTGATAACTTTCAAAATACTTACTTACCCACCTTACTTCAACTATTAACAGTTAAATAATATGATAATCTACTTTAATTATTTATTGTCATATAATATAAATTATTTCTGGGGTTTTTTTTAATTCCATCCTTTCATAATTATTATTGTGACGGATGTAGGAGAACAAAAATAATGACAATAGTAATCTGTCAATGTCAACTACATATGTGTGCCAATGTTCACAAGTGAAAAATCAGTCATCCCCTATTTTTCTACCTATAGGAATGGATTATTTCATCCCAACTTCTAATATGATCAACTATCTAATAAAAAAAGAATCATCCCAATCGGACAACCCTGAACAAATTTATGCCTGATAGAATCGGTTTACGAACCAAATTTCAGAGGGTGAAAGATTCAAATGGGACCAACTTCGAAGTACACCCTATCCATTAAAAAAAGAGTCATCGAAATCAAACTACTTTGTAAAAAGTTATACGTGGTCATACATAAAAAAATATACCTGTCGACTAGAGAACCTCCTCCTTTTTTATTTCGGCGGTTAAAAAACACGTTTCCGCAGTAAATGCGATACCGCTACCGCCATATCGCTCCGGTGTGGGATCCTCAAATTGGCACCAATAACGCTTTTAGTATTTGGTTCTAATAGGCTGAACAGCTGCAAGAACAAATACACTTTCGTGAAAATTCCTCAATTGAAAATTTGTTCAAAGATTTGAAACAATAATCGATACTATTCACATGACATTCCATTTACAAATTCTCAATTCAATTGAATCATAAGACTATTTTTTCACTCAGTTGTAAAACACAGAATGTTTTCCGATCTCCCAGGAAAAAGAAATTAATTATAGAAGTGAGATGCGGATGGCACTTGAATTCAAATTAAAGTATAGACTGACAGATCTAGATCAATTTAATAAAGAATGGAGTGTGAAGTATAGAGCTCGACAGTGAAGGATTTATTAGAATTTAAAATTAGACCTTTCCCGATAAATTGCCCCAGAACATAAATTGTTTGTGGTTTGGTATATAAATTCGCGATGAATGAATTGGAAACAACACATTTTTTCACCAATGGTCGACATGAGGTAATTAATACTATGTACCTTTAATCATCACACTTCCTTGTAACAATACATCAGGGTATGGTTGAATGCTCAATGAGGGTGGCCACAGAACAGTGACATCATGTTATCAATTCTTGGAAACATTAGCCCATACATCCATTCATTGAGTACTCAATTCATCGATTAATTATTCTCAATATCACCCGTACTTGGTCTTGTTGTCACTGTCCGAGTGCATTGTGTGAATGCTGAGATTCAACTCCACTACTCCACCTCACCCATTCCAAACGACGCCGAAATCAATCTGTTGAATGACTTTCTTATTATACCCGTGAGTGTTCCGCCTATGGTGAACGAACCTCTGATATCCAAGCGATGACAAGTGTGAAGGGCGGGGCGAGATTTGACATTATTATTGTCATAACCATGTCAAACATCTTGAGGACGCTTGTCAAACAATGTTTCTTTGAGTTACTTTTGTAGTCATACAGTCCACATAATACACTTATTTATCCGTAGTGAGTGTTTAATATTCCTTCAAAACCAAATAAGAGAAAATAACCCCAACACAATCAACGAATTTCCCTCCAATAGGCGTTTTCATTTAGATGACAAATGACTAACTTTGTTTACCTGTCAGACCCAACGGCATTGACGGCGATTTTTTTTTGTAAAGGAAATAAAATATTTTCGAGTTTTTCTAAGGATAGTTGACTTGAATTTACATGGAGAAGAAAACTCACCATTAGAAAATATTCGTGTACATTATTTTATCTACGAATGAAAGGTTTTTGGCGGTATAAAATAGGTCATAAGTACTTAACCCACAAAGAAAGTTACGAACGCCAATGTATGCAGGTGCATTTGTCATGCAGTTGACTGTTGACATAATGTGAAAATACCGCTAATTTTGAAGTGAGCCAATCTCAAATTGTTATTTCAAAACTAACCAATGGCTATTCACTTTCCCAATAGCCAATCAGATTTGGGTCTCAAAACGAGCGCATGCGCCTTAAAAAATCATCTAAATGAAAAGGCCTATTCAATATACAAGTTGGGGAACGCAGTATGAACGGTTCTGGGAACTGCCCTAACTCTGACTTAGGTACTCGATGTCGCGAGTACAACGATAATCATCGTTTCAGGGGGATTTATACAGGGTGTTTCATAATTGAATGTTGCTCCCAAAGGGCGATCATCCTTGGATGATTTCAAGAAAAATTCTTCATATGAACATAGGTCTGCAACCGCTTTATTTCTGAGATACAGGATGTTGAAATTTAACAGAAAAATCAGTTTCTCTCCAATATCTCTGAAACCGCTTTGGCTTTTTTTTCAATTTTAAATTTTTTTCATGATAAAGGATTTCTTAATTTTCATCAGTGGCGTCCCTGTCATATTTTTGATCAAAATCATGATACGCCACTGTCTTTTTTCCAAATAAATATTATTTTTGTAATTGTCCTCTATCTTCGCATAAAAATGGTCTCTTGCCTTTTTTTTAGCAACCTTTAAAACACGGCATGTTTTAATCTTAAGATTTCGCACGCTTTTTAGTTCATAAAACAAGGATTATGATGCAGGTAATTTACGTAACAAGTTCCGAAAGTGATATTTTACGGGATGAGTAGGAATCCTGCTAGTCCGGTAAAATCACTTTTGGATCGTGTTACGTACAATATTTTTTCAGTAACCGTTTTGTATGTTGAAAAGGATATCGATGGATAATAACGTATGAACTTTATATAGACAATTACATATAACAATCACTCTTATGATTACATTACTTATGAATATCAATCACACAATTATGATAATTACTTATATTAATATTATTAGGGATATTAACAGAAGTGGCAGTGTTGAAATTAGAATTAGACACATCAGTAATTAAACTAGTTTTCGAGATATTAATTTCGTTACGGCCCTTTTCAATCTGTGAAGCTATGTGAATTTTGTTTCTTAAAGAATTTTCTATGTATCCCTCTGCTACTAATTGGGGGATTTCCACCCTCCGTGTCTCTTCAAGTTGGTTATACAACCACCACTTTCAGCGAGTGAAGTGGCTGAGCCCCTGCGTAAACAGTGCCCGGTATATTCTTTGGGATTCGGTAATTTAAGAAATTCAGCAATTGTGCAGGCGATTTTTCCAAAAGTGTGAATACCAATAGGTTGTAGAGTACATTTTCCGTTTATATAATAAACAAATAATCTACGATGCGGTGTGTTTGCTTGTCATAATAACAAATATTTTCTGTTTAAAGAAATATTATTTTCTCCGATGACGACGAAGGTTCTATCCATATTCGTTTTAGAATTAGGATTTGTAATCACCAACATGGTTGTCATATCTTCCTATTGATCCGAATTCATTTTACAAAGCTCTTCACGACGACAAGCGCCTGCCAAACCAATTATTAATGCAACCTAAAATAAAAATAAAATAATCATATGGGAGAAGAGGAATTAGATTTAATTATATTACCGTTGTCATTAGGTAGATATTATCTCCAGCTTCTGATAAGAAGTGATCTATTTCTTCTCTGTTCAATACTTCTGATTTTTTTTTGTTCATGGCCAATGGATTTTCTTTTAAGGAAAGCAATAACTTTGGGATAGCGGCTTATATCTATATTATTGTGGACTTAAGCATCGAGTAATTGCTCCAGAGGCTTCAAGATTTTAGATTTTTCCCTTAAATATGCAAGAAACACTTGTTCACATCTTTATCATTGCTCCATTTTTTGAAATATATTGTAGACCAATTCATACCTCTCTCTTGACTTTACCAGCAATAACTCATAAGTAGCCGCTTTAGCAGATTCGCGAATCTCATGTGGAATCATTTCAGCCTCACTTTCACTACTGATTTCCATTTTTTGGATTTGAAAAGCGAAAAAACACACACCAATGTTACATGACAAGCGCTGTCATAATAAAATACAAAGTTCATGTTATTGTCAAAGCCGCCTACATAGATACCCTAAAATCGTGCCGAAATTAACAAGAATCGTCCCGAAAGTGGTAGTTTCGATTTAATAAATCATACCGAAAATTTTATTTTTCGGCAACCGTCCGGGATGTACCTACTTCCCGGACGCTTTTTCTTTGAGAAAGTAGCATTTTCCGGGCTAGTCCGGGAAGTACGTACTTCCCGGACTAGGCCGGGAAGAATCACATCGTTGTTGTCAGTAGTAATACCACTACTGACTGAATTTTCGCGATAAGTCTGTCGATTTATTTATAAACGAAACTGAGTTGCTGAGTATTTTCTTCAAGCAACTCAGTTGAGTTTACAAATAAAAGACAGACTTATAAGATAAATTCAATCACGAGTGGTATTTCATCAGACTATTTCACGAACAAAGCGAAAGGTCAAAAAATTCAAATTCGGCAGAATGAGAGGAAGAAATTCAAAAATAATGAATAATTCAAATTTAATTATAATCATGAAATATTTATTTTAACTATAAACAATTTGTTTTAATTATTATTTGTTACCTATAACAATAAATAGTTTTTTATGAACACGAACATAATACATATTTTCGACTATAATTATTATAAATGCTGCAATTGTAAAAATGTTCAATAGTATGACCTTGTTATTGGGTGGATACAATGTATTGTTGGTATTATTGCTTGATGTACTTGGAGTACTCCTAAAAGTATTCACTATATTCTGATGATGTTCAGCACTAAGATGTAAATACGGTTTCATCGAGTTCGAACTTCCATGTCCAGTAATTTTCATAGCTTGTTGTTCACTAACGCCGGATTGTAGTAACTGACTGACTGCAGTGGCACGATTAGAGTGATTTGTTATTTTTAGTTTTTCAGTGTCTGATCCTATCTTTTCTGCAGATAGTTTTGTCCATTTTGATATTGTATATTGTATTAATACCAATAGGGAATTCTTGTACCAATTATTATTATTATAATTATTCCACTTGCCATTCACTGTCAGAAAAAGTCTGTCATTGGTATTAATTCTCCTTTTCGATATAAGTTTCCGGTATAATCTCACAGGACACATTTCAGAATTTTTAAAATTTTGAGTAAGCCATTTAGTATCTGCACTGTTTTTATCACCACCTTGGCGGGTTTTGGAGAATATCGGGTTATATGCATTTCTGTTTGTTAAACAGCCTTTGTTGTCAGTCTCTTCCTTAAAAAAATGTAACATGGAAAAAGTTGCTTCGTTACCTCTCCAAGCTAGTTCTACTGCAGCTATGTGGAAAAACTTCTTTTGGAGTCCCTCAGGCGTGTCTTCGTACCATTGTAAGCACATATTCCTATATTCGTCTGAAGTCATAGCGACAGAACTCATTTTATTTTTTTCGGGTACAGCTTGCAACAATTTTCTCTTACTATCGCGAGCCGCCCTCGCCTCCTTGAACATTATATCTTTGAATGGATCAATATGTCTCTGATACTCACAAAAATATTTTTCTTGTACTAATTTTGCAGTAGTGTTCCATATGGTTTTAATAACACTCTCCGTTATCAATTTTCCGAATATTGAATGCCCAGTCTTTTAGAATGAATGCTAATCTTTAGTTGCTATTTTCTGCATCCAGTTTGTAGTTGCGTTCCGCACAGAACGTCATAAATTGTGTCCATAGTCCATATATGAGATTTAGATTTTTTCGTGTTACTGGGTATATTTTCTTCAATATTTTGGTTTATTACTTCGTTTGAAGTAGCACCGAAGCGACTCATTTTGACGTTTGCAGTTACAATTATTTTTGGTCAAACTGTCAAACTTTGCATTGCGATTCGTATCCATGGTTACGTCGTTGAAAACACAATGCTGATAGACCAATCAGGATTGAAAGACAGCTGGTGTTTTTGCGATAATACAAGCTGTCTTTGGTTTTTGATTGGTCAGATTTTGTTAAAATTCTAAGGTGCATGAAATAGTCATTGTAAATATGAAAATCTTGGTAGGTATGCTTTTGATAAATGCAGTTGATCATTACCATAGCAATGAAATAACGGCTGACAGTTCATATGAAATTAGTTGTCAAAAGTTTGCATGTTTTTTGATCGCAAAATATTAATATTAATATAAATAAGAAATAGAATGTTTCTGTTAATATGTAGTATTTTCTGTTCTGTTCTGTTTAATTCAATTAAGAATTAAAATGTATAATAAAGAAATAAAGAAATATGTCGTCTCATTGATTTGTTATTCTACACGGTTGTCGAAAAAATATTGTACGCAACACGCCCGAAAATAGTTTTTTTGGACTCACAGACTTCCAGAACTCGCCTACGGCTCGTCCTAGAATTTTGTCTGTTCGTCCAAAAAAAACTATTTTCCGGACTTGTTACGTAAATTACTATTTCGAGACGGCTGCAGAAAATAGTATATTAAAGTATAAGTGGATAAAAAGGGCTTTAAAACACGCGCGATTTTTCGAGCACGACGGCGCAGCCGGAGTGCTCGAAATAGAGCAAGTGTTTTTAAGACCAGTTATCCACGAATACTTTACGTTATTTTTTTTTATTGGTGCACTTTGACCCATATATACTGGTATTATTACTATAAAAAATAGAAATAAGAACTAATAATGCAAGAAGGCTGAATTCGTGATGTGACATCAGTATACCTTTCGTTGTCATGGAAATGAGAAAAACATTCATTTGCAATTTGTTACCACAGATCAATATTTGTTGTCACCAGAGCTCAAAAATGAATGATCCTAATATCGATTTTTTGAATAGTGAGGCAGAATCGCGGTTAATACCGCGAAAATCCAGTGATATATATAAAAAAGAATATGAAAAGTTCATCAAATGGATGGAGGAGCACATATAAATGAACGAATTGTGAGTAATATTTTATCTGACGTTACAAGGTACTCCTGTCAGATCAATAATCAAAAATTTGTCATTTAGACTTCACGTTTCTCGATTTGTTGATGTTGTCATGGTTACCTTTAAAAAACGCGCGTTTTTTAAAGTTCGATTTAAACACGCTGAGGCGTGCTTTAAATGGGTAAAAAGGGGCACCAATAAAAAAAAAATATGTACACCTCGATCACATCTCTTCCGCATTGTATGTGCCCCAGCTCATTTTCTCCATGACGACCGCAATGTTTTTCTCCTAATGTGGTTGACGTGTATCGACAAGGTCACGTGGATTTTATGATGAAGTGTCAGACCGTTCACCCCAATTACGTAGCGGGATCAAGCGTGCGCCTTTAATGGAAAATCGAGATACATTTCATGGGAAAAATAATTTTTATTGGGATTTTATCAGCCCTACGCACAAATTGAGGCCGTGAAAAAGTTTTACCGTCGGGAGGTAGTTAGGTTACGAATATGACGGGGAGGAGGATAATTTGCCTAATTTGATGCCGAGGAGCCTCATCCGGTGCTGGTCTTTATGATAAAGAATAAGGGTAGTGATCTTGAACTTGATAAGTGGAATAATACACTCTTCGTGGAATAGGGATCGATATTACTTTGAGCCATTAAACTTCTTACGTTGCTTTCTGTGGGATATTGTTTCTCCGAAAGAACTGGAACGCGTTTCGGGATGTTAGCGAGATCAAACAGGAACAAAAAAATAGGATTCGAATAAGAATAAATAGTTGTGATGATCATGTTGGCTCTGATTCTTCAGTTAGAAATTGTTCTCTTGAAGTTCCAAATAATTATTCAAGGTATTGACGGAAAGTATTTTTGTGACAAATTTCGTTTCATTCGGTTGAAAAATATGGCCTCATCCCCTTAGATGAGATATAATTTATTTTGCCAAGTGATTACATTTCAGTAATATAGCAATAGTCAAAATACAAAAAACAAAAACAGAGATTACAAAAGCATAACGCAAGAAAATTTTTTAGAGAATCTTCAGATGAATCAAGTATCCAGTTAGCACCAATGGGCAATAAACAGAATGTATCCTTATTACTGTTAAACATCCAATCGGTAAGGAATAAATTAGATGATCTATCTAATTTATTAGTGATCAAAATGAACCTGAATCAATTCTACTAACTGAACATTGGCTTCATCCTGATGAGCCATGCTACCTTTCAAACTATAAGATTGTAGCTAAAAATTGCCGTAAAGATATGGAAGGCGGTGGAACTATGATTCTTGTTAATGAGAAGTTCTCTAAGAAATGTCTTTTGCAAACTATTCAAAAGTTTGATTCTTCAATTGCAGAATATGTATTTGAATTCTCCTTAGCATTTGATGAATCTAATAACATTCATATACTCTGCATATATAGAACTCCAAATTCCAACCTAAATACATTTTTCGATAACTTTCAGAATTTGTTGACTAAAATATCGGTGCGTGTAAACTTAATAGTAGCTGGTGATCTCAATATTGATTTTATGGATAAAAAATCACCCGCTAACCAGAGGTTGTTTAATCTACTATCATCGTTCAATTTAAAAATGATGGTTTGGGGGGCCTACCAGAATAACCAAAACATCATCAACTACCTTGGACTATGTATGTCAATATTTTAATGATACTGTGATAAGCTCACTCGTGGCTCTTGTAGGTTTTTCCGACCACGAGGCAGTATTGACCTCTTTCCAAATAAATATGGCTATAAAAAAAGGGAAGTAAAATTACGCAGAATTTATAGCAAAAATAACTTTGACAAATTTAACGATTATTGTAATTCCATCAATTGGGGCGTGAAGATTTCTTCTCCTGAACCGTTGAATGTGTTTCATTCATCATTAGAAGAAGGACTCAATCGGTGTTTCCCCTTGCAAAAAATCAAAGTGAAGCAAACCATGGATAACTTCCGGAATTAGAACCTCAGCTGCAAACTTGAGATCCCTTCATGTCATCAAGGAATTCACAGATTGCAATTTTTTCTTGAAATATTATAAAGATTATAAAAAGTTATTCAAACTTCTAGTTAAAGCTGCCAAAGACAGTTACTACAAAAATAGGGTGGATAAATCTAAAAATAAAATCAAAGAGAGCTGGACAATAGTCAGTGCATTAAGAGGGGAAATGGATCTTTCTCACAGCAACCCAATGTGGATCCCAATATGTTAAACAACTATTATTGCACTATCGTAGCTTCATTATCCTCAAATGCAACAGGGTTAGATCCAATGTGTTATATGCAAGACATACTCGTGACTGAAACCTTCCTCTTGCACCCCACCAGTGCCACCGAGTTACGAGAAATATTCCGAGAAATAAAAAATTAAAGAAGTACTGGTATTGACGACATTCCTTTGAGACTATTGGAAAATATCACTGAAGGACCTTTGATAACCTTAGCCGAAGCTATAAATATTTCATTTGATAGTGGCGTGTTTCCAGCATGTCTAAAAACAGCAGTTATCATTCCAATCCACAAAGGTGGAACAGCGAAGAACCGTTGAACTTCCGCCCAATTTCTTTTTAATCGGTTCTTTCTAAGGTCATAGAAAGACTTGTCAAAAAAAGGATGCTGTAGTTTTTGCTAAACCAAAACATCTCGAATAATGCACAATTTGAATTCCAGACCGGCAAAAACACAAATGACGCTATTTTCCATTTTTTGGAAAAGGTATATCAAGGGATGAATGAGGGCGCAGCAGTTGGGACAGTGTTCTGTAATTTGTCGAAAGCCTTTGACTGCGTCTATCACAGGATACTGCTAAAAAACCTACAGTGTTATGGATTTAGAGATGTAAGCTACAATTGGTTCGAGTCATACCTCTCTGACAGGAAGCAACTTGTGAAAATGGAAGAGACCAACTCCAAAATATGTAATATCATGAGTGGCGTTCCACAAGGTTCGGTCCTTGGGCCAGTATCATTCCTATTATATATAAATGACTTAGCCAGTATCAATATACAGGGATAATTGACAATATTTGCTGATGACACGACACTGATGTGGAAGGATTCAAATTTTGAGATACTAAAATAAAAAATGGAAAATGATTTGAAGAAGGTAAAACACTGGTGCGACTCAAACCATATCTGCTTCAATGCAAAGAAAACTAGCCTTATAACCTTCAAATACATTCATGAACCTCTTATATTTGACACTACAACCATTGAAAACAAACTCTGTACCAAATTTCTTGGCATTGAAATTGATAGTAACCCAAAATTCCATATCACATCCAAAGTCTCAAAAGGAAACTGGCTTCGTGCTGCTTCGCAGTGAGAGTTGTGTCTGAGAAACTGGGTCTGCCAATGAGTGAGGTGACATGTTTTTCTCTGATCGAATCACACCTGCGATATGGTATTGCATTTTGGGGTTATTGCAGCAAGCTCCTGCAGAAACGAGCAGTCAGATTCATGTCCAGAGCTAAATACACCGACCATTGTAAACCGTTATTTATAAAACACAAAATTTTGACACTAACTTCCATTTTTATACTTGAAACTCTATGTTTGGAGCATGAGCACAAGTCTAACGTCTCCGATACTGAGCGCACTCGAACAAACCATAATTCTCGCCAAATAACGAGAAAAAACTTACCCCTCCCCATCCCCCACTTGGAATTTACGAAAAAATAAATAATGTATGAGAGTAAAAAGATATATAACAATTTGCCACCCTGTTTGAGAGAAATTTCCAAACACCATATTTTTCGAAAAAAAGTCAAAGAAATACTTTTGCTCAAATCCTATTATACCCTACAGGAGTTTTACGATGATGCTCGCTTTCTTGTATAATTTTTGTATTTGTCAACTTGTTTTATGTTTTATGTACTAGAATACTATTTGCAAATTTAATTATACATATATTCACTTTAGATGTACATAAGAATATTTTTACAATGATGCTCACTTTCTTGTGTTGTGATAAATTTTTGTATTTGCCAACTTGTGTTATGTAGAATACTATTTGTCAAATTTAATTATATACTCACTTTAGATTATAGAAAGCATTGTCAATAAGGATATTTTTTCTTGGACAATAAAGTATATTGATTGATTGATTGAACACGTTTATGAATACAAACTGGATGTGTGGGAGACAAATAATCAAACAAAAATGAAAACCACTAATAAAAGTACTCAGACAAAGAGTAAAAATTTATTCAGTGTTTTTCTAAACTAAGTCACTTTATCAATAATTTTAATTTCACTAGGTTAATTATTGAAAATACGCAACCCCATATAGTCGGGGGCATCATGGCTGATAGACATTTTTCCAAATGGTACATTAAAATCCTTATTTTTTCTGGTTTCCATCGAGTGAACATCTTTATTCAGTTTGAATTTGAGTTAATTTCGAAATATATATATACACATTTCTAAAATATTTAATGAGGTCCGCGTTAGAATTCGAAGCACTACAAGAAGTGATCTACAGGAATATGCACATTTCACACCAACAATACATCGGATGATGCGGGTTTTTGGGAAATGAATACATCCCCAGCTAGGGTGAAATTGCCCCAAAAACAAATACCAGATCTAATGCGGGAGTCTGCTTGTGCATAATATAAATCTATAAGTTTTCCTTTGGTTAGAGTACTTTTAACATTTTTGAATAAAAAATGTATTAAGTTTAGATATTGGCGTTTCACAGTGCTTTTTTCAACTAAGAGTTGGATCAACTTTGATTCCTAGAAAACTGATCGCCTCTATATTATTTCGAATCGTGCAGTTGTTGACCGATATCTTTAGTGGTGTATATACTTTTTATCGTTTATATTTCATTACATTTTGTATTGTTTTTTGAATTTGTATTGAAAAACAGCTTCTGCTGACACTCCGCTTTTTTACCAAACACCACCTTTTTTTCTGGTTTGATGAATAAAGTCGATTTATTATTATTATTATCATAAAAAAAAATACTTATATTTTTTGTACCTATGAGTAGAGGTATATAACTCTATAGCACGTGTTTCTGCTTGAAAATCAGTTGGGGCTTTGCCTAGGGGTTTTGAGAGTCTAAAACTAGGACCCGTTACTCCTACTCCAGTCCTTTCGTCCATCTTGGAACCATCAGTTTACGATACTGATGCATTCCTTTCTAGTTGAGACCCATTCTTTGTCAAATATATGGCGAATGCGCTGGCCGGTCTCGTCACATTCACCAAAATTATGTAAAAACATCAATACCATATGGATGAATCAATCGAAGAGTTTTTCTCCCGTAGTCTTTTCCATTCTTCCGTAGCAATACGAACTGAAAAATTATTAATAATAGTTTATGAAAACTTAAAAACCATCCTTATATAGAAATATAGACTAAAAAGTTAAAAATAAAGTCATTGATCGAAAAAAATTATCTCATCTAAAAAAAGCGTAGGATGCTCTTTACTTACATAATTTCACCCTTTTTTATATGAGAAGAAATTTGTTGGTCAATGGTCAATAACTTTTCAGTTCACATTGCCGTTTTTTTAATTTTTCAAACTATAATTTCGAGATTATTTCCAATGTGGTATGCATATTTTCGAAAAGTGGCATACTTCCGGTTAATGAAAAAATGCTTTATGAAATCGCATCTGTGAAATGTCATTTAGAGTCGTATTTGTTGGTTTCATATAGAGATTAATATCAATCAACCCGTACTTTCGTTTTAAAAAGGAACTTTCGAGTTTGGTGACAGCTGTATTTTATTGATCCAAGAGAAATAATATTCCTCTGGAATTTCATTCCTCAATTAACAAACGAGAATAGGGTGATGAAAAGTTCATAATATAATTTTATATGAATCTCTTCAAATCACTGGGTTTATTGCATTCTGCTATTTTCATTGGTTATTAAAGTAATTGATATGGCCTTGAGCAATTCCAATGGATTTCAATTCTTGACTGAATTTCATTAGTCCTCAGCACTTGTTATTATCTCGTTCGTAATAAAATCTGGATTGCGTCAGGTTCTCGATGAACGAATCATATAATGATATTAAACAGTTTCTGGAACAGGGAATAAACGATCTCTTGCGCACAATCGGATCGGAGTATTGAATTGGAGACCTTGTTCATGGAATTGTGATTTTTCAAAACCAAATCGGTCCATCTTGGAAGGAGTCAGGAGTATGCTCTTAGGTTCCTGCTTACGAAAGAGTTTCTGCTCTGAAGACGTTCTATCTGCATATTATTAATGGAAAAGGTATTGCCCCTTATCCTTTGGATAGAAACCATTGAAGTAAACCTCAGTTTTGATATATGTTTTCTGCTTCCCGTACAGCCAATTTCTCGAATCATTCTTTGTTTATGTTGGCGATTATTGGAGATAAAGAAGATCCCTTCGGAAACCCGTCGGCTTGGGAGAAGAAACGGTCCTATTCTTGAAAATATGAATTATATAGGAAGCACTGTCCTGATTCCAATAACGGATAGTTTAGTCCTCTTGTGGATCGGGTTGTTCTCTTCGGGTTTTCTTTTGATGATGCTAAGGGATTTCTCTATGGTCACATGATGAAAACACTCTCTTCTGGAGATCTTGTTGATGAAATGGTTAACTTTCGGTTCCTCATAGGAGAAAATGGGTTCATGCTGTTATAGTTATCATATATCAATATCAATTGCAGAAGCATAAAAAAGTCTTGCGGCGAAATCCTGTGAGCAGCAGTAGCGGAGATAACTAATTTTATTTAGATATTTTAATATCCTAAAACGTATGTCGATCGGCACACACCAAGACCACAGACGCTACTGGTTTTGATATTTCAGAGCTATTAAAACACAAATATAACGCGTGATTTATGACCTCCCATCGTATAGACACACCTGCCAGCATTAATGTCCGACTTGATTGGCCCAGACGAATCGGTTGTAGAACAGACAGCAGTCACTCAAGTCCACGTTGACCAGCGGGCTCTTTGTGCCGACGGAGACTATATACAAGTAGTAAAGATTATTTTTCGTTCCGTTTCTTCGCATATACGCTCGTGTTAGCGAAGTGACTTTTTATTTGCTCCCTATAGAAACAGCTTCTGCAATTGATATTGGATGGACTATACATATTGGTTAACAAAATAGTTTCTGACCCGAAACCGTTCTATATGGGGTATATATTATGAGAACCGGCCGGAGAAAAAGGATAAGTAACAGGATGCATTATTATTTGGATATTAATATGGGGGCAACGTTGGAACTAGGATTACATTGTACCTATCTACCAGGCGATTCTCCAATAACTTTTTACACGCTTTATATTAGCTTCACTTGTATGTTTGTTCGTTTGTAACCGACTCCTTTGGGCGCGATTTTGACCCACTTCCAGACGACCGAATGATTTGAAATTTGGCAGGTGTACATAATTCCGGTGACAATGCATTAAAAAAATTTTGTGTGAAGAAAAAACAAAATGGCGGCTCCAATATGGCGTACGAGTTTTGTGATTATGGTCCGATTCGCTTCAAAATTGTTATCCGAGGGTTTTTGTGGTCGGAGATTATGATTCTCTCATCAAAATTGAAAAATTCAAGATGGCGGCTTCAAAATGGTAGACGAGTTTTGTGATTATGGTTTGATTCGATTCAAAATTGGTATGTGGGGGTTTTTGGGGTCTAATATTATGATTCTTTTGTAAAAATTGGAAAATTCAAGATGGCGGCTTTAAAATGGCGGCCGAGTTTTGTGATTATGGTCTGATTCTATTCAAAATTGGTATGTGTAGGTTTGTGGGGTCGAATATTATTATTCTTTTGTAAAAATTGGAAAATTCAAGATGGCGGCTTCAAAATGGTGGCCGAGTTTTGTGATTATGGTCTGATTCCATTCAAAATTGGTATGTGGGGATTTTTGGGATCGAATATTAAGATTCTTTTGTAAAAATTGGAAAATTCAAGATGGCGGCTCAAAAATGGCGGCCGAGTTTTGTGATTATGGTCTGATTCTATTCAAAATCGGTATGTTAGGGTTTTTGGGGTCGGAGATTATGATTACCTAATTTGATGAGATTATTCCATTTCTCAATTTGCAAACAAATAATGAAAAATAATAGTTTAAAAAAAACTAAAAAAACACGCTTTTATAAATAAACCACACTAAAAAGTAGGAAATAAATAATAGTTTAAAAAAACTAAAAAACACGCTTTTATAGAAAACCAGACTAAAAAAATTGAAAATAAGAAAAAAAATTATTTTATTTTTAAAAAGCGTGGGGTGCATGGTATCAATAATTATATAGTACATTACACACCGAGGCGATACCATGCACCCCACACGCTTTTTAAAATAAAATAATTTTTTTCTCATTATCTATTTTTCAGTCTGGTTTTCTATAAAAGCGTGTTTTAGTTTAATCTATTATTTATTTATTATTGATATAAAAACGAAATTGGGGGTTGTGTATTATAGTCCAATTTAAATTTTTTTACATGTTCACTTGCTTTGCCGTACTTTCGGTTCGACCGGAAATGACCTCAACTTTAGATTTTTAATTGGGACATTCTATATATTTTTACTTATTTCGTCGAGTATGACATTCTGAATCCAACAACATCTCACTTGTCAATATTTGACAAATAAAGTCATTTTTATTCCAATTTTCATTTTTCGATCTAGAATGCCATGGATCGTGTTAATCGCTTCATTCTTGATCAAGTAACATGGGAAAAATACGACTTTGAGGCTTAGGACTTCACAGTCGCTTTGAGAATTATTTAAAAGTCGCAAATCAGTCCATTTTCAATTGTTGCGCGCACCACATTGATTAGCTGTTCCGCAGTGATGTTCTGGAATGCCGACCTTACTTTATACTCCGGGAAATTTTCAATAAAAAAGTTCCAACTCCCGGAATTCTGTCTCCATTATCTATAATTGGCATGACTGCTGGAGACAGTATATCACACAAAATAATTTTCATATAGTATTAAATACAAATTAAAAAATTTGAAAAAATTATGGTGTCATCAGAGCACTTATAAGAATGAAGCCCCGTTGAAAAAATATTTTTAGGTCGATTTTTCAAATTTTTTACGATTGTTAATTGATTAATTTTTATCAAATCTCTGTTTTTACAAACGTCGACATAAAAGTTTGAAGAATTGACCGATAAATTTTTCGCTTCTTGGAGCCCTTCTCATATACATACTCAACAAGATTACGTGATAAAAGTTTATCAAAGTTTTATATTTTGTTTGTTATAATTTTTCCAAATGAACAAAAAATAAAATAATAAAAAAATCTTGTTAAATTTTTTTTTTACCGAGTGATAAAATAACTGTTATTCATCTAATGTAAACAAATAGACAATTATAAAAAAATTTCAAAATTTGTTTGTATCGATGTTCATAAAATCAGATGTGGAATCATCTGCGACTGGAAGATAAACTTTAGTCACTATCTTCCATCGTCAAGATAATCTCTTATATATGTTTGTATCATTTTATTGTCAAGACAGAATGATGATTTAAAAAAAACATAAAATAATTTTTTTAATTGTTTATAATCTTTCTTTTTATATTACGTTTGTTTAAATAATTAATTGGGAATTTTTTCTCTTTTTGAAAATCATAATTGGCATTTTTCTATAGGTTAACAAACAAATATTTTTTTTTCAATAATTTCATCGTTTATTAAGTTAACAATTTGTTATAAACAATTTGTGACCGTCGGTTTATTTTTTTCCTGAAAGTAAAAAAAAAAATACAAAAACAGCCATATATAACAAAGTACTGAAAAAAATTGTAATATTAAAAAATGTTATAAAAAATTAAAGACAATTTTTTTCAGTACTTTGTTATATATGGCTGTTTTTGTATTCTTTTTTACTTTCAGGAATAAAATAAACTGAGGGTCACAAATTGTTTATAACAAATTGTTAACTTAGTAAACAATTAAATCAATGATATAAACTTTTTTTTTGTTAACCTATAGAGAAATACCAATTATAATTTTTAAAGAGGAAACAATTTCCAATTAATTATTTAAACAAACGAAATCTAAAAAAACACTATTAAAACAATTTATTTAATATTTCGTTTTTTTTATCATCACTGTGTCTTGACAATAAAATGGTAAGAAATAATTTTTTTCAAATATTATACTTGACTATTTGTTTATAAACAATTTCTTAACAAATGGCGAAAAAAATGTTTTTTCTGCGTTAATTATTGACATTGTTAGATGCAAAAACAGGTGTAAAATATTTTATTTTTATGTTTTATTTTTTGTTCATTTAAAAAAATTGTAACAAACAAAATATAAAACTTTAATAAAGTTTCATCACGTGATCTTGTTGAGTATATATATATATATATATATATATATATATATATATATATATATATATATATATATATATATATATATATATATATATATATATAAGAGAATGGCTCCAAGGAGCAAAAAATGTATAGGTCAATTATAACTTTTATGTCGACTTTTGTAAAAACAGAGATTGGATAAAAATTATTTAGTTAACAATCGTATAACTTTTTGAAAAATCGACATATGTTTTTTTCCAAGTGTTCTGATGACACCATAATTTTTTCAAATTAATATTTGATACTATAAAAGATTTATTTTGTGTGATATACCGTCTCCATAGGTGTTGCGCTCATGCCAAAACGGCCGCGCGGAGACCTATTTTCGGCGTTGAATAAAAATTATAAATAATGGATATAGAATTCCGGAATTTGCAACTTTTTTATTGGAAATTTCCTCCTCTTGAGGATCTTTTTTGGAAAGTTCTTAAATATTGATAGTTTTTGAGTTATTAACGAAAAACTGATTATCTTTTTTTTTTCATCTTAAATAAGTTTATATTGATCGTTTTTATCAGACGCAGGATATACATCAATTTCGAAATTGCTTGGAGAATTCACGCCTCTATAAACGGCTTCATTGATTCTTGATGACAAAAATATCAAAATTTGTATTCGTTGTGAAAACGGAAATGATTTGAGGCTACACTTTCCAACATCCAGAACATTGTTCAACGTAACTTATGAAAGTTTAATAGTCATAGCTTCAGTGTCTCGAAACATACTTTTCACGATGAATAGGTATTTTTATATTATGACAAGAAGGATAAAGATGTCACTGCATTGTAAAATATGTAGTAGGTCACATTCTCGCTAACTTATTATTATGATATGGAGGAGAAGGCATGCTGGATACTTTTGTTATGTAGATATACTGGGTCTCGAAATTCAGCCCTATAAATAACATTAAATTTTGAAATGAATGGCCGATGTTATGAAAAAAATCATTGCTATTCCATAATATTCTCGTTTATAAGCGAATGCATCTGTACCTTTCGCGAATGATATTCTTTATATATCGACAATAACGATAAAATGCGAGATGCGAATTTACATACATGCATTGTGGATAATTTGCATTACAATTATAATTTTATTCAATAAGTTCATTCATATGTATTTTATAATAGATAAATATATATATATATAATATATATATATATATATATATATATATATATATATATATATATATATATATATATATATATATATATATATATATATATATATATATATATATATATAATAATTATATTAGATATCTCTATTCGTTCTGTTGATTTACATACCTCATAGAAGTGTAGAAATAAATAATCTTAAATATAATTATAATGATTACGATAAAATATTCACATGTATGTCGTTTTACATAAAAAATAATAAAACAGATTGTTTTATACTGCCTGTCATAATGAAATCATTGGAAATGTATAAAATTGAGAAACTTGCACAGATATTAAAAGGGAAAGTAATCAAATCCCAATTACCAGACTTGTCGAATAGCGTTAAAAATGAAATAATGGGTTTCTAATCAAATCCCAATTACCAGACTTGTCGAATAGCGTTAAAAATGAAATAATGGGTTTCTAAATAAACATAATCTAATAGGTACCGATATACACTTACACACATACACCTTTGTATATACACAGATATATACATATAGATAAATTGACACATATTCCCACATACTTCTACTCATACACACACACTCTTATAGACCAACATTAGGTATCTGCATATACAAATATCACAAACTTTCCATAACATGTTGAAAATATTCTTCAATGTAATAAATTGCATTTTTGCATAAGAACGTTTCTAGTATCATCTTAATTGCTCCATTTTCCATCAATCTTATGTTATTTGGCAGCTTATTCCATATTTTCACCAAACTATACTGCACATTCTTTTGAATATACGTAAATTTAACTTTGTCATATAAATGTTTTCTATTGTATTGTGTTTATGAGTTACTTCCCTATCAATAAACAGGTATTTATTATTCATAACAAAATTTATAGACTTTGCTTGAAAACTTTAATTCGACTTTTCCGGACGCCGCAATGATTAGTGTTGAAATTTTCGAAGTCATCGTTTTAACACATCAATCTTTTATTGTTTTGCTATTTGCTTTCGTTTTCTTGCACTTTATTCAATACATTTTTCTACCCATTTGCTTCAGCTGGACCAACTTCATTGAATTTCATTTTGTCGTATCATTGAAAACGTCACGCAGTAGTTTACCGCTGGCGACAGATGAAGCTTGTTGAACGCAGCTTATCTATGCATTCATTCTGTTCATTCTGTCAATCATTCCATTACCGGCATAACCTAACATAAGTCCGTTTTGTATTGTCTCCGTCGATGGTAAACACTTATTTGCTTTCATATCTTATTCATTGAAATAGATGATGAATGTTCTGAAATAGTTGAAGTCATTAAAAGACGTGGAGCACATAGTAGAATATTCTTACGTACCACATAAGTAACATGATGGCTCTGTAGTGTAGGTTCGGATTATATTCCCCTTCTGGCAGATAATCTATTGTAGTTGATGGTATACTTGTATGGATTATTAATTCTATTCGAATTTCTACTTGGAATTCATACTCATCCGAATCGATTCGGACTTCAATATCTGATTATAGACCAAGTTACTTTGAGGAAATCATTTTTGGTAACTTTGACTTCGTTGTAGACATTTAGTCTCATTTGACAAATATTGTAGTAATCTCGCCCTAATTGTGGAACAGTAGGTATAAACTAGGACAAAAAATGCCTAGGCAACTTAATTGGTACCAAAATAGGTAATGTAGAGTGTATAGTAGACCTGTTTATCGACTTGTTTATTCCCTGACTATGTGAACATACATGAGGTGATAATTAGGTTAATATTTCTAGAAAGTATTCCTGAAAGTTCAAGTATTTTGAACACATTTTGCTGGTCACCTTTAGGGGAAATGTAACCTAATGAATAACTCTATTGACCCATGAGGCTGTGAAGGTATGTTTGGAGTTCATAACAAGTAATTTCATACTATGCACTACGCCTATTAAGTTTATGGTTTTTGAAGGAGATCCGGTGATCTCAGTTACGGTTTTTATAACTCGAATTATAACTTTGGAGTTAGTTAGTAGTTGAAAGTAGAATATTTAGTCAGAAATAGATAAATTTGGATTTCTTCAAGCCATTTTACCCCTCTGCCTGGTATAATTTTCCTATAATGTTAGTTGGGTTGACACACGTGACGGGAGTTTTCCATTTTGTTTCGCCATAATATCTTCTGGCGATAACAATAATTCTCAAATTTTGGGATTCTCCAATTCCATCCATTACAAATGTACATATCATATACCAATTTGAATAACAAATATCAATTTGAAGCGACTGTAAGTCATAATCCCCTGTGAAACGTAAACATGTTGCTGGTGGCATGAAGCTGATTTAATATTTTGGATTGAATGACGCCACGACAATCTTCTCAAGTGGCACTCGACAGATGGGATCAGCATAACAACCTTCTTTGAATTCTAAAGTAGCTTGAAAATGTAAATCAAGTTGAAGCAATTATTACGGCAAACATGTTCGATGATTTAGTTTTGGGGGAATCTCGAAGAGACAAACATTCTTCATCACACTGATGGAGAATGATGAAAGGCGGATATATAAGATGACTTACACCAACATGCGGAAAACGTGAGTTATTTATTGTATTTTATGCATTGAAACTCGGAGCCCTATTGAACGTTATAACCCAACATTGTTCCCGATTGTTTCAGCATCAATCAATCAATCAATCAAATATACTTTATTGTCGAAGATATAATCTTATTGACAAAGCGTGGCTATACTCTGATTTAGAAATCCAAAAAAGATATTTATTTACAATAATAAGAACTTATTGATTTATTGTGGTGTGTTAAAAACAATAGTCATAAAAATTTAACAAATATTAATCATAAAAAGTATACAAAACACATTAACTCGCAATCAGTATTGAATGTGTTGTGTTGTTCAGTATGTTAGTGTGTGTAAATGGTATCCTTTGTAAATTAAAATACTCACTTCGCAGAGATACTGTGATATGATATCACATATGGTGCAGAGAATGGAAGTCTGCCAACTTTAAAAAAATGTTGATATATCTTCACCGATCATAGTCCCCAGAACCCAAAAATACCATCAATCAAGGGGGAAGAATGGTTTGAGTCACGCAAAATTGGTTTTGAGGAATATCTTTCTGAAGGTTAGAAAACGTCTAGAAGTGAGGGTATGACTGAAACTGTAAAAATATGGATATAAACCTTCATTAACTGAGATATATTTCAACAAGATCAAAATCCTCAATTTTTGTCCTGAAAAAAAAAACATTTAATGTGAAGGAATGCTTGGACATATATCGTTTTTTCCTAAAAAATTGTCCCAATCAACGAGTACTTCACCACTGACGTGTCCGTTTTCCTCTTCTTCACGTTTTTTTTTGTTAAGCTGGACATCGTTTCGTGTTCTCGTGTTTTCTGGCACTCACAAAGCTGTGAGTTCATCGTAAAATACGCGTAATTCTGGCTTCACCAAGAATTGTTTCAAATGCTTGGTTGCATTAATGGGGTAACTGGCGACATACAGGGTGTTAGTGAATAAGTGCGACAAACTTCAGGGGGTGATTCTGCATGAAAAAATAATGACAGTTTGCTATATAACTTTTGTCCGCAAATGCTTCGGTTTACGATATACGCGGTGTTACAGTTTTGCTTAATAACTGACTATTTATTTATTGCTCTGCAACCGGTCGAGATATGCAGATGAAATTTGATGACTTGAAAAAAAAAGTTATTGCGCATTTTTTGACATGCAAATAAAAAATGTGTGTCCATCATTGGCGCGCATACGGGTAATGATCTCAATTTTTTAAAGAAAAGAATGGTACGCCTCTGAGATATTTCGAATTAAGAATCATTTTTGAATTCCTCGTTCAATTTGTGACAAAAAATCTCACTGGCCTGTTTTTCGTATTGGGCGCCGTTTTTATGCAAAAAAAATAAAACATCTTAACGCGTATTTGTCATTACTTTGTCATTACATTATCTAGTAGCGATGCTAGTAGACAACTGTCAACATTCTGTTGAATACGAATATTTCAACAAATTGTCAAATCAGCGATTCTTCATTTTTGAGCTTTTAGTTTGGTATAACATTAATGAAAATGAGTAATTAATTTTTCTTTTTTCGAAAAGAATGGAAACTTATACGAATGCAGAATTGCCAGACATCCATTTTGTCTATGGTCGAAGTAATGGAAATGGTTAGCAAGCTCGACGATTGTATGCTGAGTTGTATCCCATCACACAATATTTGCTCGTCTTCACCAACGTTCGCGCAAAAATGGTACATTTAAGAACAAACGGCTGACTGCGGGCACCCTCGAGAAGTACGAACTGTGCAACTAGAAGAAGCAGTTCTCCAGTTAATTGTGGAGTCACCTGAAACAAGTACTCGAAAAATTGCCAACATATTGAATGTTAGCAACTTCACTGTATTTAAAATTCTTAAAGAACAGCAATTGTATCCGTTTCATATTCAACGTGTGCAAGCTCTACTACCTAGAGACTTTTCTCCGCGCTTAGTTTCTTGCCATTGGATTCTTCATCAAATCGCTCAAATTCCTAAATATTCAAATGGCGTTTTGTTTACTGACGAGCCTAATTTTGTACGACAGTGTATACGAAATTTCCATAACAATCACCTCTGGGCTGAGGAAAATCCACATGGAATCTTTGAAGCTCATTTTCATCATAAGTTTTCAGTAAATGTATGGGTTGGGGTACTCGATGATCATTTAATCAGTCAATATTTCCTCCCACAACGACTAACAGGCGACTCTCACCTCAATTTCCTACAGGAAGAATTACCTGATCTTCTTGAAGAAATTCCTCTACAGCTGAGACAACACTTCTGGTTCATGCATGAAGGTGCACCAGTACATTTCAACAATATTGTACGTAATCACTTAGATACAGTATATCCAAATCGTTGAATAGGTAGGAGAGGTACGGAACATTGGCCTGCTCGATATCCGGATTTAAATCCTCTGGATTTTTGCATTTGGGGTTCTTTTAAGTCATTAGTTCATTCCACTCTCGTCGAAAATGTTGAAGACCTGAGGATTCGAATTATAGCCGGCTGTGAGACAATAAGAAATACACCAGGAATATTTGCGCGAATACGACAATCAATGAGGCAAAGAGTTTAATCTTGTATCACGTCTGAGGGAAGTCATTATGAACATTTGTTGTAACTTTGCGCCTATTTATTTATTAGTGTTATTTTCTGTTATTGTTCTGGTTCAAGGTTATTGTATTAGATAGTTCTTGATAATGTATTAAAGGAATGAAAAATACGCGTTAAAATGTTTTTTTTTGCATAAAATCGGCGCTCCATGCGAAAAAAGGGCAAGAAAGATTTTTTGTCACAAATTGAACGAGGAATTCAAAAATATTTGAAATATCTCAGTGGCGTACCATTTTTTTCTTAAAAAAAATTGAGATCATTACCCGTATGCGCGCCAATGATGAACATAAAATGCCTAATTGCATGTCAAAAAATGCGCAATAGAACTCACCAAATTTCATTCGCATATCTCGACTGGTTTCAGAGCAATAAATAAATAGTTACTTTTTAAGAAAAACTTTAACACCCTGTATCTCGGAAAACGAAGCAATTGCGGGCAAAAGTTATATAGCGAGCTGTCATTATTTTTCCATGCAGAATGACCCCCTGAACTTTGTCGCACTTATTCATTAACACCCTGTGTAGTTTTTTGGGGCTAATTGGTCTAATACGGTTGAATTTGCGGTTTTCGAGCATTTTTACAACTGCATCTCCGGAAGAACTTGGTTGGGGGCCCTTGGTAGGGTACTTAGCTGGGCCTTGGTGGTCCTTGGGTAGCTTCTTCCTCTTGTTTGTCGTCAATCATTTCACACCCTTAGCACCACGTTAACAATAATCTGATGAAAAACACGTACAGCGAAGCAAAAGGAAAAACAATACGGGAGAAACTGAGTAGAGTTTCAGTGAAACACAAAAAGAATGATGCAATCGTAGGATTGACGAGTAGACCAAAATTGCGCGATCCAGCGAAAAATAAATTAGCGGATATTTCATTGTTGTATCTATCATATTTCCTCAACTAAACGAGGACAACACTAAAGTTTTCATGAAATACCAGCCAGTTGCAGAGGGATCGTATGATATTGTTATTCGGATCATTAGAAATATGAAATTCACGCCATGCTAGCAGTTCACCCATGCGAAGCCAATAACGATTCCAAAGCACATTCATAAATCAAAATTATGGTAATATATGTGTTACTTGCAGTTAATGTAATGTAAATGATATCGATATCATTCGATTTTGAGAAATGCTGAATTATATACTGGTTGTTTTAGAAATGGTGTTTTACTAAGTTGAAAGTTCTTGTTTATTTCCAACAAATTCAATTTACCCAAAAACAGTTGTAACAATCGATTTGAAAAAAAAAAATCACATCTTTTATGGAATTTCAAGTAAAACTCAGTATTTCAGAAAATCCAGTAGAAAAAATAATTTATGGATTGAGTGTTTGAAATTTTGCGTTGATTATTGAATTATCCAGATCCATTATCCAAAAATATAATATACAAAAGTGCTGGCATATACAGTGTTAACTTTTGAACGGTTCGATATAGAACAATGAGACAAAAACCGTTTTGAATGATATCACCGATACTACTTTTTGAAATTAAAGACATTGTGATTGATCGATAGATGGCGCGGGGGGAGGGGCAAATCAATTTAAAAACTTCAAATAGCATGGGGAGTCAAGTGGCACATCATTGAACAGATGCTCTTTTCAACCATCCAATTTTTTCGAATTTCGTTTCAACGTTTGAACGAAGTATAAGTGCGGATCTGAATGGTACCCTCACCTCGATAACTTTTGAACGGTTTAATGTGAAACAATGAGACATGAAATATATTGAATGATATTACCGGTCCTTCTTTTTGAGAGGAGATACATTACAATTACTCGACATCAACTTAAAAATTTCGAAAGACATAGAGTACGAGTTGCACATCGTTGAAAAGGTAATTCAATTTTTTTTTCAACTATGGTTGTTCTACGGAATCACGGAGTGCGGATTTTTATACCCTGTTAACTTTTGAACGGGTCGACATAGATAGAATCAGACCAAAAGTATTTTGAATATCACCGATACTATTCTTTGAAATAGAAGACATCGTAATTGAGCGATAGATGGCGCGGGAAGGAACATCAACTTAAAAAAACCTATTGACGTAATTGAAAAAAACTGGATGCTTGGAAAGATAATTGAGTTATCTCTTCAACGATGTGATACTTGATCCCCTATAGTATTTGAAATTTTCAAGTTGATGTGCCCCTCCACGCTATCTATCGAGCAATCACGATGTATTTCATTTCAAAAAGTAGTATAGGTGATATCGTTCAGAATTGTTTTTGTCCCACTGTTCAAAAATTAACAGAAGAGGGGACTATAAAATGCCGCATTGTATGTATTTTCAACTGAAAAAATCAATATTTCATGAAAATATACAAATTCGTTCGGTTGAAATCGACTTTTTGTACCACAAGTAGACTTCACCTCACTGAAAAAATCACGGTCAAACTCCAGATGTGTCATTGTTTCTCTCCTCTTTCTGCTGGATACTCGCGCAATTGGGAATTCAAAATAACGGATACTCTCTCTGGTGTCGATTTTTGAAATTATAAAGAGGACATTGTTTACTTTTCGAAACATTGATGTGTATATGATTTAAGTCATTGTATACCTAAAACTTGTCGAATCTCTTGTGATTGTTGATATTGAAATCATTGTTTACCTGGTTGACTATTGTACATCCTCGAGTGAAAAAAAGAGTGATTCAAGTTCAAATCATTATTGCTTTATACCTCAATGTGACTCCTGGGCAAAACTATCCCGTTGTACTGGAATAAGTTTTTATCATTTTCCGTGAAAAAATGAATGTAACATACTGGTGCAGACTAATCTAGGATTGAATGAGTCTATAGACAGACGACGGGTTATTGAAGAAGAAAACAGTTCCTTCCCAAAATATTGTTTTATTGTGTGGCCAAGAAAAAAAGTTAAAAAGAAAACCTTCAAAGAGAGTTGAGAAGAAAAAGAGAGTGTTAAGAAGAGGAACAATAGATATTATTCAAACTACCGAAGATTATTCATACAGTATGGAAAAAGAGTGACTTTATGTATATCTAGCTGATAAGGACACATTTTTCACACCATCTTGTTTGTTTTAGATGGAATGAAAAATACTGTTTTTGTTAGTTTTATTTTCAATTCGAACATTCACAAATAATGTGTAACATTTCTTCAGAATAATTCATAAAAATAATTCCCGATGACTTCACTAAGCTGTCCAGAAACTTCTAATTTTTTTTGCAAGCAAATTAGAACAATTTGTCTCCTTCCAAGTGAGTTTTCGCAAATGATATTGTCTTAAGATTTAAATACACCACTTCACTAGAGTCTTCAAATGAATAACACTACACAAAAAAACTGGAAGACAATACCAAAAGGAAATATTTTAAGAAAGGTGTATAGCCTCTGAGAAAACAGACAATGTACTAATGTACGTATGTCTGGTCTGAACTTTCGCCACTCTGGCGCTGGTATCCAATTTTGAATTTCCAATTGTCTTACGATTCAAGGGGTGAACGCATGTGTCCTGAGGAGATGTATGCTTTCAAAATCTTTGAATTTTTAACATTGACTATCGAACTTATGAGTGAGAACTGTTGGAAAAAGTGATTTATTGATTATAATTCGTTATCAAGTGAGAAGGAATCAGTGGAAACCCAATGGGAGAGGTAAATATATGTCATTTGTTCTAAGTTTTTGGTAAAAATAATTGTATTATATATGTATTATATTCAAAATTAGTGAAGAATTCAAAACCAGTCCATAAGAAAGACCAGGAACGTATGAGCTAAAGTGAAGATAAATTACTTGAAGCAAAAATTGAGATATTTATTTAAAAAAATAGATAAGGAAATAACAATATCATTGTCTTGGGTTCAAACTTCAAAGTTGAAATCAATGAATTTGTAAAAATTCAATGAGCAACAAAAAAACCCACCCAAAAGAATTTCAATCATAAACTGAATTGAAGATAAAAAATCTAATGTGCTTTGATAAATTGTTGATTGTACTGAGTAAGGTAGCGAACTTTCACAAAATCCTCCGAAGAAAGGAATAATGTTAACGATAAATCAAGTGCCAAGCCCTGGTCAAAACTCAAATATATGGCGAATGCACGGGTTTCCAGCATATTCGCCAAAATTTAGTTATTAATAACTTCTATCTCATGTGGATGAATCAATCGAAGAGTTTTTCTCCCGTAGTTTTTTTACGTCTTCTGTAGCAATATGGACTGAAAAGTTAAAATTAAAATAATAGTTTGAAAAACCGAAAAAACATGCGTATATGGCAATAAGGACTAAAAAGTTAAAAATAATAAAGATGAAGTAATTGACCAAAAAATTTTCTTTCATGTAAAAAAGCGTGGATGCTCTTTACTCACTTTTCATAATGACATTAAGATAAGTGGAGTGTTCATTATTATTATATTATACTACTTCTATTTTAACGTATTTTATTGCTTATATTATTATGTGAGTGAATAAATTTATCATTATTATTATAAGATAACTGATATCAAGCACCTCACGCTTTTTTACACAAAAGAAAATGTGTTTAGTTATATTAGTTTTTTCAAACTATAATTTTATTGATACAAAGCTTTACTCTACATTCATCTTAAAATGCTTCCGTTCAAGTAAACCGTTTCCGAAGGAAACATCCCATTTTTTTTTATTTCACCTACCTAACAAGAGCTGATAGTCAACACACTATTGATGGAATTTAAATATTAACAAACTATGCCAAAAACATGAAATCGAAAACTGAATTCAGTTTTGAATTTTATGGATTACAATTTCATAATGAGAACCACAAACTGCCGTCATGTCAACACATTTTAGGAGTTAAGCAGATTGCACTCATCATTACCAAAATATACATTGTATTAACATAGATTGTTATTCTTCCTGTGAACTTTTATTAATCAACGGAAAGGAAATAAATGATTTTCGCTTCGTTGGTTTATTATGTTTTATCTGAATCAGGTTGGTAATTTATAACGTGCAAGATATAGGCTAATGCACTTCGTTGTTATTTCGAGCAATCTCACTCCATTAATCAAAATGCATGCTGATTTGTTTGGAGAAATTTAAACTTTCTTCGGAATTGCTTAGTTATGTATAGCTATCAGTCGATGATGTACATACAACAAATACGATGGAACGTATAAAACCTCTCAATTATTGAATATAGAAGAATGATTTATGTCAATTCGTATACTCAAACCTGTTGAACTTTTCAAATGATTTACGAAGTATGTCGTCATTGATTGCGGATTTGATAAATTTCCCATTTATAAATTATGTTTTGAATTCTGGAAGCTTTCTTAAAATTGGCTTCATCACCTCGGAATATAATAAATTGTACATAATGACAATGTGGACGTTCATATTTGATATTTTTGAAGATGAAGAGGGTAAATATAATCAGTTTTTTTTTTCAATAATAACTTCCATTCAAATGCACCGAGAAACAAATGATATTTTCTGTTTAATTCATAATATACCACGGTAAAATTGATTTCTTGTCTGTTCGGTAGAAAGGACCCCGCAAAATCCTTATGGAAAATGGCTCTCGGCTAAATTCGCTGAATCTCTGCAAAAAGATAGAATTCGGTATGCTGATCAAAAGTCTTAATGGGCACAACCCTCCATTTTCAACCCCAGACCCTCTACAGCCCCCCAAAGTCCCCAAAGTAATATACTTATGTTAATTAGACAATAAACCCTTGATAACGTACTTGACAGATCTATAGAACTATTTGTCGATTGTGACAGATATCATATTTTATATATGTACGAGGTTTACCTGAAATGTGAGGTCACTCGAGTAGCTTTCGACAAACGAAAACACAGAAAGATAATATTCGGCAACTATCATCAATAGGACTGTTGCGCGAACCCAAGGAAGAGTTGCAAAAGAGCGCCAATAACCTGATCGACAACCCGAAAAATATATATATATTGTTATGTTATGAGATGTTATTAAATAATTATACTTTACATTATCATTATAATTATTAGTTATTTTCATCAGTATCGTTAAAGCTATGTTATTTTACAATTTTCTCTACCTTTTTCACTACTATAGAACCTTATACTATGCTCCAGTCGATACATGTCTGTGAATAGAACATTCCTGAAGTAGTTCTGGTATCAAAAATATATATCCAACAATACATCTAACAAAAATCCACGATTAAAAAATATCAAAATTGAAATTTATGGAAAACATTGAATTAAAGCAAGATCAACGTATAGATAAGTTTCGAACATCCTGTATGACAATTCACATGAACAGAAAACCCACCAATGGGATTCGAAAGGGTTTGTGTGGGAAAAGTATTGATATAGAATAAAATGTAAGGGCAGAAATTGAAAAAAATTTATTTTATATGAATCTGTAAATAGTATGTGAGAGTTAGAATTAGATATCCTTCATAAAATCATTATCATCAATTAGAATGCAAATAATTCGATAGGAAGTGATACAAACTCGTAAATCTGTGAATAATAAAAATTTGGTGAGTGTTGCCATGGATCAAGATAACAAGTTTGAGGAGGATTGAAAAACGTTCAAGAAAGTGAAGCCACGTACTAAATTTGAAAAGAAGCTTTCACCCATAATATAAGAAAACCTGATATAAAATTACCGAACGAGGAAGATTTCTTGAAAAACTGATCATAGAAAATAAAAATTCCACCTACCTGGTCCAGAAAATAAATCCTTGGAAGGAGTGCAGGTGAGCCGTCAGTGAGATCCCTGAAACACGTCCACGGGACTGGAAACGTCAACTGAAACGCAGCTACAAGGTATTCAATAACTGAACCTAAGTGCAACTTTTCACATAAAACCAAGAACTTTAAGTATTCTTAACCACTGGTTTTTTGTCTTGGGCTGAACAATTATAAATTCCATACCCAAAAGACTGATAATACGTTCAAACTTTCTTCGTAAGATTTTCATTATCACAAACATCAAACTGCACTACATTTTTTTGACATTGTTTTGCTAGTATAAGGTAGTTATCGCAGAGTAGGGTATATTTAAGTTTTCATCTGAATAAAGTCAACTACTTTGATTATTCTCTGCAAACCTGTGTTTATTTTTCAATTTCTAACTTTTGTTTTCATCCACTGAACATCTTTTATGATCAAATCGATAGTGCCATAGCCGGCAACACCGATTACAGGAACCTGCTACTGAAGGAGTCATACATGTTCATAGGCGTACCTGACTGAGCTGGGATGAGGTAGAAGGGTTTGAAAAGGAAAAAGGTAACATTACATAGCCGGAGGTATTTTTTTATTTGTTATGATAGGGTTTCAGAAATATAATCTATGAAATAAATTCTTAAAATCATACAAATTATAAATCATATAATCAACCCATCATAACAATTTGTCGCCAAACGCGGGGTAAAATTAACAACAATTGTTATTCAATAACAATTGTCGCCCAACGCGGTGCGAAAATATTTGTAAGCATACCTACTCATAACAATATATACATATATATAATGAAAGCTTCAAAAGATTGAAATGAAACAATTAAAGAATCTTCAACCTTGAAAGTGTCTAATGGGGCGTTAATGAAGGGTTGGGGGGGTAGAATGTAGAATTCGGTTGGAGAAAAGGGTTGGGAGTGAAAGGAAACGCTTTGAAGAGGAATTATAACTGTTATGCATCAACACACCGGAAAGTGTACTTTGGGAGCTTTGGGGGGCTGTAGGGGGTCTGGGGTTGAAAATGGAGGGTTGTGCCCATTGATACTTTTGACCATCATACCGAATACTATCTTTTTGCAGAGTTTCAGCTGATTTAGCCGAGAGACATTTTCCATGAGGATTTTGCGGTGTCCTTTTGCAATAGATTTTAAACTAACTTCCCGATGAGCTAGAGACTTGAATCTTAAAACATAGCTCAGAACTGGATGACTCGTTTCGGACGTCCACCGTCTAATGGATTTGAAAGATGTTCACGACGTTTCAAATGCTTGTATCTTCAATGGTCTTCAGGTGTATACTGACAAGCTTAGGTGCTACTTACTTATTTGCAGTGGTACGTGCGATTTCGCGCGGTGTGGTGGTTCGTGAAGTTTCGCGCCAGAAAATGCAATTAGTGGTTTCCATACTTGTTTTCGACTCTTGGTTGACTAACGGCGTTATCGGCTTCGATGTAGGCAGCTTCTTTGAACCAATGCTCCTCTCTATGTAGAACACTTGCGTCGTCCCATAGAACTCGATGGTGCTCAGTCCAGGCGTGGTCAGCAATTCCCGATTTTGACGTTTCTCCGAGTTGAGTCTATTTCTTGTGCTCATCGAATCTTACCGATAACGGCCTCTTTGTCTCTCCAATATAGGAATCTCCACATTAACATGGAACTTTATGAATACAATACTTACTGATTTCATTTCTGTTGTCAGGTTTGGTCTTGGTAAGGAAAGTACCGCTGGATTGGAAGCAGCTCTTGATGTTGAACTTGTTTCCAAGCCTTCTGATCTTCTCGGAGACACCTCTGATGTACGGAAGACAGATCACTGTGCTTTGTTGTTGCTCTTCAGATGTCTTCGGTCTCTGGAGTCGTTTCAATACTTCTCCTAGGAGTCGAAAGAGTGGAGGTTTGTGATGGAGTGATTGGTTAGACCGGAAACAAGTGGATTGTTGTTTTGTACGTGGTATTTTTGTTGGTAAAAACGTAAAACTCATCGAATGTACAAATTAAGGTTTTATTATTCTCAACAGTTGAGTTTTGAGTCCCATCTCCTTCATTCAATTTCTCAATTCCAGACAAATCGCTCTCTGACTCATCAGTTTCATCACTTTCATCTCTTTCTGTATCACTATCGTGTTCGCCCAAGTTAATGATAATTTGTTCTAGTCTAATTTATTGTTGATTCCTTTGGAACAAATTCTTTCTCGAACCGTATAGTTCGCTCACACCGAGATTTCCATTTGTCGGCTGAGAATTCTTTGAAGGAGTCATCACAATATTCAATAATCTAGTTGAAATTGAAATTCACGTTGTTAAAGCATCGTTATTATGATGCCTTGTTCCTGTAAGTTCTAAGCTATCTAGTTCTTCAATGAGGAGACCAACTGAAGATTAACTCGACGGCGACGCCATCAGGAGCTGCCATCTTCAATGTATGAATTTGAACGAAAAATCAATAATTTTCGACTAAATTCATAATCTCTGACCCCAAAAACCTCGATATACCAATTTTGAATAGAAACGATCCGTAATCACAAAACTTGTCCACCATATTGAAGCCGCCATCTTGAATTCATGAATTTTGACAAAGAATTCATAATCTCCGACCCCGAAAACCCCCACATACCAATTTTGAATAGAATCGGACCATTATCACAAATATCGTCCGCCATATTGGAGCCGTCATCTTGAATTTGTGAATTTTGACAAAAAAATCATAATCTACGACTCCGAAAACCCCAAAATACCAATTTTGAATAGAATCGGACGATAGGCACAGAGATCGTGGGCCATCTTGGAGCCGCCATTTTGGTATTATGAATTTTGACAGAAAATTAATAATCTTCGACCCCGAAAACCCCCACATACCAATTTTGAATTTCGTCCGCCATCTTGGAGCCGCCATTTTGTTTTTTATCCAACAAAAATTCCATAATGCATTGTCTCGGGAACTATGAAGACCTGCCAAATTCCACGTTAATCAGGTGCCTAGAAGAGGGGCAAATTTAACTTGTAAGATTTCATTATACACATCGGGACAGTTGAGAGTAAATAGAATCTTGTAAAAAAGGAGGATTTGCACAGAAAAGTTTAATTTTACAGTATGGTTCCCGAAAGTCGAAAATTAACAATATAAATATGTCAAACTCAAGGATAATGCCAAATATAAAACTTCCGCAAGTTTTCACGGGATAAATAAACCATCCACGGCAGCGATAATAAAACAATCAAAATATCTGGATGTTCTCACGGAATATTTCCATGGAAATACCCGGGGCTCCACCTTATTATAATCCAAC
Source organism: Gonioctena quinquepunctata (assembly GCA_018342105.1). Classification (NCBI taxonomy): domain Eukaryota; kingdom Metazoa; phylum Arthropoda; class Insecta; order Coleoptera; family Chrysomelidae; genus Gonioctena; species Gonioctena quinquepunctata. The sequence continues at coordinate 198,906 of JAFIRS010000975.1, forward strand.
ATAATTTCACATAAGCACTTTTCTACAAGGTCATTGCTTTGCCTCCGTCCCGAAATTATCCATCGATTACATCTCCTGGAGTTTCCTGAACCTACCCTTCTTTTTCTCAGAATACAGCGGGATAATTTAGGCAATTACTATACGAAGATAAGTGCAAGCTCTCAGTTAATTTTATTCTGTATAGTGTTCTAGCCTGTAGCGAGGCGTCGGAATACGTCGGCCATCGTTTCCTGTACCACAGATGGAACAAATAAAACACGTCGGGACGTTTTCATAATCACATTCAGAGAAAGGAATACTCTTTACATTTCCATTTTCCGACGAAATTCTCCATGAACCTGTTGGATGGAGGACTAGAGAGGCATGATGAAGTACTACTACAAACTGTGAAATTAATTTTCTCAATTGTTTTTTTTTAATTATGTGCAAGTTTGGAATGGTGAAGCCTGAATGGATTCTTGAGATTCTATCCGCAAATTATTTGAAGTTTTTTCGGTAATTGAAACAGAAATATGAAGAAATGTGGTATTGGTTATAGTCCATCCAATATCAATTGCAGAAGCTGTTTCTTTAGGGAGCAAATAAAAACTCACTTCGCTAACACGAGCGTATATGCGAAGAAACGGAACGAAAAATAATCTGTACTACTCGTAAACATTCTCCGTCGGCAAACGGTAGATCAAAAGAGGCGATAGTCAACGTGGACTTGAGTGACTGCTGACTGTTCTACAACCGATTCGTCTGGGCCAATCAAGTCGGACATCAATGCTTGCAGGTGTGGCTATACGATGGGAGGTCATAAATCACGCGTTATATTTGTGTTTTAATAGCTCTGAAAGATTAAAAACCAGTAGAGTCTGTGGTCTTGGTGTGTGCCGATCGAAATACGTTTTAGGATATTCTAGTTTTGTAGGATATTCTAGTTTTTTTTTCTCAATGTATTTGTATAAATAAAAGCTTGTCTTTAATTTTTTTTTCAGTTTTCATTATTTATGAAGTATTTCTAAAATCCTAAAATACCTAAATAAAATTAGTTATCTCCGCCACTGCTGCTCACAGGATTTCGCCGCAAGACTTTTTTATGCTTCTGCAATTGATATTGGGAAAACTATACTTATAGTTTCTCACGTACCCATTGGTACGTGGCTCGTCCAGTATTTAAACGACCGTTTGGTAGGTAGAGAGGGGAAAAACACGAGTGGACATGATTTGATGTGGCCGCTTATGCTACGGCGAATCTTCACCAGTGTCTTGTCATGCAACGTTTGGAAGGTTAGGTTTGTTTGATTAATAAAGTGCAGTTATTTATTCAACTTTGCAATAGTTTACTTATTACCTTGCCAAAATGCCCAGTGGTGAGTACTATTCGGTAGCGGAAAAAGAAATTATGGCAGATGTTATCAAATTCATGGAAAATGAGGCCAAAATGGGATACAAATACCTTTACAAAGAATATGCCAAGGCAGCAATGGGTATAACAGAATATTGTTTTAAAAAAATTAAAACGGATCAATCAGCTGTGCATTCAGGTAGTATTCCTTCTTTGCCGTCTCCGCAAAAAAGAGTAGGAAGAATAAAGTCGAGAAGTAATATTACGGAAGGGCAGGATGGAACAATAAGAACGATTATAAATGATTTTTGTTTGATTGAAAATCACAACGCCCTACTTTACAGTCTATTCTTCAAAAAATAAAAAATGCTCAGGTAGGATTTGAAGGCAACATTGCACATTATAATAATCAAAGAGTTAGGTTTTGATTGAGAAAAAACGCCTGATAATCGAACGATATTGATGGAAAGTCATGAAGTTAGATTACTAAGGGTGGAATATTTGAGAAAATTGAAAATGTATCGTGAACAAGGAAAAAACATTATTCACACTGATGAGACGTATTTGCACAGTTCTCATACACATTCTAAGACGTGGGTTGATGAGAAAAATCCTAATTTAAATTTTAAAAAACTATATAGTAAAGGAAAAAGATTAATAATAGTTCATGCAGGTGGAGAAATCGGGTTTGTAAAGGATGGCCTTTTAATTTTCAAATCTGGGAAAAATAGTGGATACTATCACGATGACATGAACAACGAACATTTTATGGGGTGGGTAGAAACACAACTGATTCCAAATATTCCCGCGAACAGTGTGCTGGTGGTGGATAACGCTTCTTACCACAATACTTTGCTAGAAAAATGTCCAACATACTCTTCAAGGAAGGACGATATGCTAGACTGGCTGAAAGATAAAAATATAGAGCATCAGGCTAATCGGACAAAAGCACAATTGTACGAAATTATAAAAAAGGAGCAAAAGTTTATCACCATATCTTTACATAGGGCAGAGAAACATTAAAGTCATTCATGATAAAAAACTAGTAAGCCTTCTTGTATATTCGTAATTTTAATAGAACAGTCTATAAATCTCAAAACTTGTCCCCATCTTGGAGTGACTGTTTGGATTTTTTATGGAAAAACTATCTGGATCCGGCATGCATTGCAATGTTACACAAATAAAATATCTGTCTGTTTCGTTCCGGTCACGTTTCCGGTACCGTCCCGGTCTATTTTTATTTCTATGTATTGCATTTTTGAATTTTAACAAAATAATCATAATTTCTGACCCCCAAAAACCCCCACGGTGTATAATCGCAAAACTCGTCCGCCATCTTGAATTTATGGATTTATATATTACATTTATTATATATATATATATATATATATATATATATATATATAATAAATATACATATATAGGTTCATAATCTCCGACCGTGGGCACAATATTAAATCTGATCGAAATATAAACCACAATAGTTATTTTTCCGACATCTTTTCTTCTTGAATTCTGATTTGAAAAAATAACTAATAAAAATACTTTTTGAAGACAAGCTTTTATTTAAGCCGTGTACTAAAACGTATAAAATAAATTTAAGTCATCGCTGACAATGATTTAATTATTTTTTGTTGAATTATTTGGTTCCAAAAGCTTGTCGCGCGAAGTGTTCATAAGAGTGGGTACCAATTAACTTGATTGAGAAGTGATTAGTTGGTAAGTAAGAACTTGTCAAAGTATTCGATTATCACAAAGTATTCATGGAGGTAGACAACTTGTCGATGTATTAATTTTATTACAACACACACACTCATACCAATTTTGAATGAAATATGACCATAATCAGAAAACTCGTCCTTCATCTTGGTACCGCCATCTCGAATATATAAATTTTAACAAAAATTTCACAATCTTCGACTCCGAAAACCCCCACATACCAATTTTCAATCGAATCGGACCATAATCACAAAACTCCCGCCATCTTGAATTCATGAATTTTGACGGAAAATTCATAATCCCGACCACGAAAACCCCCACATACCAATTTTGTATCGAATCGGACCATAATCACAAAACTCGTCCGCCAAAAACTACGTCTCATGTTTCGCCTATACCAAATAATTTGGTACGCCTATGCAATTTCTATTAATAGCCACAGTTAGACAATGGTTCGGGCATCTTCGAGAAAAATTGGTTGTTAGAGAGGGAAGGCCAAAGTGGTCGTTTCAATATTGGACGAGCTCTACTTGTATCGAGCCACACACAATTTCCCGGAATGATCTTAGCCTTCCAATGGAGTCATTGCATCGGCATCACTCAAAAAGTGCGGATACAAACACATTCCAGTAAACTAGAACAGAACTGCAGGAATATTGTTGTAATTAATCGCCCAACTGCACTAGGTAGGCTATCACATTCATATTGTTATTTTTATAACATTTTATCAACAGTAAAAACACAAGAGCTTTTCTTTTATCAGATAAATTTATTTTTGTAACGAAATAATTTTGCCAATCAGTAATTTTACGAGAAAAACTGACGTGACAAAATCGCGAGACAGAAGGACTGATGGAAAAATTTTGAGTTAAAAAGAAATGTATCCTTAAAAGAAAAGCTCGAGTGTTTTTTGGCAAGATAAATTAACGACCGAATATATGAATGAACAACAATAATAATTATCTTTATTGATACAATTAAATTATTTAAATGAACAGTTATTAAATATACAATTGTTATAAATTGTTTGGTTTGGTGTACTGATTTCAAAATGTTCTTCTCTGGTATTCACACATGTAGAATATTCATTTTGATTTTTGAATGAACAACAACAATAATTATCTTTATTGATACAATTAAATTATTTAAATGAACAGTTATTAAATATACAATTGTTATAAATAGTTTGGTTTGGTGTACTGATTTCAAAATGTTCTTCTCTGGTATTCACACATGTAGAATATTCATTTTGATTTTTCTCACTCGAGACTCGTAAGGAACTAATAAGATTTTCGTGATGTTCAGGATCAATTTGGAGGTAGGGTTTAATAGAAGATGATGATGAGTGTCCCGTTATCTTTATGAGTTGTTGGTCACTTACTCCTGCTTTGGCTAACTGGGAAACTATACTAGCACGGTTCGAATGATTGGTAATTTTATTATTTGTAAAATCGAGTCAAATTTCAGTTGCAGAATATTTGGTCCAAGTAGAAATCGTATTAATACCCAGTGGAACATTTTTGTACCAACCTTTAGAATTTTTGTTTTTCCAAAAGGGATTCGGAGTTAAAAAAAGTCGTTCAGATGTTATGTTTTCATTTCTTTTTTGTAACAGTAATTTTAACAATGCAACGGGACCTTCATCCATTTCAGTTTTTGTTATCCATTTGCTGTCTGCCAATTTTTTCGACCCACCCTGTGTCGTCTTTGGAAATATTGTATTGTATTCAAATCTTCTTGTTGAAGTTCCATCTTGATTTTTTTCTTCTTAAAAATGGTAAATTTTACAGTTTGCAGCCTCTCCCCCCCTCCAAGCTAATTCATAAGAAGCTATATGAAAGAATCTTTTTGTAATCCCTCTGGGTTGTCTATATTCCACAATTTTCCTTTTTTTTTCTTGTTCAATGCTACAGAACTTACTTTTCCTGTCTCTGGAATAACTTGTAATTCTTTCCGTTTACTATTTCTTGCATCACGAGCTTCTTTGAAAGTTATGTCGGCAAAAGGATCAAATTCAATATTGTATTCATTGAAATATTTTTCTTGAATCATCTTCGCAATTGAATTCCAAATTGATTTAACTGCATATTCTTTATAATCTTCTCCATTCCTCTTCTTCATATTATAGGCCCAATCCTTTAAGATATCTGCTACTTTTTGTAACGGAGTTATTTTCGACAGTTTGTAATTTCGTATTTGACAAAACTCCATAAATTGTCTCCATATTGACGCTTTAGTATTTTTTTTGGATTGCGGGATTGCTTTTTCTATATTTTTTGTTATTTGTTGAGTCGAAACTTCCCCAAAACGACTCATGTTGTAATGTTTCAGTATCAATTATCAACAATACTTAAATAACTGACAGGGCAGACATTAAAGTGACGTAAGCATACTAGATGTAGACGCTTAAGAGGAACAGGCGTTTTTATCGATGATAAAAAACGATGCACCTTTTTTATCGCTGTCAAAATGACAAAACAGTCATCTTTAAATGACACATTTTATATAGGAGTTAATTTATCAAGAATAATATCATAAATGCTAGGGGTTTCATCGAGATTAATATCATAGGTGCTAGGGGTTTAATAGCTCAATTTTTTTTGAAATTTTCGGGAAAGCATTTTACCTGTAAATTTCACCAAGTGCGATTTGTCTTATCTGATTAAAACACGAAAGCGAAGCTTGGGTGGTTGAAATCTCCAAAGGGGAGAGTACTGTGACAACCTGAACTTCATTATTTGTTTTTTTGTCATCACCAGAGTTGATTATGTTAACGGCCCACACAGAGATTAAAAAAAATTGTTGAAATTTTTCATTAATGATGTACCGTTCCAAAGGGGAGAGTATTGTGACAATCTGGACGTCATTCATGTTTTTACACGCTTTATATTAGCTTCACTTGTATGTTTGTTTGTTTGTTTGTTTGTTTGTTTGTAACCGACTCCTTTGGGCGCGATTTTGACCCACTTCCAGACGTCCGAATGATTTGAAATTTGGCAGGTGTACATCATTCCGGTGACAATGCATTAAGAAATTTTTGTGTGAGAAAAAACAAAATGGCGGCTCCAATATGGCGTACAAGTTTTGTGATTATGGTCCGATTTGCTTCAAATTTGATATCTGAGGGTTTTCGTGGTCGGAGATTATGATTATTTTGTGAAAATTTAAAATTCAAAATGGCGGCTTTAAAATGGCGGCCGAGTTTTGTGATTATGGTCTGATTCTATTCAAAATTGGTATGTGGGGGTTTTTGGGGTCGAATATTATGATTCTTTTGTGGAAATTGAAAATTCAAGATGGCGGCTTTAAAATGACGGCCGAGTTTTGTGATTCTAATCAAAATTGGTATGTGGGGAGTTTTTGGGATCGAATATCATGAGTGAAAATTGCAAAATTAAGATGGCGGCTTTAAAATGGCGGCCGAGTCTTGTGATTATGGTCTGATTCTATTCAAAATTGGTATGTGGGGGTTTTTGGGTCGTATATTATGATTCTCTCGTGAAAATTGAAAAATTCAAGATGGCGGTTTCAAAATGATGGCGAGTTTTGTGATTATGGTCTGATTCTATTCAAAATTGGTATGTGGGGGTTTTTGAGGTCGTATATTATGATTTTGTGAAAATGGAGAAATTCAAGATGGCGGCTTCAAAATGGCGGCCGAGTTTTGTGATTATGGTTTGATTCTATTCAAAATTGGTATGTGGGGTTTTTGGGGTCGAATATATGATTTTTGTGAAAATGAAAATTAAGATGGCGGTTCAAAATGGCGGCCGAGTTTTGTGATTATGGTTTGATTCTATTCAAAATTGGTATGTGGGGGTTTTTGGGGTCGAATATTATGATTCTTTGTAAAATTGAAAAATGGGGTTCAAAATGGCGGCCGAGTTTTGTGATTATGGTTTGATTCTATTCAAAATTGGTATGTGGGGGTTTTTGGGGTCGAATATTATGATTTTTTGTGAAAATGGAGAAATTCAAGATGGCGGCCGAGTTTTGTGATTATGGTCTGATTCTATTCAAAATTGGTATGTGGGGGTTTTTGGGTCGTAGATTATGATTACCTAATCTGATAAGACTATTCCATTTTTAATTTGCAAAAAATTATGAAAATAATAGTTTAAAAAAAACAAAAAAAAACACGCTTTTATAAATAAACCACACTAAAAAGTAGGAAATGAATAATACTTTTAAAAAACTAAAAAACACGCTTTTATAGAAAACCAGACTGAAAAAATAGAAAATAAGAAAAAAATATATTTTATTTCAAAAAAAGCGTGGGGTGCATGGTATCAAAAATTATATAGTACATTACACACTAGGGCAGTAAAGTTAGAAATGTCTTAGCTCACAGGTAAATGTTGGCCGAGGCGATTCCATGCACCCCACGCTTTTTTTTAAATAAAATACATTTTTCTTTTATTTTCTATTTTTTTAGTCTGGATTTCTATAAAAGCGTGTTTTTTTTAGTTTTTTTAAACTATTATTTATTTATCAATGTTTCATTATTTGTTTTTTTGTGATCACCAATGCAAATGCAATAAAGCCGACTGAGTGGACTTACCACTGCAAAAACCATGTTGTGTGGAATGTATAATATTATGTTTATTTATAAAATGTAACATTCGTTCTAAAAAAGAATATTCGAACATCTTTGACAAAATTTGTGGTACAGTGATGGGCCTAAAATTTTCGATACTATTTAGTTTTTTATTTTTTTGAATAGGAGTAACCTTTTCCAGTTTCAACTTTGAGGGGAAAACCCCATATTCAAATGACATATTCACTAGGTAAGTTAATGGTTTCTTAATTATGTGTAGAATTATTTTTATAACAAAAGCCGGTATTCCATCCATACCAGAGGATTTACCATCCTTAATCATCGATATTAGTAGATTAAAGAGTTCAATTTCGCTAAAAGGTTGCAAAAACAGAGTGAGAGTTGAAGTCATTCAAGGGTACTACAACTGAGTCATCAGATGTTTCAATATGTGTAGAACTCGCACAGTGCGAACGTATGTCAGCCATCTCCCGTTAAAAATCGCTCAAAACTTGTGGAAATATGTGCTCATTCTATTGTGAAAAGTGAGAAAACTTAGGTTTGAATCGAGAGTAAGTGAAATATCATTGTGGAATTTTCACAACTTCCCCTAAAACTCCAAGAAAACACAATCATCATCATGCCCCTCACAAGAGAACAACAGAATGAAATCAGAAATGTCGCCGACGTGGTAATAAAGCAACTGTGTAAAGAGCAATCTTTTGTTAACATGCTGGTCGAGAAAGTATCAGCCGCCGTGGTGGCACTTCTAAACGAGAAACTGAACAATCTCGAAAAAACTGTGACCGATTTAAAAACCGAAATTGTTGAAATAAAGAGCAGCCATGAAAAGAAGATAACGGAATTAGAAAAACATATAAATGACCTGGGCAAAAAAGATGGTATCTTTTTACACCCAACAGAAATCATCACTGAACTGAACGAAATGAGACGTCGTGAAAAAAACATCCTAATTTTTGGAATCCCCGAAAATGAACCCAATCTCGATAACTTCATACAGGATGCATTCAGCTCGGTCGATCCCATGATGGTAATGGACAGCCTACATTTCAGTAGGATAGGCAGATTACCTCCAAATGATCCCAACAAATGTCGTCCTGTCAAAGTCGAATTACCTGGTACTACCCACGTCTTGTCCTTGCTCAAGAGAAACAAAAAACTACAAGCTAACAGGAAATATCAGGACATCTATTTTCGTGCAGATCAGACTGTTAAACAACGCGAGCATTTTTTGAAAACTCGTCAAGAACTCAACGAGAGAGAGCGCAACGGCGAAACAAATTTAGTCATTAAATACAAGAATGGACTTCCCACAATTTGTTCAAAAAAAGCTTGAATACATCCAGTAGCTCCTCAAAATCTCAAGATACTTTAGTAATATGTTATCAAAACTGCCGTGGCCTCAATACGAAGACTCATACTTTTTTAAAAAGCGTTTGTGAAAATAACCATAACGTAATTGCCACTACTGAAAGTTGGCTCTGTATGACGCTGTCAATAATAGTGAACTTTTTCCAGGTAACTACTCTGTATATCGCAAAGACCGCAGTTACGGATCGCGTGGAGGTGGTGTACTTCTGGCGGTAGACAAGGACCTCTTCAACTCAGAGGAGTTTCCGTTAACGTGTTCAATAGAAAAAATTGATATATTAGGAGTTGAAATTTTTAGAAAACGCACCACATCAGTTATTATTCTCGTAGTATACATACCACCGAGTATCTCTTATGATGAATACGATGAATTATTCGAATTTTCGAGAACTTCCAAGAAAATCATAAAACCATCATTATTGAGATTTTAATATAAGTGAGCTACATGATCCTGAGAATCCTGATCAACACTCTAATCTTGTCTCACGTCTCAACGCATTTTGAATTATTGCGATTCTACTCAACATAATAAAATTTGTAATGCCAATAATCGGATACTCGATTTAGTTATCGCCCCAAGTGATTATGCCCTTGAAGTTTCACGAGACGAAAATACACTGGTACCCATTGACGTGCATCATCCAGGACTCCTAGTAAACATTCTTCTTGAATGTGAGAAAATTCCAGCTTTCACATCAAATTTGCAACGGTTCAACTTCAAGAAAGCAAATATCCGAAAACTGTCACAACTGTTTAGTGAAGTGAATTGGTGCGACTTACCTAATTTCCCAGATGAAATTCAGCTCCCTCTCTTTCACAATACCATTCAACGATTTTTGAACAATGTGTTAAATGTCGGTCAGTCAAATACCCAGTTTGGTTCACAAGAGATATTATTACTAAAATGAAAGTGAAAAATCATTATCTAAAAATGTACAGAAAACGTAGATATCTATTTTACCTAGAACGCCTGAGGAATGCCCGACGTACTCTTAAATCAGCAATAAATAGTGCTTACACTCTGTTCGTGAAAAATGCCGAAAAAGATTTGAAAGTACACCCCCAGAATTTTTGGAACTACATCAATTCAAAAATGAATAAATCACGTATACCTGGTAGAATGCTTTACGAAAATCTAAACTTCTCAACACCTAACACCATTGTCAACGCATTTGCGAAATACTTTGAAAGTATTTATTTACCCTCTACTACCTCGGATCATAACGACTCTAATGAAGAAGAACACTTAAGCAATAGTCTCAACTTTTTCAATATAAATTATATTTCCATCGAGCAAATATATAATGCGGCAAAACAATTGAAGAATAAATTCACCTGTGGACCCGACAATATACCAATCAAATTTGTGAAAGACCATATTGAGCTACTTATTGAACCTATCCACATTATCTTCAACATAATCATCAAAACTAAAACTTTTCCCCAGCTATGGAAAATTTCTCGTGTATGTCCGGTATTCAAAGCTGGAAAACAGACCGAAATTATAAACTACCGACCTATTGTCCTAATCTCAGTATTCTCCAAGATGTTTGAGATAATCCTTGGCGACCTTATGTATGCACATGTGAGAAATTTGATCTCAGACTCTCAGCACGGATTTGTTAAAGCCCGCTCTACCTCCACTAATCTTTGTACTTTTACTCAGTTTGTTTCCGAAACTCTCGACTCTAGAGATCAAGTTGATGTTGTTTATACAGATTTTAGTAAGGATTTCGACCGGGTTTCACATGAACAATTGCTAAGAAAGCTACCGTACTTTGGCTTCTCACCTGATATTCACCAGCTTCTAAAATCTTATTTATCAAATAGAAATCTATTTGTCGAATATGAAGGAGTCAAATCATCGACATTTGTTGCTACTTCGGGTGTTCCTCAGGGTTCTAACCTAGGACCTCTTCTATTCCTTCTGTTTATTAATAACATAACACACTGCATTAATTCCCATACATTATTATATGCAGACGACATGAAAATCTTTAGGAAAGTAGATAATTTATCAGACTGCAACTTACTACAGGAGGATATAAAAAATCTCTGTATTTGGTGTGAGAAAAACAAACTAGGATTAAATATTAATAAATGCAAAGTTATGTCATTCACTCGGAAACAAATTCCAGTTCAATTTAACTATCAAATCAACAACTCTGACTTAACTCGTATTTTTGAATTTAAAGACCTTGGCATTACATTTGATCCTAAGTTAACGTTTTCGAAACACATTGATAATACCATCTCAAGTGCCACCAGGTCATTGGGATTCCTGATAAGGAACTGCAAGGAATTCACCTCAATAGACACTCTACGTACTTTGTACTATTCTCATGTTAGAAGTAAGCTCGAATACTGTAGCCCAGTGTGGAATCCCAATCACTTGAAATTCATCTCAAATATTGAAAGTATCCAAAAGAAATTTTGAAAATTCTGCTACCTGAAAAAACACGGAATCTATCCTGAAAGAGGATACAACTACAACTTGCTTCTCGAAGAATTTGATCTGTGCTCGTTAAGAAAGCACCGTGAAAAAGGCAACTTGATATTTATGTATAAAATTGTCAATAACCTAGTAGACTCATCAACCCTACTATCTTTTTTTAATTTCAATGTTCCGCGTGTGACATCTAGATCTCGACTACTATTCAACATTGGGGTTCCGCACACGCTTCATCATTTTCACTGTCCCATCTCGACAATGTGTCGAAGCTATAATAACTTAAGCAACGTAGATATTTTCTTTTCGAGCCTATCAAATTTCAAACATACAATAAATCGCCTATTACCAAACTAATTAATGGTTCAGATATAGTTTTATGTTTTATCTTTGCTATTCGAATTTTCTTTTCTTTTAATTTTTCTTTTTGTAATTCCTACCTAATTATGAAATCATGTTCGCAATAGACATTATGTACACCTGTAATTGGGTTTTCGAACCTGCTGGATGTATTCAATAAATAAATAAATAAATAAATAAATAAATAAATAAATATGGGATACAAGTAGTTTTGGACTTTCTAGAAAATGAGAATTGAGATATTAACGATGTTAAACCCTGGCTATATACAGAGTGTTATGAATTCACACACCACTCCTAAAAAAAAACAATTGTTCGACTAACCTCACATTTACTTTTACCAAAGAAACACTTTAGAACACCCAATATAAGGATTTTACAAATACCGCCAAATGATGTATAACTATACTTGTATTATTTGGATTCACTCTAGTCAATACTAAATCTTTTTCGCCCAATTGGCAGTATTTACTCCAAGAGCGGCCTATTAAAGCAATTCAATCAGTATAGGATCGAGGTTCGTTTTAACTATGTACTCGGTCATATCTCAAGTTATCAAAAAAAATATTAAATACTAATATAGTTGTAAATTTAAAAGATATAATCAACATCAATCATCAAAACCATTACACAAATCCATAAATCAATGATTTCTTATAAAAACATTTCATATAAACTCACTAGATAATATGAGTATAAAAATAGCAATAAAACCATAGCAGGAATTAATATCATATAATAATTAATTTTAAAAAAATTTTAAACTTGAAAACATAATAGCAAAGTTTTCAGTTATAACATTGAATATATTAAATACTATACATCTTTCTAGAACAAGCAAACTAGCAACATCTAAGATAATGAAGAAATATGTATCAGATTAATTAATTGAACTTTAAGGAATGTAGAGTATGAATGTGGAAAAATGTTCATTATATAAAGCCTGGTACACAATACAATCAAAGAGAAAAAATATGTAGTCTCACCCTGTATATATACACTTGGAACGAAGATCACTTCATAAAATCATTTCGGTATTTTATCCGACAAATATTTTTATTTTAAGTGATTTTTAGTTTCCTTTAAAAATCCCCTCAAGTATTCAATTATCTATTCACTTCTGGTGCAAATGATGAATTTCATATGAATTCTTCTAACTACATATCAGTATATGTAGTTCGACTCGTTTTCTTTGTAGCTACGATGTTGAAGTTGATTGGCCTCTCATAAACTGGTAATTAAACTCATCAGAGTGAGCTCTAATAACAGGTACATTTGAACTTGTTTGTATCTTAATATAACTTGAAGTACAATAGGACAATTTCATCCATCTGATTGAGACATGGCCTGATGAAATTTACTCAATTTAACATGCAGATACGTATCATAAGTTACATACTGAATTAGAAGGAACACCGAATGGAATGACTATCATTATTACAAAACGGTTTATATATCCTCATTCTACCCCATGCAGGCAAAATTCTTATCCATTATAACATACCAAGTTGGCTTTATTTTATTTTTAAATATAATTACACTGTCTCTCCTACTATGTTGCAGCTGTGTCGCTTCTTTTTTTAGGGTCGATTATAAATAGGTAATCTATTTTCTTATGAACTCATAGTTTACTGGAGTTCATAATTAGGTACGATTTTCTCTGTACATTTATTTTTAGGAACCCCTGTTTTTAAAATTCATGGCTTCCACGTGTAGTATATAATTATATTATCTTCCCCAGCACAGATATATGGTGTTATTTTTATATTTTTCGGTTCATCAAGTTTAATACTCGTTTTAATAGAATAACTTTCACGTAATATGGACTTATATATGATACTGGATTTTTCCATGGTGTAAATGTGATCTTTCTAAATGAATATATTATTTCAAGATATTTGTCTTTTCCAAGCTCTATATGAAGGTTACAACAACGATAGCCTGAGGTTGCTCAGTCAACTCACCTTCTCGAGTAATGTCCATATTTGAATTTTCATTTCTTTCATTTGTTATCTCAGATACCACATTCCATAATGCTTTAGAATTATTTTCTGCATTCATTATTCCATTCTGCTAGTATCTTTTTTTGGTATCCTTGATTAATTTTACAATATCTGTTAAAGAAATGTCAACTTTTTTCAAATTGAACAATTGTTTCAATAAGGTACTAGATTCTTTTCAACCCTAATATCTCCGAAAAGCATTTAAGCTGAACAGCACATGCCATCACGAAGGTGAAAAAAGTACTAAACAAAATAATTGATCGAAAAAACATAAATTGTTATTGCCTTTCTCCAGTTATAACGGCATTAAGAAATACTGAAACGGACGTAACGCCAACGCTGCGTAACGTCCCCGTTCAAGGAAGAGAAAAAACGTTGAAAATAAAATGATATAAATTAATAGCTACTCTGTCGTAATGTGACGCTTTTACGACCATTTAGGCACCCAACTATGTAGCAGATATATGAACTTGATTTGTTGGGGATGCTACAGACTATTTTCTGCCAAGTCGGGTTCTCTTTAATGGAAAATTGTTTTTTTATTGGTGTTATTAGTGGGTGCCGTATTCTATTATATGTTTGATGGTCTATGAATAAAATCGAATTATGGAGTCTGACCTATGTGAAACGAGAACTGGGATAGTATTAAATTTATTTCTATATTCAATTTCAAGTATTAATGTTTCATAATGTTGGCTTTTATTTTTCATCTGAATCACGATATGATGAAGTTTTCCACAGTGGTGCTCAAAAGTGACACTTTTGAGCTTTGTTCTTGAAAAGTAAGTAAATACAATTTTTTACTCAACTACATTAATTTATTGAAAACATTTACATGAACGTGGTGTGGAAAATGGATATAGAACACGTGATTTAGAACAAAAAACTTCCATATTTTTTTTCTTAAAGTCGCCCGACTTTTCCAATAATTGGACATCAAAATAAGTTATGGCTTATAATAGCATGATTCGTAGATTGGTAAATTGTCTCCTTTCAGAAGACAATTTTCAAAAAAGAACTCAACATCATGAAACAAATTGCATGGAACAATGTATACAAACTTGACCTGAAAGATAGTATTCTCTTCGAAAAATTCCATTGAAAAGCTATATGCAAAGTTTTTCCTATCACCAAAAACCTTTAATCAAAATGATAGAACAGACTACGGAAAAAATAGCTCAATTTCTTAATGAACACGATCTGAAGATTGCGTATAGAACAAATAATACGTTAGGTAGATTCATCAAAAATAATAAAGACAGATGTCGAAATCCGAAAAACCGGTGGTATATAGATTGAATTGTGGAACTTGTCCTTAGGTATATATTGGCCAAACTGGTGGAATATTTTATTATAGAATACATGGACATATAAGTTGTGTAAAAAAAACAAATTCAACATATTCCAATCACCTTTCAGAAGAAAATCATTGTTTCAATGATAATTATGAAATTTGACTTGTAGAAAACAAAGATATCAAACTGAATCAGGTTGAAAAATTCAAACATATTACTTAACGACCAACTTGATTTGAATAATTCACCATTTTCAAATTTGTTTTCCTTGAAATAGATTAAATCAGAACTTGGAATAACCCCTTTGTAATCATTCAAAATGAAGGATATATTTTATGTTTTGGGATATAAGGGTCGGAGATTTTTTCCTTGTACTCCACTAAATTATTTGTATAGCCCTCTGCAACTGAAGTTGCACGCTATCCCCCATGTAGTTTGAGTGCTGTCATACTTCTAACAGAATCATCAAGAAGCTTTACATAGGAACGTCGAAATATTCGTTTTTATATCAGGAATACTGTTTTTTTTTATAAAGTTGCTAGCATTTCGAATCTCTTCTACACGTGAAAATGTTAATTTTTGTCTAGGAATACTCAAAATAACCCAACAATCTTCACAAACTTGTTCGTTTGTACTTCATTTTGGACCATTCCATCACTCAATCTTTGGTGTTATTGATAGTTAAAACTGTGGAAGAGTTCAGTAAAATGAGTCAGTTTAATTCGCCAGGGAGTTCTATTATACGATAGTATGAAAAACAGTCCAATTATGCGGTTAAATGAAAATTCAGATTATCATGCTAGTTAGTTTATTCATTCAGGTAATAATCACATGATTTCAGTTCATCCAGTTGGCAGTTATAATGAGTGATGGTAAATCAACTGAGCTATCAAAGATGAAACAAGAAGTGAATCAGTGTATAATTGGGACACATTCAAAATATTTCAGCGGCCAAAATGCGTTCTGAGCAATAAACCGCAGATTGAAAAAAAATTAATAAAGCATTGTAGTTTTTTTCGAGGGGAGACAAAGAAAAAGCATAGGAATCCTTACTAGTATAAGTAAAATTATTGTTGACATCATTTAAGGGTCAATTCGTATGTTTCGTATGTCCATATTGGCAATTCTGGCAATACTGCCCAGGAAAAAGCCAATATCTTTGCGCACCTATTTGCTGGAAATTCCACTCTGGATTCATCGGGAAAACAACCCCCGAACATTACACCTATTGACAGTCACATGCCCGAGATCACCTTTCGCCAACGTACTATCAAAAAGATTTTGCTGGGTCTCAACACCAACAAAGCCTGTGGATCTGACGGAATCCCGCCGATTGTTCTCAAGAAATGTGCCCCGAACTAACACCTGTTCTTTGCAAGTTGTTCAACCACTCTTACAATTTGGGGGTATTTCCGTCCAATTGGAAAATTGCAAGAGTACAGCCAGTCCCTAAAAAAGGCCCTACCTAGCAACTACAGACCTATCGCACTGCTATCTATGATTTCAAAGCTCATGGAAAAAGCCATCAACATCGAGCTCATGAAATATCTGGAAGACTCAGGAATTGTCAACGATAGGCAATATGGCTTCCGCCATCAGAGATCTACTGGTGACCTGCTCGCTTACGTCTCACATATATGGCAGCTATCTATTGAAAAGTATGGAGAAACTTCAGCTGTGGCATTAGATATCTCCAAGGCGTTCGATCGAGTTTGGCACCAGGGACTCCTCGCCAAGCTCCCGTCTTATGGCTTGCCCCCTCAGCTGTGTTCTCTGCTTGCTAGTTTTCTCTCAAACAGGTCTCTCCATGTAGTGGTCGATGGAGTTTCATCTGACACTCTACTCATAAATGCTGGTGTTCCGCAAGGATCCATTCTCGCACCAACACTATTTCTACTTCACATCAACGACCTGTTGAAAGCAACAGGTACACAGCTTTGCCGATGATAGTACCCTCCATACCGCTTTCCCTTCCAGGGCCCCTATATCAGCCCGTGAAACCAGAAATGAACGAGGAAGAAATGTTAATAATATAAATATGGACTTAGCAACAATTCTCGAATGGGGATCTAATAACTTGGTAGAATTCAATGCAAACAAAACACAAGCATGTCTTTTCTCTAGAAAAGCCGATCTCACTGTGCCTAACATAACTTTGTCAGGAGTAACCATACCACTGAAGCCATCCATATCGATGCTTGGTATTACTATCAGCAATAACCTTTCCTGGAAAAATCACGTGAGGTCCATTGCCAAAAGTGCATCCCAAAAACTTGGTTTTCTGTTTCGTGCCAAGAGCTATTTCACCCCCAGTCAGCTGCTTATGATCTATAAGGCACAGATCCGACCTGTCCTGGAATACTGTTCCCATATTTGGAGTGCGGCACCTAAACATATCCTGAGGCTATTGGATTCTGTCCAAAAAAGGGCAATTCGTCTCGTCGGTGATGCCTCGCTTACAAACTCGCTCACTTGTCTGGAACACCGTAGAAAAGTTGGCGATTTGTCTCTATTTTATAGATATTTTCATGGGCGATGCTCTTCTGAAATATCAACAATCGTTCCTGCTTTGGCAGTCTCTTCGAGATTAACCCGTCAAGTTCAGTCATCACACCCCTTCGTGGTCACTTTGGAGACCTGCAGAACATCACTTTCCAAAGACTCGTTCATCCAACGAACAGCGAGGCTTTGGAACTCATTGCCTAGGGAGGTGTTCCCCGAGGCATACAACCTTCAGAAATTTAAGAAGAACACCAACTCCTACCTTCTTTTCCTAGGTTCCCACGATGTTCTCTGAACATTACAGGATATCCCTTTTCGTGGGAACCTGAACATAAGAAAAAAAAAATCCACATTAATATCGGAATATAACATAGTGAGAAGCAAGTAGTAAATGTTCCACAAGAGTGATAACTTCGGAAAATATGCCAGAACTACCTCTTCTACAATATTCACGTTTTCCTCCATATATCATTTTCCAAAAGTTCATTCTACATGCACGTCCTTCAAATTGATCAGAGAACTAGTAAAATAAAATATGACATGAATTTCGTGAATTTGCTGACATCTTCTTCAGGGCTTCAACGTCTGCACAACATCAGTTCCATATGTATTTTAAATGAAGCGGAAAAATCCCGAATTTTCGATCATTATATAGCATTCACGTATATCAAGTTAATTGGAGATTGGAATAGCAGGAGAAGGGACAATAAAGAGTGGTCTGAATTACAGAAAATTGCCGACGATTCAACGTCAGGATTATATATTTCATATCGTGGGTATATCAATTCAATAATTCAATCTTCCCCAATTGATTTTTTTCCATTCAATTCTGTGAGGTTCAGAGAAAATGAAATGAATGAAGGTATTCTGAGATAATTTCGTTTTTATGGGCTGTGTGTTATATCACCTTCTTGGATTGTATAACAATTCTATCTGAAAACAAAATTGTTTTTGTGTTTAATATTGAATATGTCTTGGATATTTGACATTTCAGAAGCTCTAATGCATTATAGAATTTTTGTCAGAGAAAAAACAAATGGCGGTTCCAAGACGGCGGATTTGATTCAAAATTGGTTTGTCGGATTTTTGGGGTCGGAGATCATACCTTTTTCGTCAAAATTCATGAATTCAAAATGGCATCTCCAAGATGGAGAATGAGTTTTGTGATTATGGTTCAATTCGATTCAAAATTGGTATGCCGCGGTTTTTCGCGGTCTGAGATTTTGAATTTTTCGTCAAAATTTATGAATTCAGGATGGTGGCCCCAAGATGGAGGACGAGTTTTCTGATTATGGTCATATTTTATTCAAAATTGGTATGTGGGGGTTTTCAAGTTCGGAGATTATGGATTTTTTGACAAAATCTTCAAATTCAAGATGGCGACTTCAGGATGGCGGAAGAGTTTTGTGATTATGGTCAGATTCTATTCAAATTCACTTTCACTTTCACTTTCACTTTCCACTTTCACTTTCACTTTCACTTTCACTTTCACTTTCACTTTCGCTTTCACTTTCACTTTCACTTTCGCTTTCGCTCTCGCTCTCGCTCTCGCTCTCGCTCTCGCTCTCGCTCTCGCTCTCGCTCTCGCTCTCGCTCTCGCTCTCGCTCTCGCTCTCGCTCTCGCTCTCGCTCTCGCTCTCGCTCTCGCTCTCGCTCTCGCTCTCGCTCTCGCTCTCGCTCTCGCTCTCGCTCTCGCTCTCGCTCGCTCTCGCACAAGCGAATAATAGAATAAGAATAGAATAACAGATCATGAATAATGAATATGAATATGAATAATAGATAATGAATAATAGATTGGAATAGATAATATGAATAATGAATAATGAATAATAAAAATAACAGTAAAATAAATAATAAAATAAAAATAATAAAATAATAAAATAAAATAATAAAATAATAAAATAAATAATAAATAATAAAATAATAAAATAAATAATAAAAATAAAATAGTAAAATAAAATAATAAATAAAATAATAATAAAAATAATAAAATAATCATCATCAGTAAAAATGTAAAATAATGTAATGAAAGTAATCAAAATAAAGTGAAATGATGAAAGTGGTAAAGTGATGAAATTGAAATTAAATGATAAAGTAAAATGTTAATGAAATCAGTGGTGAAAGTGAAAATGAAAATGTTAAAGTGGTGAAAATTAAAAGTGTTAATGTTAAGTGTTAAAGTGGTGAAATGTAAGTCGAAAGTAAAATGATAAAATGAAAGAATGAAAATGGTGAAAAGGTGGTAGTGAAATGAAAGTGGTAAATGTTAAAGTGGTAAATTAAAATTAAAATGAAAGTAGTGTGAAATCAGTAGAAAATAATGAAATGGTGACAGTGGTGGTAGTGGTAAAAGTGGTGGTGGTAGTGGTGGAAAATGGTAGAAAATGAAATGGTAAAGTGGTAAAAGTAAAATGGTGTGGTAAAATTAAAATGAAATGAAAATGAAAATGTGTGTGACGAAAATGAAATGATAAGTGTGGTGGTAAAGTGGTAAATGTAAAGTAAAGTCAGTAAAATCAGTAAAATGTAAAATAGTAAAATGTAAAATAATAAAATAATAAAATGTTAAAATAAATAAAAATCATCATGGATAAGCATCATAATGTACATCATCATAAAATAATAAAATAATAAAATAATATACATAATAAAATAAAAATAATAAAATAATAAAAATAATAATAATAAAATAATAAAATAAATAATAAAAATAATAAAATAATAAATAATAAAATAAAATAATAAAATAATAAAATAAAAATAAAATAACAAAAATAAATAATAAAAATAATAAAATAATAAAATGTCATCATCACTCATCTTGCCCTCGCACATATCGCCTCGCATCGCCTCGCATCACTCGCCTCACTTATTAAAAACAAGCAAACAGCCACTTTGGCGCACTGTTAGCAACAGCGGCTGGCGTTTTTCGGTGAAGATCAATTCACTCTATCATGCCTACGAAACACGCATGTTACAGAGTCTTCAGGCGGCCGTTTTCCTGAATAGTTGAACGAAATTTCCAGTCAGGTATTTGAAATCATTAAGTGTTGACATTATTACTATTATTTTGCATTTTCACAAAATAGCAGAATTTGACATTCCGTAAATTACTTTTGTTTTTGTGACATGTCATTTAAATCTGTATTTGTTTTAATACAATTTGCAAAATATCAACATTTTATTTCAATTTTGAATAAAACTAAATTGTATTCGTCAGCTTGTTCAAAGTGTCACCTTCAGCAAAGATACAAGCATTCCAGTGCTACAGTCAGTAGATGCCCGCTCCAAAATTATTGGTGACCGACAGCGGTGACACGGGCGTCACTGTTTTCGCAGATGCCATTTCGCTGCACAGGTTTTGCGCCAAACGATGCCCGCCTGATTTGGTTCTTTACACCTGCCGTCCATCGTTTGGATGAACGGTGTTAATTCCACAGCTGCAACGCTAAAAATAGGGCCAGGCCCATCGTATGCCAAACCACATGCGGGAACCGAATTTCCAGTGGTATATTCACCAAGTGGTCCCGGCAGTTCATTTTAAAAAGTCTGTAGGTTGCGCGTTCAGTCCGGAAGAACCTGTCCATTAATTATCAGTATTTACCGCCCATACATTTACAGAAATTATTACTTACCAATATCTTTCACCAACTGCGTGCGGATTTTCAGGCCCAAACATGGTATGGTAGAGTTTTGGCGGCACTGACGTGCGTGGCAAGAGCTTGTACCCTTTGAATATGGCGTATGCGATAGATGCGATGAATAATTACCAAACTGTGTAGAAATTTGGGCTTCATTAATTATTCTTGTGCGACAGATTTATATCCGGCGTTCAAAACAGCCTTCCAATTGCAAAGTTCCAGCCATATGCAGCTGCCTGTTTCTGCCCAAACGACGGTGGGGCAGTAAAATGTTGGGCTGAAGCCCCGGTACTCAGTTGAATATCGCTCACCAGGTAAATACGTCTTGCTCGCGCATTTGCCATCCGCAAGGCCGCAAACGAATACGCCATCGGCTCCCGGCCAGGCATTATTGTTTTGAGTATTTTTTTCCAAAATTAGTGTTTCAAACTCACGAAACATCAATAGAAACAACAAAACGTTTAGCACAATGCATAATTGCCGAACTGCTTGCCAAACGTCAAATTCGACACCACTGTTGGCACAAAGATGTATCCAAAACCACCAGACGCACTTATACCTGTAAAAAAGTTTGAGATGCGACTTGGCGACGCCAGCCTGCCAGTAATAGAGATGCTGGCGTGTCCAGATGGTGCCCAATTTGGGTTTAATTTCAATTCGTGGCAGAGGCGAGCTGTTCGCGGGTTTACAATTGCTTTTACTGGCCAGTTGAAAGACATCATCGACTCAACCAGCCAGCAGGGTCAGTTAAACCAGGCGCAATGCACAAAAGCACTGTCGTGTTGTTTTCGTATTTTATGCCGTTTGAATTTGAGGTTAACTGCATTTTGACAGACGTAGAATTGAAATAAATTGTCATTAAATTGCAGAAAATATAAAATTCAATGCATACAATATGATGAACTATGAAAATATCATCATTAGTCAATTCGTCAAGATTTGTACTTGCTAGTTGGTACTGAATATTCGAATCTGCGGCTTCATACTGTCCACACAAATTACAAATGTGGCCCATTCTACAAAAGTATCCTTACACACTACACTACCTGAAAATAAACAATTACTCGCGCACTAATGAACTGATGAACGAGTGATTTTTCAAAGAACAAACTCAGGAATAAGCTAAGCAAGATTTCAAATCAAAGAGATGGAAAACGGATAAATACCGACAAAACACTGGAAATAATTTTATATAAGATACTGCAGATGTCAGAAATTAAGTTCTGACATAAAGTGAGAATATAAACAAACATTTGTGGACGGTGCCATCTACCACAGACTAACACAGAGAGAAGCTCTGTTGGAGAAACAGGTGGTGTCCCCTCAAAAATCTAAACAATATCCAATCAGTTAATTCACCAGGGTTTTTAGACATCTTACCTATTGCAAAATAATGGCAATAACTTCAACACGCATCGATTATCAAATAATCGACTTGAAATTTTCAAGTCCAAATATCGAGAAAACGGTTGCTCATAGCGACTTGTAACAAGTGTATCTTTTTTACGAAGATATGATAGAGAAATTGATTTTTTTACTGAAAATTTTGCTAGAAGTAGGTGACGCCCCCTACGAGTAAGAGCAATAATAACATTCGACACCTCAAGAAACCTCTAAATACCAATTTTCGTTTAATTAAGGTAAGTCTTCCGGAAGTTATTAAAAAAAAACGAAAATAAAAATAAAACTTCAACACCCTATTCCGGAAATATATTCATTTGAACAATTCATATTAGAATATCGTGAGGAACCACCTCCTGAAGTTTGTCAAAGTACTTTTGAATCACCCTGTAGTATAGCTCTTTTTCTGTTTGATAACTCACTCTTCCCAGTCCATGATACATATTTCCAGACGGATTTAAGTTTCAGTTTAGATATCTTTATATCATGTTTACGGCGTTCTCAAAACTTTGATACCATTAGTCACCCAAGATATCATAAAAGTTGTTTCGACTCACTCTTCTGTTTTCCCAATGAATATTCCTTTTATTCGAGAGTTTTTCCGCCGTTTGGAGCTGCCAAGAGTTCAGAAAACCTATCGAACGATTATGCTCTTTGTATATGGGTGTTCTCATGCTTATAAAATTGTCACATTACCCTCCCTATGAAAACCAGAGTTGAATAAAAATGGCGGAGCTCTCCGGTGGGAAATACGAAGAAAGCTGAGGCGACAAGCGTGAAACAATTTTCTCTTAATATATTTTTTATATTTGGGTTGTAGATTTTGTCGGACTTCACCTTATTTTTATGTCGTTCTCAGGCATATTGCTTTCGAATCGCTGGCACCAGATATATTCCCAGATTATTGAACCCATGACGGAAAACAGAAAACAATATCGCATCTCGTGAAAATTATGGCCAAGCTATGTCATGGTAAAAGGTAATATGAACTTTGCTTCAGTATCAATCAGAACTAATAGTTATAGGTTCATGACCAATGTCTTTCCAGGCCATTTGATTTTTTTGTCATCAGAATCCTGTAACACCCTCCATTCTTTGAATCACACATTTGGAGAATCTGATTAAATTAGAAAAGAGAAAATCCCTTGGCCGATACGTTGCTCAGTTTGATTCGGTAAGGTCGAGGGTACGGTTCAATTGATGACTTTCAATAGTTTTTACAGATTAGGCCACTGGAAAAATTATTCATTAATTAATTCCTTCAATAATTGGGCGCCAGGCTTGGGAAAGTACGAAAGGCAGAGATAAAGAAATATATTAATAAAGCAAAGTGTTACCGCTTGTATGGAAAGGCAGAATAACTACAGGAACTCAACTTAACAAATTTATTTCTGGAAAAAGAACAATCACCAAATGTATATATACTCATGAAAATAAATCATATTCTGAATTTAATTGGATTTGTGATCAGAAAGGAACAATATAATTGGAAAAATATACAGCAAGTATAAAAAAAATTATCAGAAAGAACAATTGAAAGGATTGAATATAAAACAAACCAATGAATGGATTCTGAAATTATATCATCAAATTTAGGATCAGGCAATTGAAATTTGAGTATTTACAGATTATTTTCTGATTCCAACAGAAGATAGTCGATGGTATTGTTATGCCTGAGGAGCTAAGAATGATTTCAGTTAAAGGAGACTAAGGAAGGCTGGTTTATTCAAAGTTGTGCTCTCAGCAAAGCGATGACGATTTGGTCTTAGGTTGATGTCCTTTTGATTGCGACACTTTGAGTTCAATCGTGAAAGTGATGTACTTCACGGACCAGGTTGGAATTAGACTGATGTATGACCTCCTAGAGTAACCAGTCCTTCTGCCTCAGTATATGGCTTCTCAGTGGTATATAGCATGCGAAGAAGACGATAGGAATCAGAAATAGTTACAATGTGGGGGAGAACGAAGGATATCCTTTGAACCTCAAGTTTATGTTCCAAATTTTAATTGAGTGAACCAAGAGATGGTTGAATACAAAACTAATGGAGAATGTGAACCCAGTCCATACAAAAGACTGGGAAGGTATAAGCTAAGTTTTTTAAAGCCGAAATTGAGATATTCATTGAAATAAAATAATCAATAAAAAACTTTTTAAAGACAAGCTTTCATTCAAATGCAGTAAAAAGACAAAAATAATTGCTTTGGATGTGTGATGTAGGTTATTCCGTGAGTTATAGATTGAAAAGCTTGTCGCTTTTGTAATCGAACTGAAAACTTTGCGCGACAAGCTTTTGAATCTATAACTCGCGGAATAACTTACTTCACACATCCAAAGCAACTATTTTCAACTTTTTTGTGCATTTGAATTAAAGCATGTATTTAAAAAAGGTTTTTCATTGATTATTTTATTTTGTGCTTTTTAGTACTTAAGTACGCCTTGATCCGTGCATTTTTGTTAAAGCATCGTTATTATGAGGCCTTTTTTCCTGTAAGTTCTGAGCTATCTAGTCATGCAATGAGACTACCATCTAAAGATCAACCCATCCGCCATCTGGACGTTATCATCTTCAATTTCAACTAAAAATCAATAATCTTCGACTAAATTCATAATGTCCGACCCCAAAAACCTCGACATACCAATTTTGAATCGAATCGGCCCATAATTGCAAAACTCGTCCGCCATCTTGAATTTGTGAATTTTGAACAAAAAAATCATAATCTTCACCCTGAAAAATCTTCGAACCCCTACACACCAATTTTGAATCGAATCGGACCATAAACCTAAATCTCGTCCGCCATCTTGGAGCGCCATTCTGTTGTTTTCTCTGACAAAAATTCCATAAGCCACCATCCCAATTCCATAAATTTTTACAAAAACTTCAGAATCTCCGACTCCGAAAACCCCTACAAACAAATTTTTAATAGAATTGGACCATAATCACAGAAATCCTCTGCCATTTTGGAGCCGCCATCTTGAATTCATAAATTTCAACAAAAAATGTATAATCTCCGACCCCGAAAACCCTCACATACCAATTTTGAAACGAATCGGACCATAATCACAAAACTTGTCCGCCATCTTGGAGCCGCCATCTCAAAATTTTGAATTTTGACAGAAATTCGAAATCTCCATCTCCGAAAACCCCCACATACCAATTTTGAATCGAATCGTACCATAATCACAAAACTCCTCCGCCATTTTGGAGCCGCAATTTTGATTTTTCTTCAACAAAAATTGTATAATGCATAATGGAATTATGAACACCTGCTGAATTTCATCTCAATCGGATGTCGGCAAGTGCTCCAAAAATGGATTACAAATTTTGAACCGGAAAGAATGACAGAACTAATAACATACGAACGTTGCAGGTTAAATAAAAGCTTGTAAAAAGTAGATAAGGAAATAACAATAAAATTGTCTTGGATCGAAATTTCAAAGGTGAAGTCAATCATTTTGGTACAATTCAATGAGCAACAATACTTGCTTGCTTGAAGTCCAATAATACTTTCATCTTCTGCTGAAATGGAGGTATCATCGGCAAAAAGAGTTAATGAGGTTGTGCCTATATGTTATGGCAGGTCATTGATATAAATCAAAAAGAGTAAAGGTCCCAAAACTGAACCCTGTGGAACACCAACGTCCATATTGAACAAGTCTCAGTCAGTATCATCCCATTTCACATACATTCTACTAAAATTCATATAGGATATAACCCAAGCAAGAAATTTCCCTCGAACACCTATTGCTAATAATTAATCAGCAAGTATATCAACATTTATAGAGTCAAATGCCTTGGATGAATCGAAAAAAAAGTGCAGCCACATATTTTCCTCTATCGTAAATACTATCTATAAAAGTCTCAGTCACACCGTTTTGGTGTTTACTAATTACATTATACTTAACCAAAATAGGTAATAATTTATTATAAACACATTTTTCTATCATTTTACTGATCCCACTGGGAATTGCCAATGGTCTATAGTTATCAATCAAAGTAGGATAATTTTTCTTGTATAATGGAATGAGTTTTCCTATATTGAGTAGATCTGGAAAAGTTTTCTGCTCAACAGATTTGTTAATTATATATACCAGCGGTTTGCAAATATACTCAGATATTGTTTTGATTATGCTTGAAGAAAAGCAATAAATTTCTGTAGAATTTTTGTTTTTTAGTCATCCAATAACATTGAAAACCTCAGTGGCTGTGACAGGATTAAAGAGAGAACTATGCATGTAGCTAGTTGAATCAGTAGTTCTTGATAAAATTTCATTTTTAAAATGATGTTCTAAATTATTTGGATAAATTATACGATACATTATATTCCGCAAAAGTATCCAAAAGTATCGGCAATAATTGATTTATCATCGACAAGTTTGTTCTCAATGTCAAAGTTTTTACATTTGAATTGATATATATTTTGAGTTTGAGTATTTGCGTTAATAAAGTTTTCTCGGTACGTGACAGCTATTTCTTGAAACCCCAATAAGCCTTTCTGAGAGATATTGGTATTCAATTTTTGATTTTTTCCCTTCAATTTATTTACCGTTCTCCATATTTGTTTTTGTCTGATTCAGATATTTTGTTTTGATATGTTCGTTTACACGCTTTAATGTTTTTCCTATGCTGTTTTTCATTTGTGGGATATGAATCTAGCACATATATGAATCTAGCACATTACTACATCGTATACCAGAATTTCATATCGATTGAATCCGCCACCAATTTATCATCATTTCTCTTTCCTGCTCCATCATCAGACCATGATCACCATCTATATGAAACCTATTCATTGAGACCATTCTAATAAGCCCAAACACGATACCTCTGCTGTAAGTTGCTGGGGAGTTGGGTATCCTGAAGATTCCAGGTGATGCTGCAGCATCAAGTCAAGGTTATCATGTTCTTGCAATATAATTGAAGTATCAGGATACCGAATTTCGATTCCATCAGACCTGTGGTTACTCACATCCTTTCATCAACTAGGAAAGAGCTTTAAACATATCTTTCGCATCATAGCTAAGAACAAACTCGATCAAGTCACCTTTCAAACAAACAAAGATTAAATCAAAATCGGTTCGTCCGGTTGGGAGCTACAGACAGATACACAGATACACACGTTAAACTTAAAACAGCCCCCTGTTTGCGTCGGGGGTTAAATATGACAATTGAGCTCGGCCTTCTTTTCGATTTTGATTCCTGTGATCAAAAATTCAATTTTGTTCGTCAATATCATTCATAATTTTCGATGGGACATTTTACTACAGAATATTACACGTGCCTTAATTATTCCGGGATTTTTTTTCTTAGTAAGGAATATTTTGAGACTATTATCCTGAGTCAAATACGAAAATATCCGTGACTTAGGAAAAAGGGTTGAATAAAAAATGACACAAAACTCCCAAAAGCCCGTCAATTTCAAAAAAAAATTTTTTTCTGCAGCCGTCTCGAAAATAAAATTTTTAGTATGATTTATTAAATCGAAAGTACCACTTTACACAAATGGTACCAAAAGTAGTTATTTTCAGGACGATTTTTTTCACTTTCGCAATGATTTCTTTACTTTCGGGACGGTTCTTGTTACTTTCGGGACGATTCTTGTTACTTTCGGGTATCTATGTAGGCGGCTTTGACAATAACATGAACTTTGAATTCTATTATGACAGCGCTTTTGTGTGTTTTTTCGCTTTTCATATCAAAAAAATGGAAATCAGTAGAAAAAGTGAGGCTGAAATGATTCCACATGAGATTAGTGAATCTGCTAAAGCGGCTACTTATGAATTATTACCGGTAAAGTCAAGAGAGAGGTATGAATTGGTCTACAACTTATTTAAAAAATGGAGCAATGATAAAAATGTGCAAACTATAAATGAACAAGTGATTCTTGCATATTTGATGGAAAAATCTAAAATCTTGAAGCCATCAAGCCTCTGGAGCAATTACTCGATGCTAAAGTTCACAATTAATATCAAAAATAATAAAGATATAAGCCGCTATCTAAGAGTTAGAAAATCCATTGGGTGTAAACCAAAAAAATCAAAAGTATTGGAAAAAAAAAAGAAATAGACCACTTCTTATCAGAAGATGGAGATAATATCCACCTAATGACAAAGGTAATATAATTAAATCCGATATCTCTTCTTCCTTATTAATTTTTATTAATTTTATTTTCATTTTAGGTTGCATTAATAATTGGTTTGGCAGGCGCTTGTCGTTGTGAAGAGCTTTGTAAAACGAACTTGAATGATTAAAAAGATAAGACAACCATGTTATTGATTAAAATTCCCAATTCTGAAATGAATATGGTTAGAACCTTTGTCGTCATTGGAGAAAATAATATTTCTTTATACAGAAAATATTTGTCATTACGTCAAGCAAACACACCACATCGTAGATTATTTGTTTATTTTAAAAACGGAAAATGTACTATACAACCTTTTGGTATTCACACTTTTGGAAAAATCGCCTGCACAATTGCTAAATTTCTGAAATTACCGAATCTCAAAGAATACACCGGGCACTGTTTAAGCAGGAGCTCAGCCACTTTACTCGCTGAAAGTGGTGGTAGTATAACCAACTTGAAGAGACACGGAGGATGGAAAGCAACCAATGTAGCAGAGGGTTACGTAGAAAATTCTTTATGAAACAAAATTCATATAGCTTCATACAGGGCGTTACGAAATCAATATCTCGAACACTAGAGTACAATTCCTGATGCGTCTAATTCTGATCTCAACACTGCCACTTCTGTTAATATCCCTAATAATATTAATATAAGTAATTGTCATAATGGTGTAATTGATATTCATAAGTAACGTAATCATAAGAGTGATTTTATATGTAATTGTCTATATAAAGTTAATGTTATTCTCCATCGATATCCTTTTTAACATACAAAACGGCTACAGAAAAAATATTGTACGTAACACGATCCAAAAGTGATTTTACGGGACTAGCAGGATTCCTACTCATCCCGTAAAATATCACTTTTGTAACTTGTTACGTAAATTACTATTTGCAAATGTAATACTTCATATTCCTGTATTTAACTTACATTGCACTGGCATCGATCAAACTCTAGTTTCAACTCTGAACGATGTTTTCCAACAATTGTTGTTTCCTCAAAGAATAAGACAATAATCGAATGGTCCATTCATTTTTGCATTTATTTCATCATTTCGGTCCAACTTCACTGCGGTGGGATGTTTTCTTTTCCAGTCTGATTTTAGCGAAGTACATTATCTACTTTTTTAGTGTGAAGGTATCTTATAACATTATTTTATTTATTGCAGGTAAAGCAGTTCCCTTCGTAGAACTGACAGTAGCCCATGCATCAGTGTTGACTATACTCGCCATTAGCTTCGAGCGATATTACGCGATTTGCAAGCCGCTTAAAGCAGGTTATATATGTACCAAGGCAAGAGCATCTCTGATCTGCCTCTTGGCGTGGTTTGTCGCGGCAGTATTTACGAGGTAAGTCCGATTGTTCCAGGTTTCTTTGAGAATGCACTTCGCATGGCATGTGCATGGGAGTTAATGGTGCTTTGCTTTAATCTCTCTAGCTTCCGAGAGCACAAAGATTGTTTGACGATATTCCGGGAAGTTGTTGGATCATTGATTGAAACTTTAAGGAATTAGATGATAGTGCTCCACAGTTTTTACAGGGAGGAATGATGAAATCAAGTTATTGATAGATTTGGAACCGTATAGTCTTCAAGAATATTTAGATGCCGTTTTGTGAATGTACTAATATATCTCAACGCCATTTTAACTTTTTGAACTCTGAAATGAAGTTAACTTATTTAATCCAGTCATACAGTGTCCGTCATAAAGTTGGCTACATATGGGAAAAAAATTGTTATTGAAATTTTTTAAAAACTCTGATGGCGGTTTGTTTCTGCATGTCTGACAACAAAAATCCGGGGCGACTTATATCACGTGACCTCAGATTTGGCTGGAATTGATAAAAAAGTTGCATTTGGTGCCAAAAAATTGATATCGAAAAATGTTATTGAAAAAATGTGTTTGGAATCTAACGAGGAACCAATGTACCAATTTCGATCCATATTGAAGGAAAAAACAAAAATACTATTACCCTTACTAAGAAAAACTATACATTCTTGTTTTATCTGGAAACAGCTTTAATAACCTGAATCACATGAGTTTGGGTCAAAACCAATCAAATATTTGTGGAATAGACATTTTGCGGGAGATTAATTACGAAAACATATTCAGTCTTGTCACTAGGTGTAGTCATGCCCTGTATATTGATGCACATGAGCTCATTCAATATTCTCAACCCGTAAATAAAATTTAAACCAACTAATATTTGTATTTGAAACTTAATAATACATTATTTATCCTCGCTAAATTTAATATTGGTTAGTGAATTTGAACTTCAATGACTTGAATTTTATAAGGCGGCTTTGAAAAACGATCTACTTTTGTTGTAACAATAACAAATGTCACAATGACTCGTTGACAATTTTGTTGGAGTTGTCGTTCTTTATCGGTTTTTGTGTTTTTCAATTTATCAATAGAAATGGCTGCAAAACTTGGTATACAAGAAAAAATTGAAATAGTATTGCTATATGGCGAAAATTACCATAGCACAAGAGAAGTAGCTGAAATTTTCAATGGAAGGCATCCTACCAAAATTTGCATTCTACTACGGTGGCAAAGTAATTTAAAAAATTTAAGGAAACTGGTTCGGTTGAAAACAAATATAAAAGTGTTCACGTTAAGCCTGTTGTAAATAATGAAATCAATGTCATTAATGTTTTGCTGACAGTCACTGAGACACCAGGATCGAAGTCCCAACCCGTATAAATTCAACCACCGAATCAAGACTGGATCAAGTATACACCAACCTTCCCAGTAGTGGAAAGTGGTATGTCCATGACAATAATATATCTGACCATCGCACAGTCCTCTTTTGCACTGGGGTGAACGAATTAAGAGAACCAAAAAAAATTTCTATTAAAAGAAGATCCCTAAATGATACTAATATCAACGATCCCTTGAACATGAAAATTGGGAACAGACCTATACAGCCATCGACTTTGAACAAAAATTCAATAATTTTCACGATACTTTGATGTTTCACCTGAATCAAGCCTGTCCCATGAAATCTCCATCATTTTCTAAAGCAAATACCAATGAATGAGTGAATGACACTGTGAGAGAATCCAGTGAAAATTTGGAAAAACTCTTTCATCTTCAAAGGAATTATCCTATTCTAAAAGAGCAGTACAAAAATGCAAGAAAAAGGCACAATATGTTAATAAATACCACCAAATCTAATTATTACTCTGACAAACTACTGAAATCTAATGATATAAATAAAACTGCAAGGAATCTTATTTCAGAACTAGGCAGACAGGAAAAAGAAGAGCAAAACAGAAACATTACAAAAAATAGGAAAATTATAGTATTTCTAATCCCGCTGAAATTTCCGAAATTTTTAACGATTTTTTTGTGAATACTCCACATGAAACTATAAAAAAAATAAAGAAGCCTTTGTTGACAGGTGAAACCTCAACTATGACAAATAAAAGTCTGGTCAACAGTATAGTCATTTCCCATATATCGGAAGAGCAGGTGCTCTTTATTATAAAACATAAACTAAAAAATAAACAAATACATGTGGCCCAGATGAAATTTCAGGGTTCTTAATTACCAAAATCGCAAAAACGATTATAGAAACCTTTAACTTACCTCATTAATTTATCATTTCAAACAGGAATATTTCCATCCAGAATGGAAGCCGCGCTTGTTTCGCCCATTTTGAAAAGAGGAAATCCACAAAATTTGGAAAATTACCGTCCAATCACTATTACACCCATTATTTCGAATTTCTTTCAATATGTGATATTAGAACAACTACTGAATTTCATGGAAAAAAATGAGGCAATTGCTGAAAACCAGCACAGTTTCCGTACTTAACATTCTACTATAACAGCTATTCACAGTTTTTACGAAAAAATTTTACTCTCCCTGGAAGAAGGCGAAGGCGCGGTTAGTGTATTCTGTGATCCTGAGATCGTGCCTTCGATTGTGTTCAACATGACATTTTATTGGATAAAATATTCAGATACGGAATCGGGGGCAAACTTCATGAATGGTTTTCGTCATATCTCAAAGGACATCTTCAGAAAATCAAGATAAACCACGTGGAGAACAATGAAAAATTGGTATTTACTTCTAGTGAACTTCCGATAGGAATAGGAGTTCCTCAGGGCTCAGTATTGGGCCCTATTTTGTTTACGCTTTACATCGATGAATTACCTCTGATCCTCCCGAATGCATTTACCTGTTTGTATGCAGATGATTCCACGTTATTATTCACAGGCAAATCTGAGGTACAAATTCAAAACAACATTAACACTACTTTTCAGTCACTTCGTGAGTGGTTATACGATAATTCTCTACGAATCATATACATTTTCACACCAGACAGAATAAAAATCCCCCAGTAGTAGAAATAACTATAGATGATCAAATTATAGACAAGGTGGAATGCTCTACTTTCCTAGGTATTAGACTTGATCAGAATGCATCCTTCAATACTCACTGTGAAATTTTAGCCAATACACTGAGTATTAAATATTTTCAACTGAGATCTCTCAAATCTATAATTGACATACAGGGACTCCTGGTCTTCTATTTCGGGGAAATCCAATCCAGATTAACATACGGAATAACCATCTGAGGTAGTTCATCTGCAGTTAATGAGGTTTTTCTGGTGCAAAAGAGGATTATGCGATGTCTTGCTAATGTTTCCAATGGTACCTCATGCAGGGATCTATTCAAGCAATTTAAAATTATTTCTCTCTATGGCCTGCATATATTGGAACTTTTAACATATATACATAAGCAACGCAAAACTTTGGTTAAGAATAACTCACTACATAATCATCATACAAGATCAAAAAATAATTTCCATCTGCCCAATGTTCGTTTAACAGTATCTCAGAAATCTGCAGATATACTGGGACTAAGATTATATAACGTTCTTCCTGAAGAACTAAAATTGATAGAGAAAGTGCACACATTCAAAAAAGAGATAAAAAGACTTCTCCTCGCTCTCTGCCCCTATAACATAAATGAATTTTTTGACAGTTTTAGATAAAATGTTTTGTTTGCCTATATTTTATATTATACACTTCATGTAAACCTTGACTTGTCCGATAGCCTCACAGCTCTATGGATCGAATGAAAATTGAATTGAATTGAAGAGTTTCGACGAAAATTATGGCAGAAAAGGCAGAAATATCTCAAACCTCTGTTAGACGAATTTTAAAGCAAAATCACTTTCACCCACACAAACCAAAATTTGTGCAAATACTGCGAGACAGGGATTATGACGCTTGATTTTATTTTTGTGCATGGTTCCAGGGAATGTTAGAAGACAATCGTGATTTCTCAAAAAATGCGCAATTTTCTGACGAAGCAACTTTAACCTCAAATGGTGTCGTCAGTTCTCAAAATTTCAGATGGTGGGGGGATCATAATCCTAATTTTATTATTGAAGCCAAGGATCAACATAGTTTCAAAGTGGATGTATGGTGTGGAATTTCAAATGAGCGAATTGTAGGTCCCTTCTTTTTTAGACAAAGTTAAAATGGCGAACGGTATTTGAACTTTCTACGGACCGAGATTTCTACTAAGATGGGGTTTCTATTCATTCTCCGAATGAAGTGCGGGAGTGGTTGAACAATGACTTTGGTGGCAGTGGATAGGTCGATATTCAGGTAATCCTTGGCCTGCTAGGTCTCCAGACCTAACGCCGTGTGATTTCTTTTTATGGGGTTACCTTAAAAGCAATGTTTATAAACAACGCCCATTTCGAAATGTAGAACATTTGAAAATTTGTATAAGGAATTGTGCAGCACTGATCAACAGAACTATGTTGAAAAATGTTCGCCGCGAAATGTTTTCCAGAACAATTCTATGTATGGATCGCGAAGGTGGTCACGTAGAATATTGAAAATTCTCACATTGTTTGATTATTGAGTTTTTCTCCATTTTTCCACATCCACCTGAACAATACTGAATTCAATTAGGATAAATAATGTATTATTAAGTTCTAATCACAAATATTGGTTGGTTTAAATTTTATTCATGGGTTGAGAATATTGAATAAGCTCATATGCATCAACATACATGTCATGACTACACCTAGTGACAAGACTATATCGTGTTTTAATAATTAATCTCCTGCAAAATGTCTATTCCACAAATATTTGGAACCAGATTACCAGCGCTTCTAGTGAGGAATTTTTCATACTTGAGGAAAAGGCTCATTGTTGAAAATCCGAATCCCTGCTTTTTATGCATTTTGGTATTCAGTAGTTTCTGGATTGAAAATGTTCCAGCAATATTATTTCCCCCATAAATCGCATAATTCTAAGAAAAATCGTTTTGTAATCCATATATGATACAAAAAGTACCACGTGTCAGCAACTATGAAAAAAATCCGAACTTATTCCCTGCAAAATTTTCAGATTTATCTTTAGTTCTTACAACGGAGGAATATGCAGGACATTGAAATTTTCAATTTGCCAAATTTCAACTGTCTACTTCAAACAACTGTGACAGACAGAGAAGCTGACAGACGTGAGTGATCGTATGGAAAAATTATTTCCTCGAATATAAAGTAATTTGTAGGGAATCTTGACAGATTTTGCTCAAAACTAATCCATAAATAGTTGAAGCTGAGACACGTAACATGGATTTATGGGATATGTTCATAAATTGCTGTAATTTACGTTTGCGGTGCCTCTTTCGGTAGTTTCGAGTCTTATTCGTTGCTCTCAGATCTCTCATTATTATTCCTTTGTAGTCCACGAGATTTATCTGTCTATATTTCATGTTAACTTCAGTGAACTTCGTCTAGTGGCAAATGCAGTCACATATTCCTTTTCGTAAAATCCTGGAGAGTTGGTTTTTTGCAACAACTAGAGTTGCATAGTTGAAAAACTTATGATATTGACGCGTATATATTTATTATGTTCCATCAGGAGAATCAGTTATCCGGGATTGAGGCATATCAATTGTTATGGTTGGTTGTTCCTCCTGGCAAAGATTCTGTGTAAGTCTAGATAGAAAATAGTTTTTTTCAGGGTTGCGGTTACAGATATTTTGTACTCTATTCGAAAGTGGAATGATATTTTTCATAATAATTGCTTTTCTACATATTAGCCCATTTCAGTTTTATCTGAGAATTATGCTCAAGTGGTGAAAACATATTCCACATATAATCGAGGAAATAAATTTGTATTCCGTGCATAAAATAATTTATTAAAATCATAGCAAAGCGCTTTCGACCTTCAGCTCATCATCAGTGCGCACCTGTAAGTAAGTATTATTTATAGAGAAAATTTAAATACTTGAACAAAAAAATTCTGAAAGGAAATTTGACAGATTTCAATGTCAGACAACACTAATTTCTAAGTGTCTCTCCAAAAGAAATGGTTCTAACTTTTTCCATCCTTGCAAAGTGAGATTGCTTCTTGAAAATGTGTTTCCCATTTCTTCCGGTCTTACTGATGATCGTGGAAGCGTGAAAAATATTTTCGTCGACAAAAATGTATTGAAGATCTACTGAATGCGATGTCTCTCTTGCGTCAATGTTACGAATGATTTCTGGTGAGTACTCTTCTTTGGAAAACATTCTTCTTTGCCTCATTCATCTTCATGAGTTCTTAATTGAAACTGGAATAGAAAATCAAATAACATTCTGAATGAAAATGCAAATTTTTAATTTCAGATTTTTTCTTTTGAGTTAGGGTCTTTTCAGAATATCTATCAGATGTAATTCAATATCCAGTGTGGCTTTAGCCGGGGAAGTAGTTAGACATTCACAAAAAACAGCTTCAATTTTATCGTAGATTTTTCAATTCACAGAAAAATATTTCTATCCAATATTCAATTGAGAATGTTTCCCTTTTCAACATGATAATATTCCATCATTGTAGAATTAAGCTGAAGATGGATCCTACTGGACCCGAAACATGTCCCCCTTGATTTAATTTACTGATATAATAAAAGTTGTGGAGATGACTTTGGGAATATATTTCCTCCTCATCTATATTACTCCACTTTGAGCTATAATGGACATTATTTAGGTGTGATAGCCGGACCT
Source organism: Gonioctena quinquepunctata (assembly GCA_018342105.1). NCBI lineage: Eukaryota > Metazoa > Arthropoda > Insecta > Coleoptera > Chrysomelidae > Gonioctena > Gonioctena quinquepunctata. The sequence continues at coordinate 235,680 of JAFIRS010000975.1, forward strand.
AAATGACAAGATCGACTAGTGAACGTTGAAGTCGATTGACATGGAACAGAAATCTATGGAGATATCAGAATCATGAAAAGAATATCCATGGCATAGGAAACCCAGATTTGAAGATGATCAATCTTATGGGGACTGTCATCTGTCAAATATACGTCCCAATATTCCAAGGAAGACCAGACAAGATTCTTAAATTCTCAAATTTGAATCATCGTAATTGAATATAAGTTTAAAAGGAGAAGTAAGTCTAATGAGAACTATCCTGGTCACAAAAATACAATTGAAAAAAGTATGATAGTGTCCATAGACAATAAATATTAATTTTCCTATTAAAAAGCCCTCTTCACCACGGTTCAATTGAATCACAACCGGGGGATAAGAAGTGTGATGAAAGTTCAATGAGAACTCTACCCAACTACACAACTCCCACAGTTAGAGTTGTGACTCCTCCCTTTAAACTCATATTCGATTACGATGACTTGAATTTAAGAATCTTGGAAAGTATATTTGACAGATGACAGTCTCCATTAGATTGATCATCTTCAAATCTGGGTTTCGTATACCATGGATAACTTTCATGATTCGGATTTCTTCCTAGTTTTGTGTTCCATGTTTCAACATTCACTTGTCAATCTTGTCATTTATGTCCAGCTATCACACCTGAATAATGGCTTATAGAGAAATCGAAATGTAATTTCAAGTTTCATACTGGTTAAAGATGTGTGTTTTAACATATGTTTGTCATGTAACCTTATACAATACTCATTGAACATGAGATATTTTGTGGTCTTTTTGGCTTCTTGTACACTTGAAGAGTAAGTAACCTCACTTTTCAAAAATATTTCAAATTTCCTTTCTCAAAAAAATTTTCTCTATCAATATTAGTTACTTACAGGTACGCACTGATGATGACCTTACGGTCGAAAGCGCTTTGCTACGATTTTAATGAATTGTTTTATGCACAAAATACAAATTTATTTCCTCGATTATATCGATACGTGCATACAGTCAAACTTCTCACTTATTCCAAATATATCTCCCATAAATCGGCAACTGACCAGTAAGACTGAACCTGGGGGATGAATCACCCTATAAAAGTCATTTATTTGGGAAACTTTCATCTTACAGTGCTCAACAAGGGACGATAAATTGATTAAGTTTGCAACGTAGGGGGAGTGGGAGTATCCTCAAGACCAAGAATAATAATAAATAAGTCATTGTTAAATGTGTAAAAATATTTGAGAAATATTGCGATTTGGAGGTTTTTGAATTCTATCGTCTACCAAAATGGTGTTACTGACCTACTGATGTTGATTAATATCAAAATATTAACAGCGAATTGACAAAACTATCTTAATCTTTTTGTAACTGTGATCATTATTTTAATCTGGGAGAAAAATGAAATTCAATACGATTCTAGCATACTTAGTGCAATTTGTCATAAGAAGTTGTCAGCGAAACTCAGCTCAGCTCAGCCAGCTAATTCGAATAATTTCAGAATTTTATCCATCAAATCAATAAACTGTCAAAAAATATAACCTGCGTAGTTGGAGAAAACATATTTTAACAAATGAATGTTAATGTAACACTAAAAATTTATTGGATATTGTACGTATGCTCATTGGTTTATGGCAACATACCTATTGGTGGAGAGATCTGTACCTGTATACTTCAGATTTTTCTGGTGGACAATCCGAGCAGAATTAATTTTTCAAAAAATTTACTATCCTGTGAATCAGGATGTCATTTCATTATTTTCACGTAATTGAACAAAAAATCTCCTCCATGAATATACAGAAACTGTTACTTTATATCACATATGATCCATTTCATTCTATCGAATTAAAAACGTCTATTCATATTTCCATACATATAAGTACATATATTTCAGCTGAGCTCTGCATATTTCTGGCATTGTTTTTTTTTTCATGGAATCATTTTTCAACCAAAATTTATATTCACCACACACCTCGAAGTCTCCCTCTGGTTTCGACTTGTTTATACACCATAAAAACACATTTATGTTTGTCTCTGTTTTGATTAGGGATAATAAATATTATTTCTTTGGCGCGATTTATTCGGTACAAGACAGGACTCAACCCCAAGTTATTGCGAAAATGGCCAATTAGGTGTCCCTAACGAAATTAATTATCCACGGAAGTTTGGGAAAGAAACGGCGGGGTAGTTGGTTGGAAAACATTATTGTTTGGACTTGGTATCTAGGAGAACATAAATAATAAATGTATATGTCCAAAATTATGACCATTCAATTGCAATAGGGGAGTGCCGCACAAGTTTCCAACTTAAAAAAACCTTAAAAAGTTCTGCCTTTCCAATGGCAATTGTTTGACTTTCGGTCATGAAGCGCTTATAAATTTCTAGTATCAAATGTGTCATTCAAAGAGATTTCCTGTCTAAGTATGTGAACAGTTGGTAGCACAAACAATATTCTGGGAAAAAATATTGACGGATGAAAGTCGATAATGCACGAAAGCACAAATCAGAGTGGGACAGGCACCAACACTCGAGATATAGAGACAAAATTCTCTATTAATATAACTAATAAAAACTTTTTAACAAAAATTCAAACCGACGAAAAAATCAACTGAAAAGCAAAAAATAAAATAAACCGTCTAGTCTTAATGATAATTGAGCTCCTAAACTATGTGAGTAACTAATTTTGAGTCGGCGCCAAACAAACAATTATCGAAGATCATTATATTACTTTGAAGAAGTAATAAAATGCCGCTGTGCATCTCGCTGCAATCATTTTACGCTTTGCCTAATAGTCTAATCAACAAGTTCAAAAACGTGTTCAATAGATATAAAGCTCCTAAAAATATGAGGGATAGCTCATTCGATTCGGAATTACGTCTACAAAAATATTTTTTGAGGGTTTATTAGCACGTAAAAAATTAAGATTGTTATCAACAAAATAAGATAAAAAAAAAGGTATTTCGTTTTTCGTTAATAATTTCTAAAATAATGATATTTAAGGAATTATGAAAAAAGAGGAAGAAATTTCCAATAAAAAAGTCCTAACTCCCGGAACTCTATCTCTATTATTTATATATTTTTTTCAAAATAGGGCTCCGCGAGGTCGTTATTGCATAGGCGCACCGTCTAAAAAGCCGTTATATCAGCTAAAATATTTTTTTTATAGTATTAAATAACAATTTAAAAATTTGAATAGATTATGGTGTAATCTAGACACTTAAACAAAAAATCTCGGTAAAAAAAAATTTTCATGTCGATTTTTCAAAAGTTACACCATTGTTAATTACTAATTTTTTTCCAATCTCTGTTTTTATAAATTACGACATAAAAGTTTAAATAATTGGTCTATAAAATTTTCGCTTCGTGGAGCCCTTTTCATCTAGGTACTTAATAGAGTTATGCAAAATTTGTATTTATTTATTAAAGTTTATTATTTTATAATAATATTTTTTTTAAATAAAAAAAAAGAAATTTTAAAAAAATTAAAAAAATTTTTTTTATAATTTTTTTTTTGGAATTAATTGAAAAAAAAAATTTTACGTCATTTGTTAAGAAATTGTTTATAAACAGACTATTTTGGGATTTAAAAAAAAAATCTCACCATCTTATTGCATAGGTAAAATTATGATTTAAAAAAAAAAGTTTTTTCAAATATTTTTTTTTATTGTTTATAATAGTTTTTTTTATATTTCAATTGTTCAAATAATTAGTTAAGAAATTATTTTATTCTTAAAATCATCATTGACCTTTTTCAATGAATTAACAGGGAAATTAAATTTTTTTATAAATAATTTTATTGTTTATTAACTCAACAATTTGTTATAAACAAATAATATTAACCGTTATATTTTTTTTTCGAAAATCAAAAAATAACAAAAAACAACTATGTATAACAAATTAGAGAATGAAAATTTTTTGTATTTTTTACAGCATTGTTACATATTATATGATAATGAAATTACGGCCGTTCCATAATTTGTCAAGTTATAAATTGTTATAACTTTTGAACTATAAGAGATACGGTAAAGGACACTCAACTCATTTTTATGGAAGATTTATTTATCTTTAAATGAATTCAAAATCGATTCTGTAACCATTGTTTATCAGTTGTTATAAGCATTTGTTTATAAAAAATTTAGATTTTTTTAATATTTTTTGAAATTTTATAGCTTATAACTTGTTAAATAATATAGATACGGCTACGGACTCGAAAACTTTTTTGATCTATGATAAAATATCTTTCTAATTACGTATGAATTATGGCAATATATATTTTTGTTTAAATAATATACTAGTTTAAATTTATACTTACCTAATTTACATTCTGCTATTGATCATTTTCATTCATTTATCACTAGAATTATCAATATTCTGCTGAAGTTAATTATTTATTTACAAAATAATATTTACTGAAATAATAATCGAATTTATTTTCTAATTTTTATATTTTTTTCAAGTATATTTTCTAAATTATTTTATTTTTATTATTTTTCTTGTTAGAAACTTGACAACTATAACGTACGGATAAAAGGAAATTATTAATTACACATTATTTTGTTTAAAGAACATTTCAAAATATATTTTCATAAACAATACAGTAGTTTCTGAATTTTACGAGTTCTCCGTTTTTTAACGAGTGGAAGTCCTGAACAGCTCGGTGCCTCAATGTTTGGAACTGCACTGTTTTCTTCCTCCCTCCTGTTTCGGTTCCTCGTTTCTCAGTTCCATCATCATCTTTTGATTCTTTGGATTCGTCATCAGTTTCATCTGAATCAGAATGGTCAGATCTGTAGATTATTCGCATGATCTGACGATACTGCGAACTTTTTTGGTTTTGAGAATCGCCAATCAGTTTGTATTCAATATTATCATCGTCTTCTTCTTCTTCTTCTTCGTCTTCATTTTCTTCGCTGTTTTGTACGTTTTCGATGAGGTCGGACGCATTACTACAAGTTTCTCCTTCACACCCTTTACAAGATCTTGTGCATTTTATCCCATTTTTACGACAACTGCAATTTTTCGAGCAACTCGAAGTTGTACAACTGCAATGGATTAATTTCAGCACTTTTTCGGGTGCCAAGGGTGCGGTTGTTCTGATAGGTAGAAACATCGTTTCGGTCCTTTGCCATCCCCAATTTTCTGCATTTGAGGGGTTACCAAGCCATGTTTATACTTGATAATAAGCCCTCAAAGAATGTTAATGTGTAGCAGAATCTGTAGGAGGTAACGTAGCCAAATTAACCGTCTTAGACTTGGCGACATTAGCTAAAAAGTGATCAATCCTACACTCATTAATTGACTTGTTATATTTTATCATAGAACAAAAAAGTTCTTGAGTCCGTAGCTGTATCTATATTATTTAACAAGTTATAAGCTATGAAATTTCGAAAAATATTAAAAAAATCTAAAATTTTTTATAAACAAATGCTTATAACAACTGATAACTTGACAAATTATGGAACGGCTGTAATTTCATTATCATATAATATGTAACAATGCTGTAAAAAATACAAAAACATGTTTTTCTATACTTTGTTATACATAGTTGTTTTCGTAATTTTTTGAAGTTTTCGAAAAAAAATATTACGGTTATATTATTTGTTTATAACAAATTGTTAAATTAATAAACAACGAAATTATTTATAAAAAAAAATTATTTCTCTGTTAATTCATTGAAAAAGGTCAATGATGATTTTCAAGAATGAAATATTTATTTAAACAATTCAAATATAAAAAAAAACGATTATAAACAATAAAGAACTTTATTTAAATTTTTTTTTTCAAATCATAATTTTACCTATGCTATAAGATGGTAATGAAATTTTTTTTTTAATTAAAATTCTTTTATAAAAATTTCTAAAAAAGTAAATTTTTTTCCAATTTAATTATTACCTTATAGATAAAGCAAATAATAAACTCAAAAAAAAAATATTTTTGATAACATTTTATAGAAATTTCATTTTTTGTTAATTTAAAAAATTATAATTAACAAAATAATGAACTTTAATAAAAAAAAATTGCATTGCTTTATCAAGTACCTAAGTGAAAAGAGCTCCACGAAGCGAAAATTTTATAGACCAATTATTTAAACTTTTGTGTCGTAATTTATAAAAACAGAGATTGGAAAAAAATTGGTAATTAACAATGGTGTAATTTTTTGAAAAATCGAAATGAAAACGTTTTAAATTGTTATTTAATACTATAAAAAAATTATTTTAGGTGATATAACGCCTATGCCGTAACGATCTCGTGGAGCCCTATTTTCAGCGTTAAAAAGAAAATATAAAAAAAATAGAGATACAGTTCCGGGAGGTTTTCCTCTTTCAGGATCTTCTTTCATAATTCCTTAAATATCATTATTTCAGAAATTATTAACGAAAAACGAAATACCTTCTTTTTTTAATCTTATTTTGTTAATAACAATCGCAATTTTTTACGTGCTAATAAACCTTGAAAACATTTTTCTAGACGTCATTCCGAATCGAATGAGCTATCGCTCATATTTTTAGGAGCTTTATATCTATTTAACACGTTTTTGAACTTGTTGATTAGACTATAATTCAATTGCTAGTTTGTTTGGCGCCGACTCAATATAAGAGCTCAATTATCATTAACACTAAGAAGGTTTATTTTATTTTTTGATTTTTAGTTGATTTTTTCGTCGGTTTAATTTTTTGTTAAAAAGTTTTTATTTTTCAATTTTTTGTGGCTGAAATCTACTGATTACTACCTACTTAATTTTTTATTACTTCCAAAATACTTACTTACTAGTTACTTCGACTATTAACTGTTGAATAATATGATTATTTACTTTAACTATTTATTGTTATATAATATAAATTATTTTCGAAAGTTCTGGTTAGTTGATTTCATCACTTCGTATATAATTTCATCCGTTCATAGAATGTAGTTATTGTGACGGATGTAGGAGGATCTGTCAATGTCAACTACATATGTGTGCCAATGTTCACAAGTGAAAAATCAATCATCCCCTATTTTTCTACCCATAGGGATGGATAATTTCATTCCAAATTGAAATATAATCAACTATGAGGTGTACCCTATCTAATAAAGAAAGAAAAATGCATATCGGAGAACCCACTACAAAGTTATGCGTGATAGAATCGGTTAACGGACCAAAATTCAGAGGGTGAACGGTCAATATCCTCCATTTTGCTACCCTTAGGGATGATTTTTTTGTTCAAATTCAAATGGGACCAATTCGAATACACCCTATCCAATGAAAAAAGAATCATCGGAATCGAACCGCTCTGTGAAAAGTTATGCGTATCAAGCATGTTCAGTTTGTGATTCTCTACACAACCCTGATGAAATTATTACAATTGGAGAAGATGATTAAAACGATTTTTCCATGCAGTTGATGTTCTATCACACCGAAGTTCGAGCAACTCGAATGTATTATGAGAATCACAAACCATAGTACATGAGCAACTCTAATTGAAGCAAACAATACAACATAAATTCAACTCCTCTTGAAGAAGTTGCCGTTGGGCAAACAATTCGTTGAGACAGGAATGAGTGACAAACTAATCCACACTCTACAGAAAAGAAAGCTCGGTAAACAATATTGTGGGAAGTTGTGCCTGAAAGCTATCAAGTTTGCCAAGTTTACTTATGAACGTTTTAACTCGAAAGTGTTTCTCAGCAGCAGGTGTGGATCGTACTCTGTTATCTGATAGCGATTTATATTTTATTTTTTCTCGGCCTCTTTCCAATGTGAGAGTTCATTTCAGCGGTTGTTCGCAGAGTTCATTGTACTTGAAAACATGAAAATGAATTGTGTATTATGTTTGAATTGGATGTGGGATTAAGTGGAACTGTGAAATGAGTTCATTTGACTGAATTCGTAATTCCAACACAACGCCCCAGTAAACGGGCTTCCTTCTTGTTTTCCCAAACCCTTCGTTTTCAGGTAACAAAAAAAGTTAAACACTAACTAAACATACATTTATTTTGTTACATGCACTTTTTTATTAGATAGGGTATACCTCATGGCTGATCATATTCGGATTCCCAATGGAATTATCCACCCTCACGGGTAGAAAAATTGGGGATAATTGATTTTTCACTTGTGAACATTAGCACACATATGTAGTTGACAATAACAGATCGTTATTATCATTATTTTTGTTCTCCTTCATCCGTCACAATCATTATATTCTATGAGAGGATGGAATGATATAGAAAGTAATGAAATAAACTAACCAGAACAACAAAAATAATTTATATTACAACAATCAGTAAAAGTAGATAATCATATTATTTAACTGGTAATAGTTGAAGTAAGGTGGGTAAGTAAGTATTCTGGAAGTAATCAAAAAACAAGTAGGTAGTAATCACTAGATTTCACCATAAAATATTTTCAAAAATAAACTGACGAAATAACTTACTGAAAAGTAAAATTAAATAATTTCAGTTCTCAACTAATAAGTCCTAACTATCGTGAGAAATTGAGTCGCCAACAAACAACCAACGAAGATGATTAAATTCCCATCATTTTACGCCTTACCTAATTCATTTGCTTGTTTGTTTGGCGCCGACTCAAAATTAGTTACTTAGGAGCTCAGTTATTGAGACTAAGAAGGTTTATTTTATTTTTTACTTTTCAGTTCCGTATGTCGTCGATTTAACTGTTTGTTAAAAAAATTTTTATCAAAACGATTTATTACTCAGGGATAGTTTAGTTTTTTATTATTGCAAAAATATTTGAAATCGTTTCAGTAGATTCAGAGATTACCCCCTACATACAAACAAACAAATTTCACCTCTATATAATAATAGATATGGACAAAGCACGTTTTTTCCTAGTTCTATTGTAAGCTGATATTACTAGAAGTCATGATGATAATAATGATGTATTTTTTTGTTCTCATCATCATGTCGTACTGTCTTTCGGCTTTTTTCTAATCCACTGCAAGTTGAAAACCTCAAATGCACGGTCTACATAAATCACCCTGTGTACTATGTCGCGTATTGACTTGAAAATGATCAAGTAATCTTAAACATCCATCACCTTCTGGTAAGGGGAAGCTGAAATGGGAATATTCATGTATGGTACAAACCTTGCTCATCTAGCGAAATATAGCCAAATTGAAGCTTATAGATATTTTTCAATTCTTACTCTGCGGTAATATGCATATCAGTAAGTTATATTAACGTACCTATTACAATTATCTATTTAAAAAGTATCTGAGAAATGTGGGTAATTTCCCTACCCCAAGGAGAGTAAGTCGAAGAATTGGAAGAACTTCGCGAATCATTTTTGTACAGACAGATAAACGGACACGTGGGTGATCTTATGTGTGATGTAATGTTAGGTTTGTCTCAAGAAATTATCCAAATACTATTTTTTTTTTCCCTACCGGAAAGAGTATTCTCGCAGAATGGGAAAAAATTCGCAAGTTCTTAATGACACGACCTTAGGGTAAAAAAATTATTCCAGTTGTAATTTTTTCCAAATTTTGATACCTAACTTATTCCAGTTCATACTCACTTCAATCACAGAATCCCGCTTCTAACATTTTCTTCTCACGGATGAACAACCAGAGATATTAACGACTTTCATAATTTAAATTCACGCCAAGTGCACTAAATTTAAAATCTTGTTAGTAGTTCACAAGGAATGGCTATGCTAACATGAAATGAGCAATTTGGAATACTGCCAATTGAAAACCGTGCCGTACGAGACACGTACAAGTAAACATAACTGACAAAATTATTTGCTAAATAAATCGACGTATCAATTCAACTTGAACGGTACCACATGAGAAATCAATTTAGGCTGCATAAATGTGTATCCGGTGGAATGATTTGTTGACAGGTATGGGGAATTTCTATTAGCTGAAAAGTTTCAGTCTGAACTTTCACAAAGTTATTTCTATTGACCTGAAATATTGGAATCTGCTGCCAAATAATATGGGAAAAAATGATTCAATATTAATTGCAAAAATTCGATCAGTTTCTTGAAAAAATTACGATGGAGTTTAAGAAGTGGTTGTACTTACTCAAGTTATGTGGCAATCCGGTTGTATACTCTTTGGGAATTTGTTTAAATCCATTGTTACTGTTTCATTTCATTATATAATTATTGCCAGCAAAGTTTGAAGTTCAGTTTTCGGTTAAACCATACAAAATGCAGTATTTCGAGCGGTGATTGTACTAGTTGAAAATCAATTTGCGTTTTTATGAATACTTTCCAGGAGTCTCGTCAATTTTACCAGTTCATATCTGATTCTGTTGTATTACCATGTACAAGGGGAGTTGTTGGCAATTTTCAAAAAATGTTCTCAATAGCCCGAGGATGGTTTTTACGAAAAGGAAGATTCGAAAAGTTGCCACAAAAATGGAAAATTTGGTAATATAAGATACAAAAGGTTTGTCGGCTCAGCTATTACTAAGATCGAATTAGCACAGTGGTCTCATGTAAGACTACCAAATAGGAGGTGGGGGGTACGAATCTCGGTCAGGTACGTTTTTTTTTTAATTTTATAAAAACAACGGCAGGACTGATTTGGATGATTTATTTTAATGCTCGAAATAGTCCGAATAAGGTTTTTAGGTAAAGAAAAGTTATTGGATTCGGGAAAAATGAAAAATGTGTGGAAAATTTTTATATATAATAAAACCGGAAAACGGGATGACAGGATAACGGGATAACGGGACAACGGAAAAACAGGATAACGGGATGACGGTATAAGGGGATAGCAGAAAAATGGTATAACGGCAAAACGGGAAGCGGGCAGAGTCAAAATCATAACCTAGATGGAACAACACAAAGAAAACAAGGAACAAATCAATTCCACGCGGACGAGAGTTTTCAGGATTTTTTTTTAGGGACTATAGAAATTTGGACAGGACAACGTCTGTTGGGTCAGCTGGTATATATATATATATATATATATATATACTTACCCTTACAAAATATATATATATATATAAGAAACACAGAAAATATAAATATATATATATATATATATATATATATATATATATATATATCTTTATACAGTGCTTCTCAAAAGTCTCCTTCCCCCCTCCTATTTTTGGAACGATTATACATAAACAAGTGAATATTAAAGGTTGTAAACTTCCCTACTAGTGATGAAAGATGACGAAATCGTCAAAGATGACGTCACAAGGCCATTGTGACCAATAATTTTAAATGGAACCCTACGGCAAGCGACACCTCTTTTAAAAGGTATCGAAAAAACCTATTCAATGATACTAATTTTGTTTGTGTTTATGGCAGTTTTGGCAACTAGCTTTTAAAAAACGCAAAGCTGTGATGAATTAAATCAGTTAATACTAAAATTCCAAATTCAAGCTCCGCCTCTGGATAGTTGTCAAATAAGCTAACGTTTTTGTTAGTCTTCCTGATTCGACGTTATTGTAATTGTCCAAGTTTTTGTACATTTAATAATTTGTGTATTGTTGATCGAACGTTTAACTGTTTTAGCAGCTTTTGGTACTTTTAATATTCTTGTGCATTTTAATAATTTGTTAAACTGTTGTGAGCAGAACGTTTAAGTGCTTCAAGAAGCGAAATTGTGCTTTAGGTGATAAAGTAGCAGCGATCCCAATTCTTGGTGAAACTGGACAAAATATTCATGCAGCAGAACGCATTTTTAATGAGAGGTTTCCCGATCGCCCCGTTCCGAGGACTTATGTAAGGGAGCTTCTTCATAACTTTGAAACAACGGGTAGTATCAATGATGCGAAACGATCTGGCAGACCACAAATTTCTGCTGAGAAAAAAATTGATATAGTGGCAGAAGTAATAGTTAATCCTACTTCTTCAACTCACGTTGCATCTACCTGTGAAGTCAGTCGAAGTACAGTACACAGGGTGTTGGGAAAAAAAACAAATTTCATCCATACAAATTGAAAAATGGTTCATCAACTCTCAGGCGACGACCCAGACCGAAGACTAGAATTTTGTGAAAATATGGAAACTAAAATTAACCAACAGCCAGACTATGTCAAAACAATTTGTTTTAGTGACGAAAGTACTTTCTATCTAAATGGAAATGTAAATACACAGAATGTGAGGTATTGGAGTGACGCAAATCCTCACCTGTTTCGTGAAACACATACCCAATTTCCCCAGAAGGTGAATGTTTGGGCAGGTATCCTGGGAAACCACATCGTCGGGCCTCTTTTTTTAAATACTAATTTTAATTGGTGAGGTTTATCTGGAGCTGTTGCAAAACGCAATAGAACCGTTAATCCTTGAAATTTTGGAAGATAATCCAGAGGAATTCGGCAATTTGGAAATAACATTCTAACAGGATGGTGCTCCTCCACACTATTACGGTGCAGTAAGACGGTATTTGGATGAGGAGTATCGTGGTAGATGGATTGGACGACGAGGTTCAACGGAATGGCCAGCTCGAGCACCGGACCTCAAACCTTTGGATTTTTTTCTGTGGGGGTACCTTGAATCGAAGGTTTACGCCACTGAACCTGACAATATTGACGTTTTAAAACAACGTATTGTTGCAGAATGTGAGGCTGTTTCCGCAGACACATTTACAAAAGTACGAGAAGAGTTTAAAAATAAGATATTTCACTGTCAGGAAGCAAATGGAGGTCACTTCGAGCAATTTCTTTAAGTAGATACTGATTCTTAAATCTGTAATTAATATCATACTGAATGGAATTTAAGTTTTAATGTTTATTACCATAAACACAAACAAAATTCGTATTGAATAGGTTTTTTCGATACCTTTTAAAAGAGGTGTCGCTTGCCGTAGGGTTCTATTCAAAATTATTGGTCACAATGGCCTTGTGACGTCATCTTTGACGATTTCGTCATCTATCATCACTAGTAGGGAAGTTTACAACCTTTAATATTCAGTTTCCAAATTTCACTTGTTTATGTATTATCGTTCCAAAAATAAGAGGGGGCAAGGGGACTTTTGAGAAGCACTGTATATATAATTCTACTGTACGTGTGTTGTCACTGAACTCCTCCTAAATGGCTGGACCGATTCGAATGAATTTTTGTGTATGCGTTTTGGTGGCGCCCTGGATGGTTAAGATTTACAAATCATCCCCCTAAATGTCAAGGGTGGTGCACACCTTGATTTTATTTTTTATTTTTTAAACAAAATTTTTTTTTTTTTATTTTTTTATGATACAGCATTCAAAAATACATACAACCCCAAATTTTCACCCTTCTACGATCAACCCCTATTTTTTATTTGACAGGATAAGGGGAAAACGGGATAACGGGATAAAGAAAAAATGGGATGACAGGAAAACGGGATGACGAGATAACGGGAATAACGAGTTAAAAAAACGCGATGACAGGATAAGGGGATAACGGGAAAACGGGATAACGGGGTAAAGACAAAAAGGGGTAACAGGAAAATGGGATAACGGGAAAATTTTCGGGAAAAACATTTTGGGGAACATAGAAATGTGGACAGGACAACGTCTGTCGGGTCCGCCAGTATATATATATATATATATATAATTTGTATTTTGTCTAAACTTTTATAAAAATTGATGATGTTCATCCAAAGGTAATTGACAGCAAAACGGTACTCCATTCAAATGTTCCATTTTTCGTTAGGGCGATATCATGCTCATATAAAATCAATAGAGGCAAATCATCCGTTGTTACATTTTATCGATATTATTTGTTAATGGAAACGAAACAAGGAAGAGTTGAAACCCGAAGGACCCCATTGTTAATTCCGTTTCGCCCTTTTTGGTGACTATATTGCGTTTGATTTTTTATGGCAGTTGAGAGCGATTTTGGGACTATATTTTGTTGTGGCTGGCCATAATGTGAGACTTGAACTAATGTGTCAACATCATAGATGGTGCCTGTTTCTGTTATCAAATTATTTGTGCCTCAGAAGAAAGTTTCAAGTCGTTATGAGATGGAGAAGTTTGTCTGATTTACCGAAAACAAAAAGTTTACCATTTTTCAACAGGAAAGAGTTATTGGATACATTTGAATGGTATTGAAAAAGCGTCGAAGGAAACAAGGTTTCAACCCAAATTTCCGTCAAATGAATACAAGGCCACAATATTCCTCGTAGTAATATGAAACTCCCACGAAAACTCAGCAGAGGCCAAATTATTTTCCTTTAGTTTTTTGTAACGCTTCTCTTTGTGATGTTATTTACACACGTTGCTTCGAGATCTGTTCCACACATATATCCCATGAAGAGACGAGGAATAGTCCTATTATTCGAAAGCGCGTCAAATAACGGTTGAGCGAGGCGTTTGTTTTTGAAGTCTTTATATTCAATTGGTATCCCACACGAAGACAAGAATTCCTTTGCTGAAAACAGTTCATGCAGAATTGATTATTTTCAAGAAATTACAATTCATTAATATGAATTATAATGGTTAACATATCGGATGTGTATCGTACATAAAAGAAGTTACAATAGTCTAGTCATGTCAATTTAATTTTCAGTTAGAATGAACCCATTTCTGTTTGACAACAGTATATTGTGCAACAAGTGGGAAAAGTTCAACTTTTCTCACGAGTGTGGAAGTTTGTGGCAGGAGCCTGAAACATACGAGTGAGAAAAAGTACTTTCCCCACCACATGTTGCACACTATACTTTTCCTACAACTGCTCAAATTTAAAGAATACAAGTAATGTACCTTAATATTTACTTTTATGGTTAGCAAAACTAAAATAACATTTGAGTATCCTATCTCTTAACAGTTAAATAATTCATTTAAAATTATAGTTAATAGTAAAATTTGTACAATATTGTATGATACAACCCGGAATGTCATTTCTTTTTAGTAAATTTGCTGTTATATCAATTGTGGAAGTTCAGGGTTGATCATTCATATACGGTGCATTTTCTGTCTCCATTTCAGTAAAGAGTTCGAGTGGTTGTTCAATAGAGGTGACGATTTTTTTAGCAACGTTAATTTTATTTTCAATAGACTCCTTGGCGCTTTAACGTGAATATGTCTCCTCCTGCATTTACTAAAATTGTTGCCGAAGAACGTATGAAGCAATGATCTGTATATAGTTGGGGATTTTTCAATTAAAAAAAAAATTGCAATTGTCTTAGCCATTCTACCAAATTTGTTAATGCAGACTACCTGTCTAGTACATTTTCCTTGCTGGTAATTTAAAGGAAATGTTTTTCTGGCAAATCAATTGGTCGAAGAGCAGCCCTTTTTATATATATTATAAAATTCTCCTGTTACAGTGAACGTTCTTGGCTCTTCTGTTTTGGCGTTATCTAATTTCACCAGTAAAGCCGAATTTAAATCCTCTAAATTATCGGTTTTTAATTTCAACAACTCTTTTCTACGACATGCTCCTGCTACGCCAATAGCCACTGCAACCTACAAATAAAAATATCAGGATGTAAGATTTTATTTAAAAAAAAAACAGTAGACCAGGTTTTGAACCCGGGTCGTCTGTGTGCCAAGCGGTTATACTATCCACTGCACCACTGAGCCTTATTTTAGAAGTCTTGTTTAAAAGTACATATATCTATCTAGCAGAATTTGAGACAGAAATTTTAATAATTATCTAATTCTTTTTATCAACTGAAGAACTCACTAATTACAAAAAACTATGTTCATTCGAGGAAAAAAGCGAAAGAAATCCTAAAAATAGTTCCTCCTAAATAAACTTACCTTTATTAGTAGATATTCCTTGGCTGGAGCTTCGTTTGAAAATCTCTGCAATTGGTCTACTGTCAATATGTTTAATTTTTTGGGACGTAATTGTCGGACTTTCTTTTCAAAAATGAACGTAATTTTTGATACGTGGATATATCAATGTTATTTTCAATACTGATAGTACTTCGTAACATTGAATATTGTGACCAAAGTGTAGACGCCTTTAAAGTTTTCGACATCTTTTCAAAGTATACCAAAAGTACACTTTCCGAAAAAGATTTTATTTTTCTATTCCTTCTCCATTCCATAAATTGTTTGTATGCCAATTCATACTTTTTTCTTGAAATTTTCGGCAACAATTCTAATGTTCTCTTGCAGCTTTTTCCAATATTTCTGGCGGAGTATTATCAAAATAGTCACTACTGTCAGTATCCCTTTTATTTATTATAAATAGGTATATGTCTTCTTAAAATAATATTCGATAGAAATTGCGATTTTTATCAAAGCACGAATGGAAACTACTTTAAGAATTTAAAAAACTTCTATAATTTGACAGTTGTGATAACTTTTTAAAGCTGAACAGCAGCCAACTAAGATTTTGTCGATTTTTGTTGATTCTCCATATAAATGGAGTGGGCAAAGTGCCGTGAGATAAAATATTTCTCACAGTATGAGCAATACATGGTATCGAAATTAAGTAAGTTATGAAAAACACGCTACTTTTCATAGCAGTTGTAGGAAAAAAATAAATCAATTCAATAACAAGATATCTAGGTATTCAAGAAGTGGATCAACATTTAGGAAACATATTAAAACTGGACCAATAACCATTGGTATTCAGCAGTAGATAAAAATCGTTCAGTACCTTTTCAAAATATCCACCATTTTGTAAAATGCATTCTTCAAATCAAGATTTGAATCTCTTCTTCTATTTCTTCGTCTCTCTGCCTTGTATGCTTCCTAAAGTATTCTCAATTCCGTCGCGAGAAATCACAATTGTGGAGTTTGGCGTAGTATACACTCCAATAAAGAATAAAAATCTCGGGGATTCAAATCCGGTGAACTGGGTGGCTATTCTAATGGAGATCTTATTGGAACTCAATTATTTGAAAACTATTCTGGAATTATGTGGACCACTTCCATCTCGTTGCAACCAACGTCTCAAGGCTGATAACCAATCGGAATAATTTTTGTTCCCCTTCGAATAAAACGGAACTTTTTAAATTACTTCATTGGTCCCGTTTTAGTATATTTCTCAAGTTTGTATCCACTTCTGGAATATCCAGATAACTTTATATTGAATTGAACTATATTATGTGAATCAGAAATGATTTCATAGGAATACTACATATTGCCACTATACCACTATACCACTATACCAAAAATTTCGGTATATTTCCGCTGATCACGTACCCCAGAACTGAAAACCACCATCAGCTCGAATGTTTATACAGTGCGATCCATAGATATGGAATAAATTAATTTTTAGCGTTATTATGTATTTTTTCAAAAACACCTGATAGAGGTCGATTTCTATTGTCAATTTGACAATTTACAGTATGATAATATTACCCCATAACTGAGAAAATTTACTTTGTAAATATAAAATGTTGATACTTTACGTAGAATGAAGCAAATAATTTTACAATGTTTAGGAAGTAATTTTCAATTTATTTCACAATTGAATTAAATGTTCAAAATGACCACCATTCACTTCTTGACAATGAGCCAGTCGATCCTGGAATTCTTGTACAACATTATGTAGGACCTCAGGAGTTATATTGTTAATTTCTTCCGTTATCCTAACTTTTAAATCTGCAATATTGTCTGGTCTATTGGAATATACTTTTGATTTTAAATAACCTCATAAGAAATAACCATGTATTCTCTCAACTGTTTTGCTAAACGTCAGGATAAAGTCGTTCAAGACACCAAAAAATTATTCACAAAACCCACATAAATAATCTAGTAAATAGTCTAGTAGACTACTGTTATTTTGATATTTATAAGTTGCTGACACACGTCAGTGTATTGAAAAATATTTGCTCGTTTATCCGAAACTCAAAGAATATACATTTTAACTATGATTGGATGCGGTAATGAAACAGGAAATCAAAAGGAAGTTTGTGAAATGTTTAATGATATATACCCTGGTCAACAAGTCTCACAGTCTACAGTTAGCAGAATAAAAACAAAATTTCGTTGAACTGTACATGTTAAAACTCTCAAGAAACCAGATCGAAATGTTAAATTGAATGAGGAAAAAAGTTAGATGTACTCTTATCGATTGGGGAAAATCCGCATATGACAAGTAGACAACTTGCCGCCGACAATGATGTAAGTAAATCATCGATATTGAGAGCTTTACATAAAGAAAAATACCATCCTTATAAAGTTCAGTTGGTTCAGGAGTTGAATGAGGATGATCCTGATAGAAGGCAACAATTCTGTTAATAGACAAAACTGTAGATATTGGAACAGAGAAAATCCGCTTTAGATGTGTGAGGCTTACACACAATATTCTAAAAAAGTGAACGTCTGGGCTGGTATCATTAGCAACAAAATAATTGGCCCTTCATTTTTCTGAAGGTGAGGTTTATCTAGATTTTTTGATGAAATTGTTACAGCCTACATTGAAAAGGTTTTTTCCTGATGTTATGATTGCAGCAAATTTGAAAAACTTAGTATTGCGAACATAGAATGAGAATTCTTTCAAACAGGTGTCACACGACCCCCCTTCTCATTTAAATTTTTTGAGGGGGTGCGTATAATTCAGAGGGGGTGCAAGAGGGGGGTAATATATTCATACTGTAAATTGACAATAGAAATCGACCTGTCTCAGGTTTTTTCAAACAAATACATAATAACCGTGAAATGAATTTATTCCATACCTATGGACCGCACTGTATATATATATATATATATATATATATATATATATATATATATTTATATATATATATATATATATATATATATATATATATTATATACTGAAAATACCAGTGAGATGCAATACACATAGATATTTTCAGTTATATGTTTTCAATGGGATATTTTTACAAAAATAAAATATGCTAAAAAAATTATGTCGAACATGAGGCAAAGCGGATCTACTTTCGACGTTTCACATAGTGGAATACGCTTTATAAATTTTTATCACATACAAAAGGGCATTTCAGTTGAGTGCCAAAACTCTGGAAATATCAAATCAATTTTCCAATCAAATTCGTGCTATTTCAATGTGAAACAATTTTCTTTGAATTGATACTCAAAACTCGAAAGGCTCTTGAGCTAAGAAGTATGAATGGAAATATTGATTGTCATGGAAATTGATATAACAAAGTATTTGACAGTTTCTCTGAAAAAAAATTGTAATTTTCATCAAGTAGAAGAAAAAAATTCTGACTTTACAGGAAATTGACCTCCAGAAGTCTCAACAGTCGTATTATATTCCATAGAAGCGACTGTAAACGATACGTTAACTCATGTGCACTTTCAGGACATAGATAGATAGATAGATAGATAGACAGATCTTTAATTCCAACAGCTATACACCCAATTACAGGAAAAGTATTAAAAATTCTCAAAATAACAAAAAACAAATTAAATTAAATCATGTTAGTAGTAGTGAAAATTCTTAAAATAACAAAAAACAAATTAAATTAAATCATATTATCCAGATAACAATCATTCATTTTGTGTTCTATCAATTATACAGGAAAAAATATGCTCGAGAGAACTGCTATTTAAGTCACACAGGTCACAAATCAGATTAAAATTCCAACACATCAAAGATACAGGCGATCTACGCATCACATTGGTTCGAGAAGACTCGCAATAGAATGTTATTTCATATCTGGAATTCAGACGTGGTATGAGGTAATTAATTTTTTGTAAGAGCAAGGAACAAAGAACATTATTGTGCATCAAATTATGAAGAAAAGAAATAGTAACAAAAACTCTACGTGTATTCAGGAAAATTACATCAAAACTGTCAAGAAGCACCGAATAGTCAATTCCCCGTTTGGATAATTCCCTGTTCTTTAAGTAACAGGAACTTAAGAATGTTATCAGAAGACCATCGAATGAACTATATTAACACACAAATTTAGATCGAAAAAAACGTAACCAAAAAAATTTTCTTGGAAATGGTTCATATTAAGTCAATAGTCAGTCTATGGATGAAAGAACTGATTTGAATAATCTTAATCAAATTTATACATATTTACTGAAATTGAACAAAAATAATGATATAACACTCAGTATTAAAAAAATTCCAACTTGATTTATAAAAATATACAATTTCACTATCATAAGAAAAAAAAATATGTTCCTCATATGTATAATTTTATTGAATCTCATGTTAGTAAGTACCTAAATAGTATACAATTTCGGATAGTTATTCATTATAATTTTAGTCGTCTGAGGAAGGCAATAAACATAGCCGAAAGCTTTCAAAGGGTTTACTTGAAAAAAATATCTCTCACCTGATTGCATTCCCACAGGAAATCTACTTCTATATATATATATATATATATATATATATATATATATATATATATATATATATATATAAACTTCCGAACTGATGATATATTTGAGTTCTGGGGACGACGATTGGCGAAGATATACCGAAAGTTTTTACGATTCGTGAAGGTGTGACGTCCGCAATGGGTAGTATTATTATGGAATTCGGAAACAAAAATGATAATAAAACCTGTACTTTCAGAATGGATGAACCTGTGACGTGAAAAATATGTAATTATTTCATAGGTAAGTCGTTGGGAGTTTTATTCGGCATTATCATAATGAGTTCTACCGTTGATTACAAAAACTCTCCACTTCTTGCTAGGTCGATATTCATACCCCAAACTTCTGCTACTTCATCTTCTCTCCATTATGCCAACAAGGCTTGTCACATTAAATTATGAAAGTGTTACATTCTGTCCGATATTTCCTAACTTTTTTAATGCAGCGAATTCGCCATAATTTCGAATGTAATTAAAATTGTCTCCGCTCCAAGTTGGATCCAAGAATTAATCCAACTTGAACGCCCTTGAGGCGTCCTCTGAGTAGTTGGAGATCTGAACTCTCGGAATATATTGGTATTCTGAAGGGAACACAAGGTTTTTCTCAATAAATAACATTGTGGTAAACTTCCAAGATGACACAGTTCTCAATAAATGTATGTATTTCAAATTTGAACTATCCATACTATTAACATAATAGAAACATATAATCTTGAATCACTTCTCCAAACCCCAACTAGAGTGGCCAAATACTGCAGTAAAATCACGTCTAGCGGAATTGAGTATGTTATAACTAACACTAAAAATAAATACTGTATTCGGCATGTCAGATCATTTCGGTTCAATTTTTTTAATGGAAATAAAAACTGAAAATAATATTAAATTAGTATGAACCAGAACTGTTTTCTGAAAAATCAACGAAGGAACACTGAACAATTCAAGACTCTTCTAAAAACTGTCGATATCCGCTCGCTAAATAATTTGAATGACTCGAACCTGATGTTCACATATTTTATGCAACACTTTGATTCGTGTTTCAATGTAGCATTCACCAGAATCACTCTTGAAAATGAAATATAATAACTCAAATGGAAAAATCATCCTGACACCTGGAACAAAAGCTTAAATGGATATGCTGAGAGAGCTGAACTGGCTACGGAAAACTATCAACGATGGTCTTAACGAAAAATAAATAGAAGCAAAAAAAAACATTGATGAAAAAATCTCTGGGGAAAAAAATCACGCTGAAATAATAAACAAATCTGAAAACAGAACGAAAACCCTCTGGAACTTCCCGCATTTCTTGCAATAAATTGGCTTTCATGATTAATTAATCTGTGTACAACTTATTCGAAAGGTTTTTCTTGATCCGACAAAGTTCTTCAATCATCATTACTAATGCAGTTGTGTATTTTCCTTAAGCTTCTTCATTGCTCCGTGGATTTTTGCCTTGATAAATATATTTATTTTTTTCGAATATCGGCCACGAGTATTTAGCGAGCACATTTTATATCCAAAACGGATTGGCTTGCCCCTTAGGAATTGTTTGCAGCTATGCCTGCCGGAGTATTTTACAATGGACTCATCATAATTTATTTCCTCATCTGGTGTAAAATGTTTCAAAAAATTGTGACTTCAATCTGTCCATCAATGGATGAACTTTCCCTACTTTTTCCGTTTGATCTGAATTATTGTTATCCGCTAGTGACGAAATTATAAAACTTGTTAAAATATATTTTTCTCATGGAATTTTTAACCATAGGACGTTCCATATCTCAATGAAATCGACGCATAGGTTTGGTGTTATAGTCAATACGAATAAAATTCCAATTGAGCATTTTATTCCATCCAGAGTTATATATGGATCACGATAATTCTTGAATAATGCATACTTCTTATTTCTCTAGAAGGTAGCTGTGAATATATTTAGTCCAGAACATCCCGAATAAATCAGTAGAAAAAAATTGTCCATGAGTACGTTTTGTTTTCTTTTTCTGTCGCTTTCTAGAAGTTTTTTGCGAAGGATCCTCTCCTTCGTGTACAGTTCCGTTTGTGCCCGAAAATGATCCATAACTTCATTCTCATAATCTTCATCAGTTGGCTCCACATAAATACTTTCAATGTCAATGGTATCATTGGCATAAGCCACCTCCAATGCTTTCTGGAGGAAAAACCCCTTTCTAAAACAAAAATCTAGAATCACCGATAAATATTCAAAACTACAAAATACAGTGTATATTTAACGTTGCATATTTGCAACATGTTTTTATGCCACGTCTTTGAAATTAATAACCTAATCAATCGTAGCATGATATACTCATACATCCATAATAAAATGTTGATGCTAAAATACCATAAAATTTCATGTAACAAAATCTATGAGTTTCACGTACTCAAACTGCACGTCCATATTTTCCTGATCAAAACCACTTTTTCGAAGAACACAATCCAAGAAATCGTTAGATATCAATGAAGGTTTGTTTGTCAAAGCCTTCTATTGAGATATTGTGGCGCCATCTATTAGCCAAAAAGAACAGTTTTTCCCGTTACAACCAGATTTAGAATCTCTAATTTACGTTGCATATAGGCGTTAAAGGGTTAAATTTAATATTATAGATCAGCTAATATGTGAGAAACGCAAAATCATATGTAGGTCAGAATATCATCCATTTGTCAGTGAAAGTTTCGATAGGGAGTGCTATCAAATTTTGTTATCTCTGGAATTCAAACTGTATGCAAAATTATTAGTTAATATTTTTTTAAATGAATCAATATAGAGATTGAAACTCAAGTAAGTACTGTCTATAGTCATCTGTACTTTTATATAATAGATGAGAGGACTTTGGTATTTCCAGAAATGTTTATTGATCTGAATTTTGAACTTTTGGATATTTTTATGAAATTTCAGAGTTGAATCAAACCGTAAGGGGCAAAAAGTTCCATTATTTTTTTTGATATGAGTTAGATTAGAGAGAAATATTAGGTACGTTTAGGGAGATTCGAAACCTACCTTTTAATCATAGAGTTTAAGGTTTACACAAAATATGAATACTGTTTGTGTATTTCAATGAAAAAAATTGTCTCATGATATGTCAACTTGATTGATGATAATTTCAGAATCTATAAATAAATTGTAAAATCTACCTTTCCGACTCGCTGAGCCATCGAGTTCTCGATAGTTTATTTCAGCTTCATTTGTCATCAATTGTTGACTTCTATAAAATGATTATTCTAAGGTATTTTTTAATAATGAATTAGTATATGGAAAAGAATTAAAATATGCAATGGAAAATACTTCAATATTTTGACTACTGTGAAACTGTCTATGAAGAATAAAATTTAACTGCGATTCGAACAATTTCATGGAATGTTCCGAATATCCGTCTGTCATTGCCAGAAATACACGCATGAACGATAAAAGTCGAAGTACAAATCATTTCAGATAACCTATCAGGATCCAGGATTTTATCGTTTCCGATTTTATTACATCTTTCGTTGCGTTACTATAACGATACCTACGTGTTCTCTGGCGTCAGTGGTCTTTCGGAAATGTTACCGAAACATAGGCGTCAATTTGGCTTTCATATGAGATTCAGGAACATATTTCATGAATTAGTTTATAAGAATACACACAACCAATCTAATACGAAATAATAATATTTTATTGTTTACCAGAAGGATATAAACTACAAGATTATATTCGAGGTAGATATTATTAGTAAACGAGAGGCCATTCTAGTTCAGATTGTGGGACATAACACCTACAAGGCAACCTCCACTTCTGTTCTTCCACCAGCGCCAATAGTTTTCCTCAAAAAAACTCTCCTCAAGTATCTTGAGGAAGAAAGGAAAGGAAAATAGATAGAATGGAGAAAATAGACAATATATCAAGATTTGAGCAAGTAATGGAGCAGTATCAATTCACTAGTTTTTTATATGGTATGAAAAGTATTCATAGATAATATGAAGGTGAATATAAAATGATATTAAAGAGTTTGGGGGTTTGTATACGAAGGTGAAACCGGATAACATTGACACAACTTAAGAAAAATGCCCCAGCTCAGAAAAAGTTTCATAGTTCATACTCGTCCCATGATGTAAGCTACAATTATGATATAATATCTCCCCAAATATTCTTTTGTACTTTTTTAGATTTTTTTTTTTTTCATGCAACGTATCAATGTTACCCTACCATGAGAAAACATTGACACCTACATTAAAATCATTTTGAAATGATTGAAAATCCAATGTTTGCACTAGTTTGACTCAGTAATATAAAAAATAAATTTACCAAAATCTAAATTTGAAATTTCTTATTATAAACATTGGTTACAAAACATGTTTTCTTCTAATGCAGAAAAGGGCAATCCTGAAGCTGAAGAAACTTCTGTAAATTGTATTAAAACTATATTGAAGTAAGTGAGCATTCATCAAAAACAACCTCGGAGTCACTGAGGTCTATACTTTACTGTACACCGATGCCTTTAAAACATCTGGATTAACTGGTACAGCAGTAGTAGATCCTAGTACATGCCTTCAATTCAGATTATCCTCATCCAGTACTGTTTTTACTGGTGAACTTTATGCCATTTATCGGCGACCATTTTATTCAACTTATCTGATGAGCGGAAATTTTTTATCCTGACCGACTCGCTCAGTTCACTGGAGACTCTACAACAAATCTTCTCTTCCCACCCGTTCACAGTTGGAACAAAAAATCAGCTCTACCTAGCAGAACAGAAAGAGAAACTTATAAAATTCCTCTGAATCCCATCACATATAGGGATATAAGGAAACGAAGAAGATAGAAGAGCAAAAGGAGCCATAGCCCTTACTAATTCTGGAACTATAATTCAGTGGTGGAACGTGGCAAGCGACTTTGGATACACGATGAAAGACAGTATACAGAGTGCATGGCAAAAGCGATGGCGACAATCCACCTCCAAACTTCGTGAAGTGAAAGCCTCATCTAAAGTCCGTTCCCCCCCTTCTAATTTTGGAACCACCCGGTATATCGCAAAGAAATTCAGAGAGCTTAAGAAGGAGATGAAAGCTCACTGTTTCATGAAAAAATCACAGCTAAAAGTTTCAGAATGGCGGCTGAGCGCCATCTTCACTGAACAATTTAAATAGAACATCCCGTATATTATCCCATTTTCGAAATCTCCTCATAATTCTCAACAGTTCTCCCTTATACACTTCTCTCCCAAATTCATTTATTTTCGAAATATTAACGTTTGAAAAGTGACATTTTGGTCATTTCAAACCCAACCAAAAACACTAATGTTGCTTACAATCAAGTTTGCATTGGAAAAAATCGTTGTCGTGGTAACATCTTGTTCACTGTCAAACAGAACAGCTAACTGTCAGATAGTCCGTTGAATTTGAAGCAGTTTTGATATTTGGAGAAGCTGGAAGAAATAATCATCTAGCAGTCCGTTTAATGATAGATTTACCGAGAATCCTATTTCGAGGTCATATTTGCGCAAACTTTTAAATAAGCTCCAAGCAACTGGTACGCTGAAAAATGCTCCAAGATCAGGAAGACCGCCCCTTTGAGAAGAAAAAAAGGTAGAAATTGTTGCTGAAATGGTAATCAATCTGACTCTGTCGACGTCTGCAGTTGCTGAATCCTGTGGAGTAAGTTAATAAAGTGTCCAAAGAGTCCTAAAAAAAGAAAAGTTTCATCCCTATAAACTGAAAATCCTGCATGCTGTCACGGAGGATGATCCAGACCGGAGGGTTGAATTTTGTGAGTGGTTAACAAGAACAATTGAAGGAGAACGGGGCTTCCTAAAACGTGTATGTTTCGCAGACGAATGCACGTTTTTTCTCAATGGGAAAGTCAACAAATAGAATGTACGATACTGGAGCGATACTAATCCATATAATTTCAGAGAGGGACATAACAAGTTTCCTAAAAAGGTGAATGTTTGGGCGGAGATTTTGGGAAATCGCGTTGTTAGACCGATTTTCATCAGAGGCAATCTTACAAGAGTTCTTTACAGGAATCTTTTAGATACTGAAATTGAACCTCGAATAACACACATTGTATCAAACAATCAGAAAGAGTAGAAAAATCGTGAAATCATATTTCAGCAGGATGGGGCACCTCCCCATTTCGACCGCATGGCTAGAGAGTTCCTCGGTACAAACTTTCCTGGGCGATGGATAGGTCTCAGGGGAAGTTCAGAATGGCCATCAAGATCTCCGGATCTTATACCTCTAGCTTTTTTCCTTTCGGGGTATCTGAAGTTGAAAATCTACGCCACTGAATGCCAAACAATAGAAGAGTTGAAACGCAGAATAATAGATATATGTGAAGAAATAGATGAACAGACTTTCATCAACGTGAGAGAAGCTATTTATAATAGGGCACTTTATTGTCAAGATTTAGGAGGGGGCCACATTGAACACTTGATAAAATAATTGTTTGGGTTAAATGAAAGTGTTATTCAAAAATAAATTATAATTTTTTTGCCAACTAATTTGTTTTGATTGTGAATTCACAGAACACATTCGTAGGCTTCGAGATTTTCCGGTAAGCGGTACAGTTTATCCTCAATAAACTCTCTTTACGCCTCTTATCAGTCGAATTCATCAAGAGATTTTACTACAAATTAATAATAACGTTTAGTTAGCAAAATGTTTTACCGGAAGTGACCAAAATCCATACTTCATATTAAACCGGAATGTCACTTTTCAAACGTTAATATTTCGAAAACAATTGAATTCGGGGGTAAAGGTATTAGAAAAAACTGTTTATGGGCAGATGTCAAAAATGGAATAATATACGGGGTGTTCTATTTAAAAATTATTGAAGATGGCGCTCAGCCGCCATTTGATAACTTTTAGCCATGATTTTTTATGAAAAAGTAGGTTTTTATCTCCTATTTGAGCCCTTCACATTTCGTTGCGATATACCAGGTGGTTCAAAAATTAGTAGGGGGGGAACGGACTTTAGACGAGCACTGCATATCGCATCGACCAAGTGCTCCTTAACCGTTTAAGTCTCGGAAACCCCTGGCTTACCCACGATGACCTCCTGAATAACAAAAATGAACATATGTGCGAAACGTGCAACGAAAATGTATCAATCAAACATATCCTGGTAGAATGTCCACTCTTCACTCCACAGAGAAATGCTAACAAGATACAGGGAACTTTGGAAACAATCTTAGGTCCAAATTGTATACTCCACAATGTTACAAAACCACAGACAGTAGAAAAAACTGTGAAAATGAATAGATTAATGTTCGCTAATAACCGAAATGGTTGATGCGATTCCTATCAATAAAAATAAGACCTGTCCCAGATGTTTTGTCGGCAACTGTATGTTAGGAAAATAGAACGCACATATCTTGAAAATCTCAGCAATGTCATTTCATTTTCAACCGACGAAACCAAAAAGGAGGAGGTTCTCTAGTCGACCCGGATCTTTTTTTTCCATATTTTTTTATGCATAACTTTTTACTGAGGCGTCCGATTCCGATAATTCTTTTTTCAGTGGATAGGGTGTACTTCGAATTTGGTCCCATTTGAATTTAAAAGATGAAATCCACCCCTAAGGGTAGCAAAATGAAGGATATTGATCACTCACCCTCTTAATTCTGGCCCGTTAACCGATTCTATCAGGCATAACTTTGTACTGGGTTCTTCGATTTGGATGTTTTTTTTTAATAGATAGGGTATACCTTATATCCAGATTTCGAATGGAATTATATACTCTTACGGGTAGAAAAATAGGGGATAATTGATTTTTCACCTATGAACATTGGCACACACATACGTAGTTGACAATGACAGATCGCTACTGACATTATTTCTGTTCCACATCCGTCAAAACCATTATATTCTATGAGAGGATGGAATGATATACAGAGTAATGAAATAAACTAACCAGAACAACAAAAATAATTTATATTACAACAAATAGTAAAAGTAGATAATCATATTATTTAACTGGTAATAGTTGAAGTAAGGTGGGTAAGTAAGTATTTTGGAAGTAATCAAAAAACAAGTAGCTGGTTATTAGTATATTTAAGCCATAAAAAATTTTAAAATAAAAACTTTTTAACAAAAAATTAAACCGACGAAATACGGAACTGAAAATTACTTCAAAAAAATTATCAGAATGGCACCGCGCAACAGAACAAGCTCCTAAACAATGTAAGTAATATTTTGAGTCGGCGCCAAACAAACAATCAACCAACCTCATTGAATTACTTCAAAAAAATTATCAGAATGGCACCGCGCAACTCGATGCCATCAGTTTACGCCTTACCTAATTCATTTGCTTGTTTGATTGGCGCCGACTCAAAATTAGTTACTTACATTAGTTTAGGAGCTCAGTTACTGAGACAAAGAAGGTTTATTTTATTTTTTAATTTTCAGTTCCGTATTTCGTCGGTTTAATTTTTTGTTAAAAAGTTTTTATTTTTCATTTTTTTCTTGTAAAAACTGAACATATTTAGTTTCATTGAATGAATATATTGAAAATATTCGGGAATCTAACTTAAGGAGTAATTGCAAATTAGCAAACCTCTCACAATCACAATTTTTTGTTGGATAATCCGATGTGAAATATCCCTTTACGTGAACGACCGCGATCGATACGAAAAGCCTTGACATGAAGGGATTTTTCGGAAAAGGGTCAGCAGTTAATTAGGAAAGAAAAATATGAGTCCAATTGGCAACAAAATAATACCCATTTACTACCGAAGGATGTCCCTCCAAAAAGAAGCGGAATGGTGACTAAGGCTTCGTGAAACAAAATCTCTTGAGCCTCGTGTTACAAAATCTCTGATAATGCCTTCATTTCGAGTTTGCTTACTGGTGTGGCAGAAAAAATATTTTCTCAATACTGAATAGCGTAACGAAGCGTCTTGGATCAGAGATAATGGGATGAGAACATTATTTTAGGTGCGGAACACTCAAAGTGAGCAGTTCTTGAGAGATATACTCATATTATTTTTCACAATTTTATGTAATGTTCACTTTCAGTATTCTACAATATTGATAACTTTCTAGGGGAAATAGAAATAAAACGGGACTTGTGTTTTTATGTCTTCGAAGTATACTGGGTGTCCGTATTCTCTAGACAAGCCATGCTGTCTTTCTTGGATTCAAGAATTGGAAGAATTTTCAATTTTTTATATTCTTCCATCACTTCCGCAGGGACCGGCCCATGAGGAGGGAAGGGGGTTCTCTCCCCCCCCCAATGCTAGGCGAGTGGGCAAAATGGAAATTTTGGAAACTAAAAAAAAACATTTCATAGGAAAAAGTTTTAATTTTTTCTGATTCCAAACTAGGAATTTTCATTCGAAGCTAGGAATTTCCAACTGCAAAAACATAACGTTCCGAGTTTTTGGTCGAAATTCCTAAGTTTTTAGGCCGTGAATTGGGTTTTCAGTTCAAACTCAAGATTCCGAGTTTGTTGTCGGAATTTCCAATTACAATTTATAATGATTTTTTCTAATTATAATGACTTTTTCTCATTACATGAATTTTTCTCATTGTAATGCTTTTTTTTCATTATTATTTGGCCTTATATTTTCTTGTTTATCTTACGGGAACATCATTTGTTTGGTTCAATCATTATTATTAATTCATTTTCCGATTTTTTTCAAATAGGAAGTGGTGTATTATATTGCATATTGAGTTTATTGGGTCTTAGTTAAAAATAAATTACGGTTTTCTTGAATTTATTTCACAGGGTATAAGTGGGAAGAGAATATTGAAGATAAGATTGAAAAAAATATTTTACTCCGTTCCAGAAATTGTATATATCATTTTCAAAATACCTATTAGGTTCTCAACAACTCCACTTGATCTTATTTTCCATGGGTACCTAAATGATATAAAAAAATAAATATTTTTAGGATAAAAAATGTTATGGAGTAGGAAATATGTGAAAATGTTTACCACCCAAAATGTTAATTCCAATAATAATATAAAAGTCGATATAATGAAAGAAAAAGTCATTATAATGAGAAAAAAGTCAATATATTTAGAAAAAAGTCATTATAATGAGAAAAAAGTCATTATAATGAGAAAAATGAGAAAAAAGGCAGTATAATGAGAAAAAAGTCATTAGCTATTACCATCTTTTCCGCCGGCCGACGCTTCGAGACTTTGCGATTCGGCGGGGTTTTTTACGTCAGAAATAGTAATTTATTTACGTAACAAGTCCGGAAAATAGGTATTTTTTGGACGAATAGACAAAATTCTAGGACGAGCCGTAGGCTAGTCCTGGAAGTCTGCGAGTCCAAAAAAACTATTTTGGGCGTGTTGCGTACAATATTTTTTCGGCAACCGTGTAGAATAACAAATCAATGAGACGACATATTTCTTTATTATGCATTTAAATTCTTATTTGAATTAAACAGAACAGAACAGAAAATACTACATACTAACAGAAACATTCTTATTCTTATTTGTATCAATATTTATATTAAAATTCGAGCAATTGCTAATATTGAAGGGATTCAGTTTGTCTGAAATGCTTGGTATATTTAAATTCCTTTTGTTGAAGCCAGAACAAGAAGGCAAAGTTTCCGTTTCACATTGATTGTTTTCATCTGAGGATTTTTGAATGGTCTTGGCAATTTTAATTTGGTTTGTAAGTGAATTATCTATATATCCTTCAGCCACATTGGTAGACTCCCAGCCACCGTGTCTCTTCAAATTTGCGATATTTCCACCATTATCAGCAAATAACGTCGCCGAAGTTCGACGAATGCTATGGCCTTTGTAATTTTTAGGATTGGGTTAATGTATAAAATCTGCGATTTTTATTCTGAGACTCCCAAAGCTGTGGATACCCCCAGCCTGAATCGAACATTTTTTTTTTTTGTAATTCACGGATAATCTGTTATATGGAGTATGGGATGGCCGTAAAGATAAATGTTGCCTATACAACAGCAGGTTTTCTTGCCCAATTACAACAGAAGTTCTCTCAATATGTGTTTTGGAATCCGGTATTTTCACAAGCAACATGTCTTACTTGTCGTTTATTAGATCAATTGACATTTTTGTCAGTTCTTCTCGTTTACACGCACCGGCTAACCCAATAATTGGTGCCACCTGAAAATTAAGTTGATACTTTCATATCCTACAATAGTAATATTCTGTTGAAATTACCTTCAGCATTAGATATGTTTCATTATCCGCTTCCCTAATGAATTTGTTGATCTGCTCAGTGCTGAAGACTTCTGATTTCTTGGCTTTGTAACCAATATTCTTCCTTTCAAGAAATGCGATAACCTTTGGGAAAGTGGCTATGTTTACATTTTTCTTCACCAAAATGGTACTTTTCAACATAGAGTACATGCTCCACAGAGTAGAGGATTTGACAGTTTCAGATTTTTTCGCCAAATAAGCCAAAATTACATCCGCTGTAATAAATATGCATTGCTTCATATCCATCCATTTCGTGAACAAATCATAAACGTTTTTGTACCTGGATTTTGATTTTTCAGGCAATAATTTTGCTGTGGCAGCAGCTGCTATATTGGAAATTTCCCAAGGCACATTTTCAAAGTCACTATCGCTGCTGCTTTCCATATTTTATCGCGAATTGCGATAAAAAAACATGCAAACTTTTGACAACTAATTTCATATGAACTGTCAGCCATTATTTCGTTGCTATGGTAATGATCGACTGCATTTATCAAAACCATACCTACCAAGATTTTCATATTTACAATGACAACAACGACGTGATTCTTCCCGGCCTAGTCCGGGAAGTACGTACTTCCCGGACTAGGCCGGAAAATGCTACTTTCTTAACGAAAAAGCGTCCAGGAAGTGGGTACATCCCGGACGGTTACCGAAAAAAGAATTTTCTTCCGAATTGCGAGAAGCACGATGGAATCGGAGTATGCAAAAAAAATATTTTTTTCCCGCTCTAAAGTAAAAAAAGTGATTTTTGCTGAGGCACCGGTGCAGACTTCTGTTGGAAGAACCGCAAAATGATCAGGGACAATGCGATCAGTGTGAAATTCTGGAAACTTATGGAAAAAACTATTTTGGGTTTTTTGTGGGAAAAAAAATCATATCCGGTTTTTTTCCGGAAGTTCGTTATTTTTCTAATTGGGAACGGTAAAAATGGAGCAATTCTGCGAACTCCAATCGATTCAGAATGGCCAAATTGGTCTAGAAACGGCATTTCGTTATGATATGGAAAAAAAAATTTAAAAAACAAATTTTCGAACAAGCCTAAATATCTTCGAAAAACCAAAGTGGTCGTATTGATCACCAGTTTGAACCAAAATGTGGAAAATGCCTCGTAGATTCCGAAAATATAGCATATGTGGTATCTCAATACGACAGATTCACCGTAAATCCTGAAAAATCGAGATAGCGGCGAAAGAAATCATAGGTGGCGCACCGATCGACTTTGACATATGTCAAATGAAAATACCATCGTAGCGCAATCTGAAAATAACTTTTCTATGCGTGAAAAACTCCGCTGAATCCAAAAAAGTGACCATCTCGTCGATAGGCCATGAAATGAAGAAGCTATTACCATCTTTCCCGCCGGTGCACAGACGTTTCGAGATTTTGCGACATCATAGCTCGGTTAGATGCGGCCATATCGACGAAATGGTTACTTTTTTGGATTCAGTAGAGTTGATTACGTCAGAAACAATTATATTCCGGAAAGCCTCTCTTCACATTTCGTTTTTAGATCGACAACATCCATAGGGACGTCATCGAAAATGTTCTATCTTGCTGCTACCGTGCAGACTTCTCTTCGAAAAATCCTAAATAAATCAGGGACTCAGATATAAATGCGCAATTCCATGTATATGTAGAAAATATAATTTTTTTACGGATGGCGAGAAGCACGATGGAATTGAGGTACGGCAAATATTTTTTTTCCGCTCCAAATTGAAAATGTGATTTTTGCTGAGGCACCGGTGCAGACTTCTGTTGGAAGAATCACAAAAAGGTCAGGGACAGAGCGATCAGAGTTAAATTCTTTTAACTCATGCAAAAAACTATGAAAAAAACAATTTTGGGTTTTTTTTCGGGAAAAAAATCATTTCTTTTTTTTTAGGAAGTTCGGATTTTTTTTTCTAACTCGGGAACGGTAAAAGATATAGCAATTCTGCGAACTCCAATCGATGGCCAAATCATTCTGGAACGGAATTCTGTTGTGATACGGATTTTTTTTTTGAAAAGTCAAATTTTCGAACAAGGCTTTGACCCCTAAATATCTTCGAAAAACCAAAGTGGTCGTATCGATCCCCAGTTTGAACCAAAATGTGGATAATGCCGCGTAGATTTCGAAAATATAGCATATGTGGTATCTCAATACGACAGATTCACCGTAGATCCTGAAAAATCGATATAACGGCGAGAGAAATCATAGATGGCGCACCGATCGACTTTGACATATGTCAAATGAAAATACCGTTGGAGCGCAATCTGAAAATAACTTTTCTATACGTAAAAAACTCCGCTGAATCCAAAAAAGTGACCATCTCGTCGATAGGACATGAAATGAACAAGCTATTGCCATCTTTTCCACCGGCTACATTATAACTCTCTTAGCTGCGGTCCTATCGACGAGATTGTTTTTTTTTTTTCGGGATTCAGCAGAGTTTTGTACGCTTTTTTCTTTTCATTGAACCAATATTGTTTTATATTACCAATTTTTCCTCGACAACAATACAACATATATTCCATCACCATTGTCAAAAATCAATGAACATCGGCAATGTTTTTTAAAAAAATGTTGCAAGATGTTTCAAATGTTAATATTTCATTTCGTATTCAGATTAGCGGATAAATCCCCTGTATACATGATTGTGTTGGGGCTCATAGACTCCGGTAGTATATATCCAGCAGAATGTGCAATTATCTTGTTTATCGCATAAACATTTCAGTTTGAAAGGACACGAAAGTTTCAAGGACAATCTCCTCATTGTGGCTGATCCTTTCCGGAGTTTGGTGAAATATTGCCCGACTTGGAGCCGAGATACGATATAGTTGCCCACTTTGTGTCTTCGCTTATTATCGAGAAGATTTTCGCAGGATTTGTTCCGGAATTTGGAAGTTTTCAGCTGAGTTTCGAGAATTGATTTCTAATTCAAGATGTAGAATTAATAGACGAAGACCGACTCATGGAATAAATGCCTTATATTGCAGTGAGAGTACAGAACATTCAAAAATATTAAACTTAGTATTGACATCAGAACCACTTATTCGTCAGAGAATCCAATTCCCACATTGTTGCTCCTGCTTGTGTATGTCTGGAGTCATTTTGAATGGCATCTCTGTATAATGCCTATCCCTGTATCAATGTTAAATAGATTTGACACTTATCCTAATTTATTTAACCAAGTCCTTTTTTTATGAGGCCACTTAGCAGTTGAATGGCACGGCCAATAAACGAAACTGCAGGTTCTGGTCATATGAAAATCTCATTGGTGGTGGAGGCACATAAGCAGTATACACAAAAGATCAATGTGTGGGCAAGAATTATCAATAATACCATTAATGGACCTTAGTTTTGGACTAGAACCATGACAGGTGAAGAATACTGGGCATTTTTAGAATTAGAGTTGATTCCAGAATAAGCCTCTTTCCTGATGGTATAAATCCTTATATCGGGAATAGATCAATTTTGATTCAGCATGATGGGGCGCCTCCTCATTATCTTCGAGGCGTTCGTGAGTTTCTCGACATTACATTTCCAAATCGTTGGATTGGAAGAAGAGGAGCTATCGAATGGCCAGCAAGATCTCCGGATTTGACACCTCTAGATTATTTTTTGTAGGGTAATTAAAAAAACATAGTGTATGTGAATAGGCCACAGACTATCCAAGGACTGAAAGACAGACTTACAGAGGACATAGCACTAATTTCTTCGGAAACGATTAGAAAAGTATTGGATGAATTTTCATTCAGAATGGATTTCCGTTTTCAAAGACAAAGAGGTCATATTGAACATCTCCTTTGATTTTTCTATTTAGGTATTATTTTCTGTTTATACTGCAATATTAATTACAAAATAAAAATGTTTTTCCTAATTTCTTAATACTAATGGTCAATATTGGCCATTAACAGTTTGTATGCTGCATCGGCAATGAAAAACTGTAACATAAAATTGTAAAATATACTGGTTGTGCCATTTGAAAATAAACATATTGTTCGTATATCTCAGAAACTGTTCATTTGGCCACGTCGAAAATATAAAATTTAAAAGCGCTGGTCCATCTAATATACATAACCAAAATAAAATTTTGTTATTGTATCTTACGGGGTGTCAAAGATATCTTCATGTTTCCATACTTTGGGCGCGCACTGTATACAGAATAACTCTGAGCGATATTCAATAAATGTTGACTTACAATATATCGGAAAAACTGCCAGATCATGCTGTTTTTGCCCTGGCTGAAGCTATCAATGTATCATTTTCAAGTGGTATATTTCCGGATGTGCTGAAAATTGCTGTAGTGATCCCTATTCATAAAGGGGGTGAACTGGATGAACCATCCAATTTTCGACCTATTTCATTAATATCAATCTTGTCCAAGGTGATAGAGAAGCGTGTAAAAAAAGATTACTTGAATTCCTGGAAAAACACAATATACTGAGTGGCTCACAGTTTCGTTTTCAAAGATCCAAGAGTACAAATGATGCTATCTTTGACTTCCTGGAAGAGTTATATGTGGGGCTAGAGGCTGCAGCAGTATTCTGTGACTTTTTCATGGCCTTTGATTGCGTTGATCACAGAGTACTGTTGGAAAAATTATTTTCTTATGGTTTCAAAGAAACAACCCTCAAGTGGTTCCAATCTTATCTCTCGGACAGAAGTCGAATGACAAAGATGCCAAATGAAAATTCTAATCTTTCGAAAATAACCTGTGGAGTTCCACAAGGATCAGTGCTTGGCCCCATCCTGTTCCTTCTCTATGTGAATGACCTATCTGAAATCGACAAACAAGGAATGTTCACAAAGTTGATTTAGAGAAAGTCAAATCTTGGTGCGATTCCAATTCTTTATGTTTCAATGTGAATAAGACTTACTCAATTTCATTTAAATTTGCTTCTGGAAACCTAAGTCTTCAGCATCATGTCATCGAAAATAAGTCGTGCACCAAATTCTTGGGATTATGGATTGATGATACCCTGAAGTTTGATGAACACGTTCAATATCTCAACAGAAAACTTGCATCAGGCTGTTACGCTATCAGGGTCATCACCAATGAGTTGGGAATAGTAGCAGGAAAAACATTATATTTTTCATTAGTTGAGTCTCATCTGAGATATCGCTTTTTGGGGTTTCTGTAGCAAGTTGATACAATCAGTATTTATCCTACAAAATTTATATATATATATATATATATATATATATATATATATATATATATATATATATATATATATATATATATATATATATATATATTATATATATATATATATATATATATATAAAAGTGGGGAATAACGGGGATCTTCAGTCAGCACAAATGTTGAACTATGAAAAACTCTTTAATACGTTGGACCGAGCTTTCGTTTCAATTTTGAAACTTCTTCAGGGTCCTAAAATATGTAAATTACATTATTGAGAAAAAAAATACTTAAAATGAAGGAAGTACTTACAGTAATCTGAGTGGTTGATTAATGAACATTAACTTTAAAAAAACGTAAAATATGTAAATATTTGTCGGAATGGTGTTATATCTTTGACGTTTCGAGTGACATTGAAGGATTTGAAGTGACAACCTATGATTAATCGTCAAAAAAATATAAAATATGTAGTGGGTGTGTTGATTTTTTTTTATATTTACTCTTTGAGAATCATCAGTTTTAACCTTTTTGCTTAGATTTTCGATATCTGTTTTTTTGTTCATATTTTGATTGGATTTATTAATTTCAATCATTTCAAGAAATAATCTTTAGAGAATTTTTTTTCTGAATGTATAACTTGTGCTTCTTCGAATGATATTTTATGGCCTGTTTCAATAGCATGTTGAGCTAATGCACATGATTTCTTGTTGAGTCTTATATCACTTATGTGAGAGATAATACGATTATTCAAAGTTCTTGAACTTGTACCAATATAGTTCAAATCACAGTTGTTACATGGTATGCTGTAGACAACATTTGATTTCTTCAAATCTGGTGTGGGATCTTTTAACCTCGTATTTATATTTCCAATAGTCTTGATATTTTTTTGTGAAATTTTTATGTTACTTTCATTCTTGAATAATTTAATTATATTTGATGATAGAATTCCTGTATTAGGAATTGAAAAATAAATTATCCTTTCATTATTATTTTCTGAATTTTGATTATTTGTTTCATTATTATCAATTTGTCTATCAGAGTTGGTATTGAAAAAAAAAACAAAGAATTTTTCAAAAACCATCCTAATCTTATTTTAACGAAATCCGATATAGGTAATGTAACAGTCATTTTAGAAAAAACTGAATATATAAATAAATCTCATGATATCCTTGATGACGAATACTCTTACACCAAATTAAATAGAGATCCTACCTCAACCATTGAACAAAAAGCAAATAAATTTATTTCAGAACTAAAAAAAGCAAAAATGATCACTTAAGAAGAAGCAAAAAACTGTATGATATACATTAAAAATGGTTTACCCAAAATTCATAAACCAATCATGAAACTCAGACCTATCATTTCATCTATTGATGCACCCAATAGCAAAATATCTAAATTATTCATAGACATCCTTACACATGCATATGACTTCGAAAATAAGTTTTATGTTAAAGATTCTTTCGAGTTTTCTAAATTCATCAACGAAAAACAACTTCCACAAAGCTATGTCTTGATAAGCCTAGATGTTGTTTCCTTATTCAGTAACATACCGATAGAATTAGTGTTGAAAAGGATAACTAAAAGATGGAGTAAAATAGAAGAATACTGTAATATTTCACAAACAAAATTTTTAGAAATCATTCAATTCATATTCAAATCTAGTTTCTTTTCGTTCGAAGGAAATTTCTACAAACCAATTCTTGGAACACCTATGGGAGCTACCATCTCACCAATCATCGCTCCGTATGTAATGAATGACCTTTTCGAAGAAATATTACCACAATTGACGTTTGAAGTTCCATTTTTAAAAAAATTTGTAGATGATATTATATGTGCAGTACCAATGGATAAATCCGATGACATTTTAAGAAAAGTAAAATAACTACAATAAAAATTTACAATTCACAATTGAATTAGAAAAAAATAAAAGTATTCCGTTTTTAGATACTAGAATAATTCGTAGAGAAAACAATTCACTAATCACAGATTGGTATATAAAACCAACAAACTCTGAAAGATACATAAACTATCATTCCTTCCACCCAAAAAGAATGAAAATAAATTTGATTCTTTGTATGAAAAAAAGAATCGAGATGTTGGTTCATCCTTCATTAAAAAAACAAAATTTTTAAATTTTCAGAAATATTTTACTAGATAATTCTTACCCCAAAAAACTTCTTAACAGAATTCTTTTCAATACCAACTCTGATAGACAAATTAATAATGATGAAATAAATAATTAAAATTCAGAAAATAATAATGAAAGGATCATTTATTTTTCAATTCCTAATATAGGAATTCTATCATCAAATGTAATTAAATTATTCAAGAATGAAAGTAACATAAAAATTTCACAAAAAAATATCAAGACTATTGGAAATTTAAATACGAGGTTAAAAGATCCCACACCAGATTTGAAGAAATCAAATGTTGTCTACAGCATACCATGTATTAACTGTGATTTGAACTATATTGGTATAAGTTCAAGAACTTTGAATAATCGTATTATCTCTCACAGAAGTGATATAAGACTCAACAAGAAATCATGTGCATTAGCTCAACATGCTATTGAAACAGGCCATAAAATATCATTCGAAGAAGCACAAGTTTTACATTCAGAAAAAAAATTATCTAAAAGATTATTTCTTGAAATGATTGAAATTAATAAATCCAATCAAAATATGAACAAAAAAACAGATATCGAAAATCTTAGCAAAATCTACAGTTATCTTTTATAAATGGATTAAAACTGATGATTCTCAAAGAATAAATATAAAAAAAAATCAACACACCCACTACATATTTTATATTTTTTTGACGATTGAATCATAGGTTCAAATCCTTCAATGTCACTCGAAACGTCGAAGATATAACACCATTCCGACAAATATTTACATATTTTACGTTTTTTTAAAGTTAATGTTCATTAATCAACCACTCAGATTACTGTAAGTACTCCTTTCATTTTTAGTATTTTTTCTCAATAATGTAAATTACATATTTTAGGACCCTGAAGAAGTTTCAAAATTGAAATGAAAGCTCGGTCCAACGTATTAAAGAGTTTTTCATAGTTCAACATTTGTGCTGACTGAAGATCCCCGTTAGTCCCCACTGTTCATACCAATTTTCAGTCGTTATTTCTAAATTCATATATATATATATATATATATATATATATATATATATATAGAGCTAAGCGTTTGGACCACTGTAGACCACTGTTCATTAGAAATAAAATACCAACAATCTATTGCATCTTCATTGTAGAAACAGTATGTGTTATTCAAAAACTGAAAGACAATTTTCCCTCCGAAAGGATATATA
This sequence comes from Gonioctena quinquepunctata, assembly GCA_018342105.1. NCBI lineage: Eukaryota > Metazoa > Arthropoda > Insecta > Coleoptera > Chrysomelidae > Gonioctena > Gonioctena quinquepunctata. The sequence goes on from JAFIRS010000975.1 coordinate 275,477, forward strand.
ACACCCTGCAAAATGCCAATATACCTCTGCCAAAACCAACTTCAACATTGACCAAAAATTCCATAATTTTGAGAGTCGGAAGATCTTTAAGCATCTGCCAGCTGAAACTCAAAAGCATTTCGAAAATGTGTGAAAGCATACTACAGCTTGGAAGAATATTTTGAAGACAGATTTTGAGTACCTGAACCTGTGAGGTAAAATTGACTGATTTAAAAATTATTTAATAGATACAATGTATTTACTTATTTATTGATTTCAACACATCTGTCAAGTCTCAAACTGTTATGTAGAAGCTTTATACTTTGTCTTGTCCCATTTTACTTAATTATATATTTTAAAATTAAGACATATTCATGCTTGTCAATAGATTATTTTCTTCGAATAAGTACATTTTGAATTAATTGAATATTTATATTTTTTTGTTTTAACGTTTCGCTGTTGAAAAATTAGATCTAAATATCTACATTATTTCAATAATTGTGGTTGATCAAATGGACTTTAAGTTGAATTCAATCACAATTATATGAAAACGTCATTCGAAATGATAACATTGATTTGCAAATTTGGCTTGGAATAAAATAAGGTTACGTGCAAACAACACAGGAAATCAAACTATTTTTTTTTGGGATAATGGTAATTCAATAATATAATAAAATGGGTTATTCCAAATAAAAACCATGAAAATATTGAAATTTTTTGTTATACTTGTGACGGATAGCTGTGCTTATTTTGATAACTGAATAAACAAAATGGTAGTGGTGTATACAGACTGATTTTCAACAATTTTTACCAAATCTCAGTCATTCAAAATCTCATCTGAGCACTAAGTAGTACGTATTTTGTCGCGTTAAATTCAAATATTTGAATAAACCGGGTGATTCTCTAAAGTGGCTCACCCCTAAAACTTTTTTATTATTGAAGATAGAAAAACTAAATTTGGGGGTTGTGTATTATAGTTCAATTTACATTTTTTGACATACTTACTTGCTTTGTCGTACTTCCGGTTTGAGCGGAAATGACCCCAACTTTCGATTTTTAAATTGGACATCCTATATATTTTTACTTATTTCGATCGAGAATGACATTCTAAATCCAACAACACCTCACTTGTTAATATTTGACAAATAAAGTCATTTTTATTCCTATTTTTATTTTTTGATCTAGAATGCCATGGATTGTGTAAATCTTCATTCATGGGAAAAATACGACTTTGAGGCTTATGATTCCACAGTCATTTTAAGAATTATTCAAAAGTCACAAATATGACTTTTTCCAGTTAACTTAATTTTTTCAAATGGAAAGGGTGTGGCTCGTCGGCTTACGAATAATTTGATACCACACACTTTCACTTTACTTTCACTATTTTCCGAATAATTGCAAGAAGCGATCATACCTAATAACAAATAATACGTATTCGTTATACTTATGCACTAAGTCCTGTTATTCTAGTTATCCGTGATAAACAATTGAAGCTGTTGCTAGGACTACCTAAACAAATAGGCTAATGAATATGCTGTCATCTTTTGAAAATTTATTTGTTGCGTAGTTCATAAGTTGATATGGAAAATTATACTAGAAACGAGAAAATTGACATGTTGCTAATTTACGGAGAAGCAAAAAAGAATACAACTGATGCAGCTCGAATAGGCCTTTTCATTTAGATGATTATTTAAGGCGCATGCGCTCGTTTTGAGACCCAAAGTCTGACTGGCTATTGAGAAAGTGAATAGCCATTGGTTAGTTTCGAAATAACAATGTGAGATTGGCTTAGTTCAAAATTAGCGGTATTTTCACATTATGTCAACAGTCAACTTCATGACAAATGCACCTGCATACATTGGCGTTCGTAACTTTCTTTGTAAGTTAAGTACTTATTACCTATTTTATACCGCCAAAAACCTTTCATTCGTAAATAAAATAAAGTACACGAATATTTTCTAATGGTGAGTTTTCTTCTCCATGTAAATTCAAGTCAACTATCCATAGGAAAACTAGTAAATATTTTATTTCCTTTAAAAAAAAATCGCCGTCAATGCCGTTGGGTCTGACAGGTAAACAAAGTTAGTCATTTGTCATCTAAATGAAAAAGCTTATTTATGTTCAGAGATTCCCTTATCTTCGCCATCCCTCTCGGCATTCATTTTAAAAACTGGAAAGGAAAATGCGAAATGAACCAGAAGAAAATGCCAATAACATCATCGTCAGTGAAGAAAGAGACGTGTTGGCCTATGTTGAAGTGAATTGTACGACGTCAATTCGCGAAATTGTTTCTGAGTGTGATATAAGTTATTCGTCCGTTCTTCACAAATATAATTATCGATCATTCAAGTACCAACTACACCAACATCTTCACGATAACTATCACAACCGAAGATTAACTTATTGCAACTGGTTTTTGACTAAATACAGAGAAGATGTACGTTTTCCATTTGAAATTATTTATTCAGATGAAACTTGATTCACCAACTTGGGTCTGTTCAATCTGGAATAATAAGAGGTACTGGTCTCAAACAAATTTACATCTGACGCAAGAAGGAAATTTTCAAGAGCGATTTGGTTTCAATTGCCGGATGGGTATTATCGGAGGAAAACTTTTGGGGCCAATAATTTTCGACGGACAACTTACTGCGGAAAGATATCTACAGTTCCTTAGAAATGAAATCAATGATTTCATTGAAGATTTGATATCTATTTTCAACAAGATGGTGCGCCACCTCATAATTCTCAAGTCGTAAGAGAACATCTGAATGACACCTTCCCAGAAAAGTGGATTGGCACTTGTGGACCTATTCAGTGACCTGCGAAGTACATTCTTAAGTTGTCATATTTTTTCATAATGTATTATTTCTTTTTCATATTCTAGATAACCAGATCTTACTCCGCTAGATTTTTTTCTCTGGGGAACAATTAAAAATCACCCCCTTCCTTTTCCCGACCTCAGATCGCCCGTAAATCATTTTTTCTTTCATTTTTATCAAATTCTCTTCCTTTTCCAACGGGTTTCGTCCTACTATTATTTTTTTTCCACTTTTTACCATTCTCAAAGGCTTCAGCCCCGGTCTAAATATATAAAAAACGTTGAAATAAGCTATTTCTCCTTATCAATTCGAATACACTCGAATTACAGCATTTTTTTCTAATATCGTGTAATTTAGTGACTTTCAATAACATAAATTAATTTCGAAAGATTGATCAGGTTGCATTATTGGCCAATTTGAAATTATATTCAGTGATCATTTCCTTTCTTTCATTTCCTATCATGTTATATTTACAAAAGTGAGAAATCTCTCTCATTTTTGGCAGTCCCAGGTGTACAACAAGGATCAAATTTGGATCCATTACTTTTCATAATTTCCAATAATGATCTTTCAGAAAGAATATCATCACACTGCTTACTGTATGCAGATGATTATGAAATATACATGAAAAATGATATTGATCTAATATCAAACTGGAACATCGAATATAAACCTTTATTCAACGTATCTAAATGTAAAGCTACTACTTTCAGTAGAAAAACATATCATCAAAATGTTATTTATAATATGCAAAACAGAGCTAGAAAATTTTTACAAAATATGTGGACTTGGTGTGACATTCCAAGCGACCTTAGGTATGTATACTCGTCATATACCATATACTATGCTTAAAGCTCATGAGTTCGTGAAACGTAATACACAAAAAATCACAGATACTTATTGCTTTCCATATACCTCCCCTGGAAGTTAACAATGTTACTTTATTCTTGAATTCAAAATACCAAAAATGCGGTAACGTAGGGAAAATTTAGTAAGTTGCCCTCCTTGGAACAGAACATTTTTTACTGCCAGGGGTAGAGAAAACCCATGATATGAAAAGCAATATTCGGATACCTCCCCAAAAAAACATTCAGACGTTTATATAATAAAAACTCGTTTGTTATAATTTTTCGAAGCAAGGAGAAATATGTTCTGCAATTATAAGTATTTCCCAAATGTTTTATACTACAAAAACCACAATGCTTCCCTAGGGTTCATTCATATGGTTTCGTCATAGTAGAATTCGTTTTAGAAGCTTTCGAACGTCGAAAGATCGTAAGCTTCATATTTCCAGCGATAGGACTAGGCACCGATATAAGGGGGTTTCTAGGTATCGATAGAATTTGCTGAAACTTTAGTATGTAACAGCTAGGGTATATTAGGTAAATTCTACGCGATAGAAACTTTTTATTTCTTGTCATGTAATAAGCAATTTTAATATAATAACTTCTAATGCGATTATCAAGATCATAATGCAAAATTGACTTCTATGAAGGAATGCCTCATTCAAAATTCCAATCCACCCCCATTTAGGGGTAGTTTGTACTTGTGATTTTTCTAATAACTCTGCTGACCGGAGATTTCCAGCTGAGATATTCCAATGAAACGCTGAAATGTAAATTGCACAAAATATATTTTTTGTGTCACCATAAAAAAAAAACAAATCACGCCCCTCACGGGGGTAGTTTATGCCTGCAATTTTTCGAGAAACTTTGTTTACCGAGGGTTCCCGCTGAAGATATTTCATTGAAACGGTAGAAAACGATTGCATGAACATATTATTTATGCCGCCATAAAAAAACAAATCGGTCCCCTCATGGGGGCAGTTTATACTTGAAATTTTTTAAAGGACTTTGCTGACCGGGGGTATCTAATGAATATATTTCATTGAAACGCTGCAATATGATGGCACTAAACATATTATTTGTGCTACTATAACACAGCATCAGCTACTCGTGAAGAACTGGAGTATAAAGTAAGGGTGGCATTCCAGAACATCACTGCGGAACAGCTAATCAATGTGGTGCGCGCAACAATTGAAAAAGTTGAACTTTGCCGTGATCAAGGAGGAGGTCATTTCGAAAATTTAGAACCTTAATGGACGAATTTGCGACTTTTAAAAAATTCTTAAAACGACTGTGAAGTCATAAGCCTCAAAGTCGTATTTTTCCCATGTTACTTGATCAAGAATGAAGCGATTTACACGATCCATGTCATTCTAGATAGAAAAATAAAAATTGGAAAAAAAATGAATTCATTCGTCAAATATTGACGTGAGGTGTTGTTGGATTAAGAATGTTATTCTCGATAGAAATAAGTAAAAATATATAGGATGTCCCATTTAAAAATCGAAAGTTCGGGTCATTTCCGGCTCAAACCGGAAGTACTGCAAAGCAAGTAAATATGTCAAAAATTTTAAATTGAACTATAATACACAACTCCCAAATTTCGTTTTTCTAACTTCAATAATAAAAAAGTTATAGGGGTGAACCACCTCGGAGAATCACCCGGTATACAGGTCTTCCCATTTGAAAATTAGTACATCGATACCGCAAGTGGGTCATTCCGACTCTCAACGTCATTCAATCTAAATTTCCATCTTGTATTTTCATGTCAGATAAAATTGTTCATCCATTCAAAAATCCAAAATTCTTAAGTCATGGACCACTCGGTATGATCTATTATTTTCCCAAAAAATTGTGAGTATATATACAAAATCGAGAAGCGACTCGGCCTGAACTATACCAATCCTTTGTTAAACCTCTGTTTTGTGTGTGTATTGTGTTTTTGTTTTGTGCGTCACATAACCCAGAGTGTGATGATTGCTTTGAATCCTTGGACAGCTCAAATCTCTCTTACGGTAGAGACAAGTGCTTCCGAGTATTTCGATGAGCTATTTGTGAACCCTGTTTGTCTTGATGTATTTGTCTTTGCTTGTGTTCACCTCTGTTTTGAAATAACACCTTTTTCGCCTCTTTCAAATCCTTGGAGTGCTGGTTTTAAGGGCTGCTGTATACAGGAAAGGATCAATCAATTTTTTTTAATTTCATTCCGTCATTTGAGTTATTTCGTGATGTTCGTAAGTCCACGCTCTGTTCGTGGTATTTAACAGAAAAAAACACAAAATAGAATCACAATGAGCATATCTCCTCCTCCAAAATTATTTCATATATAAAACGATCATCAAGAAAAATATTTTACTTACTTTATCTCTTTATTGTGAAAGGTGTCGAGAGTAGGTTCATATGGTTTCAAATATTTCAAAGCACATCAAAATATTACATCCCAAAACTGCCAAATGATATATCATCTAAAAATTATGAAGAATTCAGTTGATTTAATCAAATTGGTTTGAAGAAATTCACGATTCAGTTATATTCTACTAGAAGTTTCTTAACAGTACATTAAGTAAAAAAAATTTCTTCAGGAAACGAATCTCTCACTCCATTCTTATATGGCAGAACTTCAAAAAACAATGTCGAGAAAAATAGGCAAAAATGCTTATTTAATGTTTTATGACCAATTATTTTTTCAAGAATTATAAAAGTAGACTAAAGACACTCTTGTATATAGCGAAACACGTGAAATCGTTTAGTGCAATGAGTGTCTTTTGTTTAATTTAATATGCATTTTCATCAAGTATTAACTGCATCAATAAAATAAAAAGAATTATAAACAGTTATTGCTTGACCAATCATTGTTCAAAAAAATTAATTAATTGACTGTATAGTAGATTGTACTTTTTTCACATTTTTTTCAATGATGAAAAAAAAACATTCTATTCGTAAAGAAATGCCAAATTCGAAATTTCATATATTTATATAATTTCTCAAACACCTCCTTCATTTCATTTAATGTTTACTCTCCATAACTTCAGAAACAATATTTTGTTAATCAACCTGAATTACTGTAATGAGTTGGATCGAGCCAACATAAACATTAAAAACTGTTTATGCCAAAAATATTACTAGTTAGATGATATCAAATGAATCATGAGAAACCAGAAAGAAATATTATGAAATTTACAAAGTTTAATGCATTAAACTTTTCTAATCAATTTCAGAAAGTTTCAGATTTTTTCGTGCAGTGTAGATTTCGAAAGCGTTTTTATTTTCTTTACATTGAACAAAATATAAAAGTGCTCACTGATAATGCCAGTGAGTGTACCTTCCCGCTCTCCTGGCATAACGTAATTATGAATAGCATATTGGTCTTTATATATCCATTCCTTCAAGTTTATTTGTCCTTGATGTTCATTAAATTACTTGAACGACTAACCAATATCACAAGCGATTAAATTGCATTCATACTTCACTTACCCAATTATTGTGGGTAAAAATTAAAAAAAAAAGTAGGTCAACCTTATTTTTGGAAGATACTATTAGTCTGACTAATATCCCACTAGTCGAAGCCGCACAATCTAAATAGATCGTAAGAAAACACCGACAAATAAAATTATTTCGATTCGACATCAAACCAATTGTGAGGAAAATTAAAAACTGTTATCTTATAAAACATCCATTCCTCCACCTCGAATACATTATGAAAAACCGTAACTGGTGAATAATCGAAATAAATTCAGCGAGTCGAACCACCCCCATTAGCAAATTTCTCTTTCAAAATATTTGAAAATTACAGAGAAATGGATCAATGAACTGTACTGAAATGTCTGTATTGAAGGTTTAGAAAGTTGAACGCATTGAAAGTTTTCCAATCAAAATTCGTGACATTTTTATGGAGTGAAAATCCCTCATCATTAATCAGAGGGACCTCAAAACTTATAAAACTAAGTACTGTTCATTATTTGGAGGACTTTGTCTCCTTCGCATTCAACATATAGAAATGTTAACGAATGATTGCCAGTAAATGCACCTTTACGAAATACTGGCATGAATTGATCATATTGGTTTTATATCTGTTTTTCGAATTCTTTGTTTTCCGTACTCATTGAATACTTTGAACGACTATTTGGAATCACAAGCGATTAAAATGCATTCATACTTCACTACCCCAAATATTTTACGAGTATGCTATACAGGGTTGTATTTCAACTTGTTTCACTATCGTTAATGACGGGTGTATAATGAATCATGAAAGAAGTCCATTCGACATCAAGCCAACTCTAAGAACAATTATAAACTGTTTTCCCGAAAATATAACTAGTGAGACATTTAACATCCATGTTATCATCATAAATAAATTAAAGTCAACCAGAACTGGTAAATGATCACAACGAATTCAGCAAATCCAATGACCCCCATTACGAAAATTTATTTTTGAAAATATCTTAATGTTACCGAGAAATTGATCGATGAAGCTCATCATAAAATGTCTCGTATTGAAAGTTCAGAAAGATAAACGCATTGGAAGTTTCTCAATCAACTTCAGAAAGTTGTATTATGGAATATAGATCCCTCCTCATTAATCAGAAGGATATCAAAAATTACAAAACTAAGTATTGTTAAATATTTGGGGGATTCCGTTTTCTTTACATTCAACATATAAAAGTATTTACGACTTATTGCCAGTGATTTCACCTTTACGAATTACTGGCATGAATAAAATAATTATAAATAGCATATTGGTTTTTTTTATCTCTTTTCCGAGTTCATTTGTTCTCCGTATTCATTGAATACGTTGAGCGGCTATCCAGTATCATAAGCGGTAAGAATGCATTCATATTTCACTAGTGATTTCCAGTATCTATACAGGGTGTTTTCAAAGGCGAGGCACCTTTTTCATTAGGATGCACAACTCGTCAAAATAGATCACTTCGCCAGAAATCACCTATATAAAAATCGAAAAATAAAGAAGTTGCAAAACTCACCGAAAAAAATTACCCCATTACGGTCCTGGTATATTTGCAAAAACTGTTCATAGTTATCACAATCCGTGTGATTGCATACACAGTCGTACCCGACGTAACAATGAATCAAAGCAGACGCAAAAATTTATGCTATTTTTCTATGATTCGATTCGATTCTTCACAAGCATTTTATCCACTGAAAATGTACAGCTTGATGATTTTCCACCAACCCAACAAGTGTACTATGAAAATTATTCATTTCATTTCGTGTGTGGCCATTGTTATAATGATTTGGAAGCCAATGGCAAAACTCAGCTCTCGCAAGACGATTTTGAGGTTATAATACATTCAATAATGTTAGGGATAAAAGTGTTTCTGTCATATCGCTCTCACTTAACTGTGGGTACAACGATTGGAACATCACTTTAAAGGGAATTAACTTTATCGCGAATTAAATGTTTCGCTGTTCTGGTAAACATAATTTAACCAACAAGCACCTAGTGCCTGTTGATGATTGTCTAGGATTTCTTTCTCAATATCACCCATTTCCAGTAAAACAGGTCTTCCTACATGCCTTTCTTGTTGTTCTCTTAGAGACTCAATATCGAAACAGTAAATTCACAAATATTCGAAGTGTTGGATTTCAATAAAAATCTTTCAGTTTATAAATCACTAGTTGCATTTTGTATGTGATCCCCGTGATTTGATAGTACAGGGTGATTCAAAAGTACTTTGACAAACTTCAGGAGGTGATTCCTCACAATATTCTAATATGAATAGTCCGAATAAATAGATGTCCGGAAACGCTTCGTTTCCAAGATGTACAGGGTGTTAAAGTTTTATCTCTATTTTCGTTCTTTTCAAATAACTTTCGAAATACTGACCTTAATTGAACGAAAATTGGTATTGAGAGGTTTTTCGAAGTGTCGAATTCGAACCTAACTCGTAGGGGGCGCCACCTACACTCTTTTCCTTTTTTGAAGATTCATAACTTTTCTGAGCGTACTTCTAGCACATTTTCAGTAAAAAAATCATTTCCCCTATCATATCTACGTAAAAAAGCTACCCGTTTTAGAAGTGGCTATAAGCAACCGTTTTCTAGATATTTGGACTTGAAAATCTCAAGTCGATTATTTGATAATCGATGCGTATTGAAGTAATTACCATTATTTTGCATTTTTCACAAAAATGCTTAGGAAATGAATTTGACGGTTGAGTAAGTAGTTTTGGTAGATTGATTTGTTGAAAATATAAACAGAATGTTCATAAAATCAGATGTGGAATCATCTGCGACTGAAAGATAAACTTTAGTCACTATCTTCCATCGTCAAGATAACCTCTTGTGGGGTATTCATGTTGAAAAGGGAAACATTCTCAATTGAATATTGATAGAAAGATTTTTCTGTGAATTGAAAAATCCACGATTAAAATGAAGTTATTTTTTGTGAACGTCTAACAGAAAACAACTACTTCCCCGGCTAAAGCCACGCTGGACATTGAACTACATCTGATAGATATTCTGAGAAAGCCCTAACTCAAAAGAAAAAATCTGGAATTGAAAATTTGCATTTTAATTCAGATAGTTATTTGATTTTCTATTCCAGTCTTAATTAGGAACTCATAAAGATGAATGAGGCAAAGAAGAATGTTTTCCAAAAGAGAGTACTCACCAGAAATCATTCGTAACATTGACGCAGGAGAAACATCGCATTCACTAGGTCTTCAATACATTTTTGTCGACGAAAATCTATTTCACGCTTCCACGATCATCAGGAAGACCGGAAGAAAAGGGAAACACATTTTCAAGAAGCAATTTCACTTTGCAAAGATGGAAAAAGTTAGAATCATTTCTTTTGGAGAGACACTTTGAAATTAGTGTTTTCTGACATTAAAACATATTATGTGACAGTTAAACGTTTTGTGGTTTTATTGTTTTGTTGAAGTTTCTGTGAGTTTTAAAACACTAATTTTGAAAAAATTGATTATTTGAACAATAATGCTCATTTAGCCAATATGCATTTCGTTTATGGCCTTCCGGATGGCAATGCGTGCGAAGCAAGACGTATTCACCAGGAGCGATTTCCTAATCGAGTACCGCCTTCAGCTCCAACATTTACCAGTCACCACCGTCGTTTGGCAGGAACAGGTAGCTTCCAGAGGGCAGCTGATATTATTGGAAGACCACGAGCAGTCCGAACCCTAGAGTTGGAAGAGGCTGTTTTGAACGCTCTCGAGGAGAATCCAGAAACAAGTACAAGAATAATTGCTGAAGCTCTCAATTCTACTCAGTCCACAGTTTGGAGAATTATCCACGATCAACAATTTTATTCATACCATATCCAAAGGGTACAAGCTCCTTTGCCACGAGACTTCCCCCAACGTATTACTATGTGTCAGTGGTTTTTGAGAAAATTGGCTGGACATCCTCAATTTCAAAGATATGTACTCTTCACGGACGAGACAAACTTCTCCCGAAATGCTATCACAAACATTAATAACAACCATGTTTGGGCTCTGGAAAATCCGCACGCAGTTAGTGGAAGACATTATCAGTATCAACTTTCTGTAAATGTATGGGCGGCAATAATTGATAATTACTTGATAGGTCCTTTCTTTCTTCCGCTCTGACTGAATGGCGCAACTTACAGGGACTTTTAAATAAATGAATTGCCGGGACTACTTCAGAATGTACCATTAGAAATTTGTATCCGCATGTGGTTTATGCATGATGGGGCTCCGGCCTATTTTAGCGTTGTAGCCAGGGACTTCCTTAACACTGTCTATCCAAATCGATGGATCGGTAGGGGTGTAGAAGAACCTAACCAGGCGTGGGCACCAAGGTCCCCAGATCTAAGCCCGCTAGATTTTTATTTTTGGGGACATTTGGAGTCAGTAGTTTATAAAACTCCAGTAGCGAACGGGATAGATGTAAGAAACCGAGTAGTAGACGCCTGTGAAACAATAAGAAACACAACAATAACTTTTGAGCGGGTACGAGGTACAATGACTAGAAGACTGAATGCCTGTATCTTCGCTGAAGGTGGACACTTTGAACAATTCATTCGAATACAATGTAGTTTCCTTTATTTCATTTTATTCTACATATTCAAAATTTCTTGAAATAAAATGATGATTTTTATTGCACATTTTATTAAAACAAATATAGATTTTGCACCCTTGACACAAAAATAACTATTTCAAACGAGTACAAATAAATAGGTGGCGCCCCCTACAAAAAACCAACCCTACTAACTTAAACGTCAAATTCATTTCCTAAGCATTCTTGTGAAAACTCCGAAATAATGGTAATAACTTCAACACGCATGGGTTATCAAATAATCGAAATTTTCAAGTCCAAATATCTAGAAAACGGTTGCTTATAGCGACTTGTAACAGGAGTTGCTATTTCACGTAGATATGATAGAGGAATTGATTTTTCTACAGAAAAATGTGCTAGAAGTATGCTGAAAGAAGTTATGAATCTTCAAAAAAAAAAGAAGTGTAGGTGGCGCCTTCTACAAGTTAGAGCAATAATAACATCAGGTTCGAATTCGACACTTCCAAAAACCTCTCAATACCAATTTTCGTTCAATTAAGGTCAGTATTTCGAAAGTTATTTAGGGAAAACGAAAATAAAGATAAAACTTTAACACCCTATATCTTGGAAACGAAGCGTTTCCGTACATATATTTATTTGGACAATTCATATTAGAATATTGTGAGGAATCACCTCCTGAAGTTCGTCAAAATACTTTCGAATCACGCTTTATATCTATGAGTTTATTATTATCGTAATTCATGCAAATATTGGAAAAAAACGAAAAATGACAACTGAGAGAAACACTTTTGGATCAGCTGATGATTCACACACGCGCCACTCAACGGCATTATGGCTACTGTCTAACAGCGCTGTACGCAGTCTTTATCTCAGCGGGCGTCTTTTGAAACTCGTTCGGAACAAGCTCTAGCAAGGACCGTAATCTAATTTACTATAATTTTCCACAATCTCCAATTGATAATTTCTTCGCTATTCTGCTTCCATATAGGTGATTTCTGGTCACTTCACTTATTTTGACGAGTTTTAGATCATGCTGAAATAGATTTTCCTTACTTTTTGTACTCCTTGAATGACTGGTGTGTAATGTAATTTTAAGGGGCTAGTTAGTCTTAAAAATAGTTTACCAAGTAAGTTCACGTTGACGGATCACCACTCTGGTTTATTCTATGTATTTGTGATGAAACAAAGTCCCGGGAATTCAACATTTTTTTGCGGAGATAAATTCAATTTCATTATAAATATATTCAACCATCATTTTTAGTTCACAGATTCCATTATTAATGACTCTTAACAAATTAAATATCTGACATATTGAGTAATATCATTCTCCATTTGAAAAAACTAACAACTTTCCTGAGTAACCTGTAGGCTTTTGGATTTTGAAATTGGTTGTCCTGTATACAGCACAGTTTTTGGTAAAGGGTTGGTTATGGTGTAAGCATTGAATTTTGAGCCAAAAGATCAACGCTTTCTGCTTTCCAAATGATTAGTGGAATGAATTTGAACTTGAAATATTATTTCCAGCCCAATGATAGGAATAGCAGAATTCAAACACATTGAATATTTCGATGGCTCCAAGGTACCAGCCTGTCACACACTGGCCAACACGTTTTGGTCCGCCCTGTACTTCCTCAGCAGCATTTTCCTATTTTTCATCGTTCCTCTGATCACCCTCCTTGTATTGTACTGCATAATAGCGAAAAACCTCATCTCCAATGCAGCCACGTTAGTTTTGAACAAGCATATAGATAGCTACTCGATCAGAGCGAGAAGACAAGTGATTCTGATGTTGGGAACTGTAGTTTTGAGCTTTTTTCTCTGTCTGATACCATTCAGAATATTTATTTTCTGGATTATTGTTGCCTCAGAAGAGACTGTCTTTAGATTAGGCATTGAGAAGTATTACAATATTCTTTATTTCTGTAGAATAATGGTATATTTGAACTCTGCAGTCAATCCTATTCTGTATAATTTGATGAGCTCTAAATTTCGGCACGGCTTCATCATCTGTTCAGATACCAAGAGAAAATTATTCAGGAGGTCAAGAAATGGAACATCCAGTACTACTGCTACGAGAAGTAGTAGTACCTTCAGAAACAGTCACGACAGCTATAATTACAGAGTTTATCGACCAAGAAATAATTCGATCCTCATGAAAAGCTACAGCGAGTCTCCAGACTCTAACAGGAGCACAGAATCGCATTCTATAATTTTGAAAGAGCTCGCTTTGAAAAATGTCAAGTCTTTGAAAAACAGCAGTATTGACGAAGAATATGACGATTTCGATTTAACAAGTAGTAACGATCACCCGCATTTCAACGTTTTCACAGAAAATGTTCTCATGTATAAAGACGGTGATTCGGAGTTTCAAAATTTTTTCCACGGTCGATGTTATAATAACAAAGAAGAACAAATTGACCTCCACGAAAAATTTGTGAAGCATGATCACACAAAAGATGATGAAAGTTTTGTTTAGAAGATCTTGCCTGAAAATGTCTTTCTTTTTCCATTTAGGAATGAGCCTGCCAACAACTAGGATTATTAACGCCATAGTGAAATGAATGAAACGACCAGTGCAATTAGATTTGAGACTCTGTGTAACGGTAGAATTCTAATAGTCGATTCAGAGCTGCAATTTGACACTCCAATCACAAATTAATTTATGAAATACAATAGGTTTTTAACTACATATCGGGTGTCAACGAATCTTTTAGACTTATTAACTTCTAGAATATTAAGTGTATGAAAATGAGATTGGGTATAGGTAAATGGAACGTGAATAGGGGAGTTTTCGCATATTTTTTACTTCCCAGTCACTTCCTGTTTCACCCGAAATGGGTCCAGTTTTGAATTTGTAAATGGAACACCCTGTATATTGTAACTTTTTTTAAATTCTGAGACAATTCTGGATCAGAATGTGACATTTTAAAACGTTTTTACGCCTACTTCATTATTTCAATGTCACTTTTAATATTGCATCATAGTGGCCATGATCGGACGTAAACTAATCTGTGGACCTCAAGTGATGTCAGAAAATTATAATCGCAAAGTTTTAGTGACTAGTATGATAGGAGTAAGACAAGTTGTCAAAATTACATTTTTCTAATTTTGACATTTAAAGTGACACTTTTCAAAACTCGTTGACGTTATCAAATGTTTTACTTTTCATCACTAGTTACGAAAAGTAAATTTTTTCGCAACTGGTGATGAAGTAGTATATTACATTACTAGTGCGGAAAGTGACATTCTTCACACGAGTGTGAAAAATCACTTTCGCGCGAGTAGTGTACGCTACTTTTCCTACGACCATCTATTTTATTAAACAATATATAAATATTAGATCGTGTATATTGAGTTGCCTGACTAATCTCACGTTTCATATGTGACAGTCTATGTTTGAATATTGTTTCTATAAAAAGTGCACATGAATTTAGAATATTTTTTATAGTGAAATAAAGAAATAACGATAATTAACGTTTATTTGAAAAAATTACAATAAGTAAGTACTTACAACTGGGGAACAAATTGAATTATTTGGAACCATAAAAATTAAAAGTGAATTGGTTATTGTTACAATTTGTAAATTGTAACGGTGTTTGCGAAAGATTCGTTTTAATATTTTCTCGGATGCTGCTTGTAATTATTGTGCTCATCGAAGAAGTTGGGGGTTTTTAATTTATGTTTTCTAATATGGCTGACTTACGAGATATACATATCTCTGATAACGGTCATTCAAATCTGAATTAGCTCAGATGGAAGAGTATACGGTAGATGACCGCAAGGTTGTGGGTTCGATTCTCGGCGTCAACATTTTTTTTCTTCTTTCATTTATTTTCTACAAATAATTAGTTTGTAGTCCAGTTTTTATGTAAATAATATCAATAAGGAAGAGCAATTAATAATTACATCTGTAAATCTTACAGGATTCACGGGTTTGACGGCTTATTGACAGCCGTGCGGAAAGTTACTTTCCGCACTAGTGCGGAAAGTACTTTCCGCACGCGTGAGAATAAAGGTCACTTTCCATGGGAGTAGAGAGTGCGATATGTGTTGCTTTCCTATGTGGTCGTAGGAAAAGTAAATTTTTTCACAACTGGTGATGAAAAGTTAATTTCACCACCAGTTGCGAAAAATACAGGAATGAAATTTGTTATAATTTTAAGGCTAAACTACTTGAAGTACTTCTTCACTGCACTAAAGAGTGAAAAATAATTTTAATATTCAACGACTATGCCAAAGAGCGTGGGGTGCTTTGTCGAAATCAATTAAACTAGTCCAAGATACCAAAGCCGGCAAACCTACGTCATTTTAGCAAAACTGAAATTTTGACTATGAGTGTGTTGAGAAGGTATGCGTACTCGTTTGCTTGAAAGCGAGGCCCTTCTGCAGGTAGCAGGTACAAAAGTACATGAAAAACTTTCTTACTTACGTTAAAGTATGGTAATACGTCTAAGGCGCTAGACTAAGCTCTGGATCTGGATTTTTATTTTTCACTTTGAAATTGAGAAATGGTTTGGTTTTTTTCATTTCAATATGCTTCGTCGTTGAATATTAAAATTGTTCTTTAATTTTTAGTGCGTTAAAAGCGTTTTCTTCAGTTTTTTTAATATAAATTTTTTATATTTCTAACTTGAAAAAGGATTACATTATATCAGAAAAAATATTTGTGAAATACGTTGGGAAACACTATTTTTCGTAACTCGCTTTCTTTTGCGGAACTCGCTTGCTCGTTCCGCAGAAATTTGCTCATTACGAAAAATAGTGCTCTTCCCAACTGTTTGCACAAATAACTATTTCGTGTCTAGCTATTATTTTTCAAATGGCTACCATTTTTTGACAAGCACTTTCCGGAAAATGGATTTTTTGACAAATCTAAGATACTAATTTATTTGCGATTGGATTCAAAATGAAAACATAAATTAAATATAACTAAGGGAAATACTGGATAATAATTTATTTACTTTTCTCAAGTATGCCATGGATAATCATTTATTTACTTTCACTGTAGTAAATCACCAAAGTGCATTCCTCCTCATTCAAGACACATTTCAGCTCGTTCAATTATTTCTCTCGACACGTTTCGTAACATTTGAGGCGTTATACTTCTAAATGCCCGTAGAATTCTTTCTTCTAAGATTTCAAGAGTGGCTGGTGCTGTTGCCTAGTGAACCTTCCCTTTAACATATCCCCAAATAAAGAAATCGAGCACAGTGAGATCCGGTAGACGGGCAGGCCACTGTACTGGACCATTGGTTGCAATAACTCGATTATTAAAATGCTCTAGTAAGTAATTAGGAACTTCTCTGGTATTATGAAGGGGTGTTCCATCTTGTTGGAAGTAAATTCGCCATAAAGCTGCTAAAGGCAGATTATTAAGATGATCCTCGATTTCATTTTGACGAAAACCTAAGTACCTAACCCCTGTTAACTGACCTTGAAACAATATTGGTCCAATTATTCTGTTTCCAATGATACCAGCCCAGACATTGACGCCAAACCTTTCTTGAAAATTGCACTCTCTCATTGCATGTTGATTTTGTTGGGCCCAGTACCGAGTATTTTGCTTATTGAACATACCATTATTTGTAAATCGTGATTCGTCGAAAAATAGAATGAAGTGGATGAAATTTGTGTTAACTCTATTATTTTAAAGCATCCAATCACAAAACACGTCGGCATACAAATGTTGATGTAACTGATATTTAAATGCTCGATATCCGTGCTTTTTCAGTATTCTTCTTGCGGATTCGTAACTTATCTGCATTTCTTGACTAATTTCTCTCAAAGAAACCGTTTCATCAACCTCAACCATAGCAAGAAAGTTCATCTCAGTCTCTTCATTTATGATAAACCTCTGTTCCGCCTCTCAATTTCCTTCTTGCCTAAAACGATTCTCAACGGAAAATACTGATGGGCTGGATGTTTCCGATTGGGATATCTCTGAGCATACAACTCAGCAGGATTCCTTGAATTTCTATGACATTCTCCGAATATTAATAACATATCCACTTTTCCACTTTGAGTAAACATTATTTTGAAAAAAAAAGTATACTGAAATTCAACGAAAATTAAGAAACTTTTACTGTCAGCTCATGAAGCTTGTGTCACTGTCATTACCTGAGTGTTTTTTTTCCAAAAATAAATGCAAATTATAATGCATCATGGCTCTCCATGGCACACTTGACAAAAGTAAATAAATAATTATCTAGTATTTTCCTTAGTAATATTTAATTTATATTCTCATTTTGAATCCAATCGCAAATAAATTAGTATCGTTAGATTCGTGAAAATATCCTTCTTTCGGAAAGTCCTCGTCAAAAAATGGTCGCCATTCCAAAAATAATAGTTAGACCTGAAAATGTAATTTTGCCAACTTGTCTTATTCCTATCTATCATACCAGTCTCTAAAACTTTGCGATTGTAATTTTCTGACATCACCTGATGTAGCGTCTCACCCTGTATAACAAAAAAACAAGACAATTTGAATTTTGAAGTTGAACTCAGATATATTGTGAAGTATTTTCAATTTTGTATTTTTATCTGATTAAAAACGATAAAAACTTGATTGGAACTATTGTACGAAACATTTTGGTCTTCGAGCCCGAATAGAATTCAACTATGGATGGAAAAGGAGAAAATACAGTCCGAAAAACCAGAAGAGTTGCTGCTGGTGTCAACAAGGAATTACCGGATGATTTTACGTGGCCGAGAGGATTTGGTGTTGGAGGTAACGGAAACGTGACTAGATTGTCTGAAGGTAAGACTATCAATGTTCCCCCAATCACTGCTAATCCATCTTCATTGCCTGCTTTCGAAAAATATTGTTCTTATGTTGACATACATGTCACTGAAAAGTCGGTTTTATCCGAACAAGCTCATAGTCCGGGAAAAAACGAAAATTATGTTGTTCCTCCTAAGTATCTCTAGATTTGCAGATTTATCCAGACAGAAAAGAATAGGCAAGAGCTGGAGAGGATGAAAGAAGATTTTGGGAAAAAACAGAAAGAGATTGAGAACCGAATGAAAATTTTGCGTGAAATGAAAGAAAAAGCCATATGAAGGAAGAGAAAATAAGAAATGAAATGCATAAAGCACACAAACTCGTCTTCACAAAAAGTTCAATATAAATTGAAACACAATTGGTAGACCGACAGGCAAAAAACAACTACTTTCCTCGCAAATACCACGCAGAACGTTGAATGATATTCACCTGACAATCCATGCTTACTTTCATATAAATGGATATTGTTCGCAAATATTTCTTTATGATAAGCTCGATCATGTTTAAATTCATGTCGTGTCCGCCTAACAATCCGCATACCGGTTTCAGGCTTTTGGCCCTCATCGGTACGGAGTAGTCACCAGCCAGAGATCCGGAGAGCTCTGGCTGAAGCGAGACACAACATAAATAAAATCATCATCGAGCTCAAAACATCTTTAGGTGCGTCGGAAAAGATAACTTTTAACCGGCGGCACCTAGTGACAGAAAGAAGAGCATGAGTTGAAAGAAGCTGAATTGGCTGCAGCTGCTGATGCAGAGAATGATGACACTAACAGGTCGGTCTCTTCAAAGGTGAGCAGAATTGATAAACACTCTTTAGTTGTTGATTGGATTGAAAATGTTAAAGTTGTCAAACCCGTTACTGATAATCATCCTCAAATTGTACCAACTGTGGGCCAACCTAGCGATGACATTAACTTTCTCTGTCAAACAATTTCCGATGTCGTTAATAAGGTTGCACCATAATAAATTATTAGCCAGACATATTGTTGATGAAGATTGTTCCTACATTCGACGGAAATCCTGAAGATTGGCCTTTATTTATTCAGCGAAAAATTAATGATACAATGACCATGGATGGGATAGAATTCAAATCCATACCACCTTTGAGTCCGAATATGGGGGGAGCCTGGGAAAGGCTTATTGGATCGGTAAAAAGAGTTATTGGAAAAGCCTTACAGGCACAGTATTTGAGAGATGAGACGTTGCTGACCCTGTTTGCAGAAGCCGAAAATATCGTCAATTCTCGGCCGCTGACTCACGTTTCCGTAGATGCCAATGATCCAGAACCGTTAACACCAAACCATTTCCTTCTTGGCTCTGTGAATCGGGTTGAAGTTCCATGTTCTAATTCAGATACAGTTACCCGGAAAGAATGGCGTGAATCCCAAATGATGGCCGATATTTTTTGGAAGAGGTGGACCAGAGAATTCCTACCCAAACTATCAAATCGAGCCAAATGGACTGACGATAGCCAACCAGTAAAAAAGGGAGATATAGTCATCATCGTGGACGATCAAGCTGCAAGACATAGCTGAAAGTTAAAATTGAAGCACTTTTTCCTGGACCTGATGGACGCATCCGAATTGCAGATGTACGGACACAATCCACAACTTTTCGCCGACCAGTAAGCAGATTATGCCACCTGTAACCATTTTCCCTACCCTGTGGGAGAAATGTTACGTTCCCGTTAGCTATGGTAGTCGGTGAGTCACGCGGTCGGGGTTTAATCCGTTCAGTCAGTATCTTACTAAAAAAAGAAGTTAATTTGGGCGCCACTCAAGCCAATAATACAAATACTACTTAGTTCAAAACCTTGTAGTAAATATAGCTGAAATTATTAAATATTTGCAAATATAAAACATCAATTTTCAACACATTTGCATACAACAATTACCAATGTTGAGACTCCCTTGAAGTGAAACAAATACCTCACTTAAACCCCATATATTGAAACTCAAATATGTATAAGTGATATACAAACATACAAGGCGAAAATGGACTGTGCAGATTCATGATCCTGTATAATGCACAAACTGAAAACAAATGGTTCATCAAGTAGATATCTGTGGCTAACTGAGATATTTGACTAGTAGTTAGCTAACGTTCAGTACTGTACGTGCGCCTTAGATAAAATCTATAATATGCAAAGAAAACGCAGGTAAATCATGATGAAGAAATAAAAATAGATGGTCAACAGGCCTGAATCTATGGTGCGATAGTACCACTCCCGCGATGTGTTCTACGCTGTTCAGTTTGATCAGCACTAGGACTGCTGAGCTGTGTACTGATGAAATTTATTCATATCCCTCGTAACTTGGTAGAAAGTTGAAATTGTGCATCAACCATTTCTTCGGAGGTAAGACATCCAAACTACAACGCAAGCATGGCAAACTACGACGTCATCATAAGGTCACCATAAACATGAATCCTTGAAAATCCCATAAATGATTCTTCCAACCAAATTGAGCAGCAAATCTCCAGTGAGCTTCTATGCTCTCAAAACTACAATGCAGAACTTGTAAACTACAACGTCCATTCCAACATTTCGAATCGCGAGGCTGTTCGTGACCTAGTCCATAAAAAAAACGAAAATGGACTCCATCCAAAAACCCTATTCAAACAAAGAAAGAAAGTTAAGTCTCTTTCAAATGAATAAATGTCCTTGAACTTACCCCACACGGAGGGACGATCACAATCGCGGAAATATCAAAAACATCTCCGATGTATTTCCTAGGCAAAACCCAAGATTATCAACTCTTGACAATGGTCATTCTCTCGGAATCTCCTCCCGAAACGAACACTCTAGCGCAATCGCATGAAGTCTCTTTTCACATTTCTGCAATTTGCGATCTTCTACATGGTCGCCATCTATCGACGAGTTTGAACTAACACAATGGTGAAATCTCTTAGTTAAAAGGAAATACAACGTTTCAGTAGTTGAAACCACTTTGAAAGCGAAGAAAATACTATATACATGTGTCAGCAGACAAACACTTGTAGAAAGATACTTCCGTATGGCGTTCAAACGAAACAAATGAACTGAAAATTGTATCATCTCACATCCAGTGACTGTACTTAGAGAATGACTGAGAATTCTCATTATCATTTTATTGGGAACTACTGTGGGAGTGTACACATCCAACAAAATGAACATTCAACTCTCAAATCAAATATTATCTTGTCCGGTGGACATTTGGATTGGTGGCGACATCTTGGCGAAGATATCAGAAACGCGCTAACCATACTCTAGGTAAATCCAAACGCCACACGCCTTCGGATCGATGGTGAAGAAAACTGAGTTTCCTTACCGGAGGGAGAATGGCGTCTAACCCTGTATAACAAAAAAACAAGACAAGTCGAATTTTGAAGTTGAATTCAGATATATTGTCAAGTATTTTCAATTTTGTATTTTTATCTGATTAAAAGCGATGAATTAACTCCTATATAAAATGTGTCATTTAAAGATGACTGTTTTGTCGTTTTGACAGCGATAAAAAAGGTGCATCGTTTTTCATCACCGATAAAAACGCCTGTTCCTCTTGAGCGTCTACATCTAGTATGCTTACGTCACTTTAATGTCTGCCCTGTCAGTTATTTAAGTATTGTTGATAATTGATACTGAAACATTACAACATGAGTCGTTTTGGGGAAGTTTCGACTCAACAAATAACAAAAAATATAGAAAAAGCAATCCCGCAATCCACAAAAAATACTAAAACGTCAATATGGAGACAATTATTGGAGTTTTTCGTTAACTCCGTTACAAAAAGTAGCAGATATATTGAAGGATTGGGCCTATAATATGGAAAAGAGGAATGGAGAAGATTATAAAGAATATGCAGTTAAATCGATTTGGAATTCAACTGCGAAGATGATTCAAGAAAAATATTTCAATGAATACAATATTAAATTTGATCCTTATGCCGACATAACTTTTGAAGAAGCTCGTGATGCAAGAAATAGTAAACGTAAAGAATTACAAGTTATTCCAGAGAAACGAAAAGTAAGTTCTGTAGCATCGAACAAGAAAGATATAGTAAAAATGGCAAAATTGTGTAATATAGACAACCCAGAGGGATTACAAAAAAGATTCTTCCATATAGCTTCTTATGAATTAGCTTGGAGGGGGGTAGAAGCTGCAAACTGTGAAATTTACCATTTTAAAGAAGAAAAAAATCAAGATGGAACTTTAACAAGAAGATTTGAATACAATACAATATTTTCAAAGACGACACAGGGTGGGACGAAAAAATTAGCAGACAGCAAATGGATAACAAAAAATGAAATGGATGAAATTATTGTCCCGTTGCATTGCTAAAATTACTGTTACAAAAAAGAAATGAAAACATAACATCTGAACGACTTTTTTTAACTCCAAATCCCTTTTGGAAAAACAAAAATTCTAAAGGTTGGTACAAAAATATTCCACTGGGTATTAATACGATTTCTACTTGGACCAAATATTCTGCAACTAAAATAGGACTCGACATTACAAATAATAAAATTACCAATCATTCGAACCGTGCTAGTACAGTTTCCCAGTTAGCCAAAGCAGGAGTAAGTGACCAACAACTTATAAAGATAACGGGACACTCATCATCATCTTCTATTAAACCCTACCTCCAAATTGATCCTGAACATCACGAAAATCTGATTAGTTCCTTACGAGCCTCGAGTCAGAAAAATCAAAATGAATATTCTACATGTGTGAATACCAGAGAAGAAAATTTTGAAATCAGTACACCAAACCGAACAATTTATAACAATTGTGTATTTAATAACTGTTCATTTAAATAATTCAATTGTATCAATAAAGATAATTATTGTTGTTGTTCATTCATATATTCGGTCGTTAATTCATCTTGCCAAAAAACACTCGAGCTTTTCTTTTAAGGATAAATTTCTTTTTAACTCAAAATTTTTCCATCAGTAATTTTGCTCGAAAAACTGACATTTGACAAAATCGCGAGACCGAGATCAGTTTTTCTCGTAAAATTACTGATTGGAAAAATTATTTCGTTACAAAAAGAAATTTATCCGATAAAAAAAAGCTCTTGTGTTTTTACTGTTGATAAAAACTTGATTGGAACTATTGTACGAAACACCTGAGGTCCTCAGATTAGTTTACGTCCGATCATGGCCATCTAGATGAAATATGAAAGGTGACTCTTAAAAAATGAAGTAGGCGTAAACACTTCTCAAAATATGACATTCTGATCCAGAATTGTCTCAGAAATCCAAAAATGTTACAATATACAGGGTGTTCTATTTAAAAATTCAAAACCGTCCCATTTCCGGTGAAAGCGGAAGTGACCGGGAAGTGGAAAATATACGAAAACTCCCCTCCTCACATACCATTTACCTATACCAAATCTAATTTTGATACACCTAATATTCTAGAAGTTATGACTTGTCTAACAGATTCGTTGACACGCGGTATAGTATCAACTAGTTAAAAAAATTGAATTCATATTCCGAATTGGGTAAATAAGCTAGAATAGGCTTCTACACTTACACTGAGTTTTTTGCCGATTCTAAATGTCCTTATTAGAATGACATATGCATATATTTTTCTAGTGGAAAGCTCAAATTAATTCGTATGATTCCTTTAGTGTGTGAATTCATACCAACATGATTAATGAACATCTCAATGAGAGGAAAAGTATAACCGAAAACAAATATTCTCAGATTATTTATATTTAGTGTAAAAATGTTTTCATAGATTGAATATTACCTGTCTCAGAGTGTTGATATGATAGACGAGTCAACTACTTTTTCATGTGTAAGTCAATTCAGTTCATTTGTTGTACTGCATTCGGTGTTTACCAAAGATATAGTTTTAGCTGTTAATAAAAAGCATTGTATGATAACATTCATTTTTTTCACACCCCTCACGAACACATAAAATGATTCATTTCCTGATTTCATTCTATAACCGCAAAAAAAAAATTGTGTGAAATTGCGGTAATAATTCCCATTATCCTAGAACCAAAAACTCATCTCTCGAACATGAATCATGCATTTTCCTTTATTCCTGAAGAAAACGTGAGTATGAAAATCTATTTTTTTAATGAATGCCTTCTACAAGAATCCGTTGCCCACGTTTAAATCGACATGTCTTGACATGTACTTGAAAATAATTTCTATGTCGCAAGAGAAATCAATAAAATTGGAATCTTTTAATTTTTAATCTAGGGGATCGAATGCTTCGATATAAACATGGTCATCGGCTGTTTATTCATTTATTGTATATAGTGAGACGATTATAGATAGTAGTTGAGATCGATGATTTTTTATATGATTATTATTATGGTTATTGCCAGCATTAGCCGATTTATTTCTATTACTGACACTTTGAGAAAATTATTAAAATTCGTTAAAGTATGTTTAGATTATGATTGATATTTACCCATTTTAATCCTTTTTCGAGTTCATTCCTAGTTTGAAATGACGCTGTTGAAAAAATATAACGTGATAACTTTTTGAATGGGCAGATTATTCTCCTGCAAATTTTGTTTCCAGTATATTCAAATTGTATCACATACATTTCTTCATCAGGGTAAGGCCATGGGATTCATGAAATTGACTCTCTTGTGGACTGTCCAAGTGAGAGCATTCTGAATACTTGTAGTGTAATGTAAAATGATTTCAACAAGAACAAAAATAGATTTGTTTGAAAAAACGAATAAGATGTGCATAAAATCAGATGTGAAATTATATGCGACTCATACTTTAGTCACTATCTTACATCGTTCAAAATAACGTCTTGGGGGTATTCATGATGAAATGGAAAACATTTTCAATTGAATATAAAATAGAAATATTTTTTGAGAATTGAAAAAACAGCGATAAAAATTAGGTAATTTTTTTCGAATATCTATATAGATGAATGAGACAAAGAAAAATGATTTCCAAGAAGTAGTACATACTAGAAATAATTCGTAACATTGATGCAAGACTGGTATCGCTTTCACTAGATCCTCAATATATTTTTACTGGGGAAAATCTTTTACACGCTTCCACGATCATCAGGAAGTCATATAGTACCTATAGATTGAGCTGCTTTGGGTAGAAATAAAAGGAAGATTTGCTTGACTCAATCTCACTTTGCAAAAATAAAAAAATGTTAAAAACATTTCTTTTGGATTGATCAAAGCTTCACTCCAAAAGAAATGTCAGTATTTTTTTTATAACATTTTTGCATCTTTGCAAATGATATTCTAGAAAATGTGTATTAAAATTTTTCCGGCCTGTGCTGAAACCATACTCTCATAAATAAGTGAATTATTTTCTTTATCTTTATCATCCTACAAAATTATTAATTCTGCAACCAGATTGTCAAAGAAATGTAATGATGATTGTATACCCTATAGAGACAAATTCATCATTTATTCAAAGTGTTTGGTGCATTTTTTTTGTTCCACACTTATATTTTTGAAATTGCATTCCAAACTTCAATGAAGAACGTTTTCTAGAGTTGAAATTTTCATTTTAGAAAAGTGAACTGTGAAGAAGTATACAAGTTTTTGAATTCATTATTGATAAAGAAATAAAAACATCACACTGTAAGAAATTATATTTATTCTATAAAATTACTCTTCTAGAATTATAATAAAATTACTCGGGGAGAATTGGAATCAGCATCATTAAAATCGTACTGGAAAATGTGCCATTTATTTCTGGCCAAAGCAGCTCAACCCACCTGTTAATATAGGCCTTATTCCTGATGATCGTGGAAGCGTGAAATAGATTTTCGTCGACAAAAATGTATTGAAGACCTAGTGAATGCGTATGCCTCATTGTTACAAAATGATCAAGACTGAAGTAGAAAATCAAATAACAATCTGAATAAAAATGAAAATTTTTTGTTCCATATTTTTTTTTTGATTTAGGGTACTTTCAAAATATTTATGAGATGTAGTTCAATACCCAGCGTGGCTTTAGCCGGGGAAGTAATTGTTTTCTGTAAGGCATTCACAAAAACTTAATTTTTATCATGAATTTTCAAATTTTCAGAAAAATATTTTTATTCAATTATTCAAGAACAAAAATATTTTCAAATGATTTGAAATAATTTTTAGTTGAAATGTCACTCATTGATGAAGTGAATAGTGTGTTTCTACCCTGGTAGTGAAACATACCGTGATAAAATATCTAGTGCCCAAGGTAGTATGTCCTCAGTAAATTCCTTGAATAATCTAGAGAATCATTTTCGAAAACAGTGAACAAACTCAAGAACTTCTCTAAGATCTGATCCTACTGCATCATAACCTATTTCAAATTCACTTGCGATGACGTCATTTGATATAATTAACACCAAATATTTAGTTATTCCATTTTTTTAAATCGAATGTTAAAAATGCGTACTAGATTGAATTAAAAATAGGCCCAAAATATACTCTTCCGAATCAAAGATACACTCAACAAATACAATTATAACTATTCCGCCATAATCATTGCAACTAATTACCTCTTCTTCCAAGTGTTTTGGAATAGAAGGAATTTTTTAAAATTGAAAAATCCACATGGATTTTCAAACCTTTCTAAAAGAAATCCTTGTATTCAATTTTCAATTGAGAATGTTTCCCTTTTCAACTTTTATACCCCCCAAGAGAACGATGACAGATTATGAGGCGCCGTTTAGGTCAAAAGTTTCTTGGCAAATATATATAATTGTGAGTCAATATACTTGTTAATTGTAGCCAAGGCCGTACTCAGGGGGTCAAACCCTCCCGAAATCTGTAAAATATATCTGGAAACAGGTGAAAATCAGGTAGTTTTATGTACATCCCATACACTAATTCAAATTTTTCAATTTTATTTAAATACCCTTAGTTCTTCTAAATATAAACTATTCGTAATATTGCATCTGATGATCCTGAGAAGTATTTCCGAATAAAAGTTGGTGTAACGATCTCAGATGACTTAATAAGTCAACTGAGAAACAGATTTTGCGACCATATAGTGGTACTTTCCAATCTGATTCCATCTGTCTGTTTCTGTTTAATGATGTGTAATAAAATTTGGTAAAATGTACATTGTATTATTTACTTCAGAACCAAACCCCCCCAAAATTTTTCCCTGCGTACGGCCTTGATTGTAGCAATATTTGGCAAATATATATATAATTTCCAGTCAATATATTTGTTAATTATAGCAATATTTATTATTTTGCGTTCCGGTATATTTATTTTCGACCAACCACAATATATTCACATTTCAAGCTTTACAAATATATAAAAATATGAATTCCGATCTATTTGTGAATTCGATCTATTTTATGTCGCCAAGAGATGGCACAACCGACGCGATTTAGTACATGATCCAGTAAATAGCAACAGGCATCGTCATTATAGTACATAAAGTGGCTAATAGATACCAGTGGCACAGGCGCAGTGGTCGTTGCGTTGTGTTGAGTTTCAGGTTTATTTTTATTCAAATCATCACTAATTTTTGTATTTTTCTTAGAAAGTAACCAATAAAAAATGCTTTTTAATTGAGATATAATTATTCATCTGAGAGCGCTAATCTGTGTGTATTCAATGATTATACTCGTTTGCAAACTACTGAAAACGTTTAGGGTTTTATCTTGTTGATATCCAAATTTCCACCACACCTGCATTATAGACGACATACTATTTGTAAAAATTGAAAGGGTATACCAAACTATTGGGGCCTTTTTATTACATTTGGTTTGTAACAAACTGTAATTGGTGCAGTGGTTTAGCGTCCGACTGAGGAGAGAAAGGTCCTGTGTTCTCTATTCTCAGTCAGGCCAGAGATTTTTAATTTAAATGAGAGTGTAAATTATAATTCTTGTAGAGGGACTGAGGTTGTCCCCCGACGATTCGCTGTTTTGTTCAAATTAACAGTGCTGCTCCTAGGTGGCGTATGGAGTTAGTAACAAGGCCTACCCAGAACACTGTGTGGATGATAAATTCTGTGTTTGTGAGAGTCTTCGCCCTCATAGACGTGAAGAGCAAAATGATATAAGGGATGCAGTATTGCCTAGAGCAAGACAAAGCTGCATGCCCTCGATATAACGCCCCTTGTCTTGCGCCGGTTAAAGGCCGGATGGGAACGGATTTCTCGCATAAATGTACCTGAATGTACCGTAAAGGTAGCAAAATACAATAATTTAGAGAGAGAGAAATGTAAATATATTGTGGTTGGTCGAAAATAAATATATCGGAACGCAAAATAATAAATATTGGAAAATATATTATTGGGTTAGGGTTCAAGTATCAAACGATGCACTGACACTTTTTTATTTTCCAGCCCGATTCTCAGCATAACCCAGCACAGCATGGAGGAGTACATCGACGGTTCCCTAGTCTTCGTCTGTTTCACCTTAGTCGAAGATCTCTTCCCTTGTATATTCTTCATAAGCTCCATAATTTTATTTTTTCTGTTTCCTTTGGCCATCCTCATAGCTATATACGCCCTAATAGCAAATTCTCTCATGTCCCA
This sequence comes from Gonioctena quinquepunctata, assembly GCA_018342105.1. Classification (NCBI taxonomy): domain Eukaryota; kingdom Metazoa; phylum Arthropoda; class Insecta; order Coleoptera; family Chrysomelidae; genus Gonioctena; species Gonioctena quinquepunctata. Next base: position 304,393 of record JAFIRS010000975.1, read on the forward strand.
ACCCACCATAATGTTGTCGCAAAGATGTGCGACTGTACCTTCACAGAGCGTCATAAAATATAGGAAACAAGTTATCCTGATGTTGGGTACGGTTGTGCTCGCGTTTTTCATCTGTTTACTGCCATTCCGGGCTCTCACCATGTGGATTATAATAGCCCCTGCGGGATGGAACTTTGAAATTGGTATCGAAAATTACTACTACATCCTTTACTTCTCCCGCATCATGTTTCATATAAACTCAGCTGTTAACCCAATCTTGTACAACATAATGAGCTCGAAGTTCAGAGGAGGGTTTTTCAAACTATGCGGAGCGAAGAGCCTGCGGAACAGGTGTAAGAAGAAACCGGAAATAACGAGGAAGAGCACGACGAGTTCGTCCACACATACCTCGTCACAACAAACTTCCGAAAGTTTCCTCAAGAGCAGCAGGATTAATTACAGACAGTCGAACTGTTTACAGCAGGTGAAAGAACTCCCATCCGAGGGTGAAAGTTCTGGTAGTCCAAAGAGTAGAAATACGACGAAGACTGTTTATGTTAGGGCGCCCTTACAGGAAGTCAATGGCCTGAGAGGCCAGAAACTTCCGTCGGGAGAAATTTACGTTTAATGTACAAATTTGAAAGACTAAAACTTGACTGTTAGCTCTTAAGATATAAATAAGGAGTGTTTTTTCCAATACTACTGAAGATACCTATAATTTCATTGGAGATACTGGCCTATACTTAGATAATTATCTTTGAGTTTATGATGTCACACCCATTCTTCATAGGTCGGCAATCAACACTTATATACAGGGTGAGTCAAGCTGAACGCCTCGGACTCTCGTGGCCAAATGTTTTTTTTTCAGTAAACGATCTGGTGAAGTATATGTATGTCGATCTAGACTACATTTTAGAAATTAAGATTTTTATACAGGTATTTGAAAGCGTGACTTACGTAGTGACCCATTTGAAAGCGGGCCACCTCTCTAAAACTGTTATTTATTATCCGATTCAGAAGTTTTGTTTTTCAGTAGATTGAGCATCAATAGTGCCAGTTGAATGCCATAAATTCGAAATAAAACTAAAAATTTCACGGCCTACTTCGAATTTTTTTCAAGGTCAAAAATCCAAAAAACATACTAGAGAATTTTTTAATAAAATTTGACTACGCCACTGGATTTGTGATGCTTTCAAATGGGTGTGATCATAATTTCACGATAAAATTATGTTTTTTAACAGAAATATGGCATAAGTAAAATGCATATCCTTTATCAAAATATTTCGAATAGTCGTCATATAAATCACAATCTTGTTAAAAATATCGTTTAAAATGCTTTTCAGGTCGTTAGCAGACGAGTTTGTAAACAGCAGTTATTCAAAATGGCGTCAAATTATGTTTCTTCCAAACGTAACCCCATAGTATAGGAGATAGTTATGTCCATCAGAACACTGCAGTTTTTTGCCAAAGAAATTAAATGTTTACATCAACTCAGTAATCAATATTCAATAATCAATAACAACCAATATTAATAACATAAATGAACTACAACAAAAGAATGGATTGAAATGAGAGTGCCTACACATTAATTTCCGTACTTTTCAACCAAAACCCGATTTAATTCGATACATTTATTCTACCATTTTCTAATGCTAACCATAAGATTCGATCAACATTCGATCATTGGTTTGGGGTAATATCTGTGCAAGCCTGTCTTATTCTTTCACGCAGTTCCTCTTTGGTGGTTGACAGTTATTCCAAATATTAATCTTGGTTTCATTCAAACATGCTTGAGATACCACATTTCAAAAATATTATTTTTATTAGGAGGCTTTGTAACTTCAGTTGCTATAGAGATGACAAGTCATCAGAACAGTAGACGAAAAGACACAAATTTGTCAGTGTTAATAGTGAAGTTTATAACTCCACAAGTACCTACACTAATGAAGAAGTATGGCTGATCATTTGACTTTGCAGGAGAAAATTGAAATAGTAAGACTTCGTGGTAACAACGACAGTATGTAGAATTTTCAATAACATGCATCCGGAGCGTCGAAATATTAGCAGAGCTACAGTTGGCCTAATAAACCAAATTTTCAATCAGTAAACATATTCTGAAGAATAGTAATGTTGTACAAAGACAAAGAAGAAATAATTCTGAACGAATACCAAAATAATTGGCGTCTTTTTTTTTTAAAGCAATTTGAATGGTCAAAATTTTTTGTAATACGAATTTTTCAACGCTATGGATGAACTTTCACTGGCAGAAGAGGCTCATCCCCTATTTCAATTAGATGGCTGTTCCATCCACAATAGCAGGATTGTGAGAGATTGGTTGGAAGAAAATTTTCCTAATCGGTGGATAAGGCGAAATGGTGCATTGATCGAGTTTCCCCCCAGATCCCCGGACTTGACTCCATTGGATTTTTTTATGGGGCTTCGATGGAGAAAAAGTTTACAAAACTCGCCCAACGAGCAAAGAGGAACTGCGTGAAAGAATGGACAGGCTTGCAGAGATATCACCCCAAACCAATTATCGAATGGTATGTTAACATTAGAAAACGATACGTAAATGTATCGAATTAAATGAAGATTTGGTTGAACAGTCTGAAATTTGATGTGTAGGCACTGTCATGTCGATACATTCTTTTGTAGTAGTTCATTTATGTTATTTATATTGGTAATTATATTATTGGATGTAAAGATGTGCATTTCTGTTCTTTGACAACGAACTGCAGTGTTCTAAGAGACATAACATATCTCACATAGAGTTGTTATGTTCTGAAGGAGTATTTTAAATCATATTATTTACAAAATTGTGATTTATATGACAACTATTCGAATTATTTTACTTATGCTATATCTCTGTTAAAAAAAAAATATCGTGAAATTTTGGTCACACCCATTTGAAAGCATCAAAAATCCAGTGGCGTCGTCAGATTTCATTGAAAAAATCACTAATATGTTTTTTGGATTTTTGACCTTGAAAAAAATTCAAAGTAGGCCGTGAAATTTTTATTTTTATTTCGAAGTTACGACATTCGACTAGAATTATTGATGCTTCACCTACTGAAAAAAAAAACTTCTGAATCGGATAATAAATAACAGTTTCAGAGAGGTGACCCGCTTTCAAATGGGTTACTCTCTATCAAAGTTATATTTTTGTAAATGGAACACCCTGTATTTCCCTGCATTTTTGAATTCTTTGAGAAAAAATAAGCTGACTTTGCAAGTATCCCTATATCTAACTCTCTCCGTTTGTGAGATATTCAATTTTTTCACAAAATGTAACGTTGTCAAAGAAATTCAATATCATTGGAATTAGCCACGGCAGGTGTACGAAATTTTGACCCGTCACTCCAATCCCTTTCAGCTAGTTACTGTAGCTTGAGTAGATGATAAATAGTATACAGTGTGTTTTATATTATCAGGAACACTTACCGCATATTTGAACTCCATTAACTTTCTTAAATAAAAAATAGAACACCCTATATTTCTCATTTCCTTTCGAACTATATAATATTTCTCTATACCTGAATGTGGTGCTTCAGGAGTTATCGAAGCCTTTTCTAAATCTGATGAATTTTTTTAATCCACATTATTTCATCTAGTAGTCTGATGTCGAATACTGAAGAATAGTTCTTCAATATCATTAGCAAACTGAATTTGAATACTCTCAACTTACTGTTGATTTTCTTTAGAGCATTGTTATATCGGTCAACCTGTAAATACTATTTTTGGGGTTACTGGTTGTCATTAAAAAAAACAATATTGGAAGATTAAAGTTCAAGGGAAAATTAAACAAATCATAATACATGTTTCGAATGAGCTTCTGACATTTTTCATCATATTTGGAGTCACTGTTTGGAAGGCATTTCTAATCCTCACTTTCATATCATAAGGAGTAGTGGGTGGTGTACTGTATACAATATCCTTGATATATCCCCATAAAAAAGTCCACCTCTCCCTATCCATTCGACTGTAAATTTTCTGTCCAGATAGTTCCTGACAACACGTTTGAAATGTGCCGGAGAACCATCTAATTGTAGCCACATCTTCTGTCTCACATTCAACGTAATATTTTCCAGAAGATTCCAAAAATCTATTTTCATGAATTTTGAAAATTTCCTTCCATCCAGATGCTCGTTAAAGAAATAAGGACCAATTATGGTTTCTCCTATGATTTCACCGAATGAGTTAACACTCCACCGGTTCTGGCGATCGACGGTTCGAAATAAATTTCTGTTTTCGGTGTCATTATAATGAAAGTTATGTCGATTCACCAGACCAGTGTTATGGAAGGTTGATTCGTCTGTGAACAAAATATGTTCATAAAAGTTTATCTCTTCGCCAACTCGATCAAGATACCATACACAGAAATCTAGCCTGCGTTCAAAGTCCCTTCTATACAGTTGTTGATGCAGCTGAATGTGGTATGGATGATATTTGTATTTTCTAATAATTCGATTGACTCATACCTGTTGCATTAGCAATGGCTCTAGTACTGGTATTGGGATTTGCAATCACATATTGCAAAACTTCGAAATTGAGTTCCTCATTCCCAGTCACTGGTTTCGATATCTCTCGAACAGTGTACTCGATACTACCTGTTCCTCGAAATCTGGCCAATAATTTCTCAAATTCATTTTTATCAGGATGCTCTTCATCTGGGTACTTTTGTGCATAAACCCTCGACGCCAATAAGCAATTTTCGTAACACTCTCCAATGGTTGAAATCATGGTGATTCTTTCTTCAAGTGTAAAACTTTTCATTTTACTTCTCAAATCTGAGAACACGAAAGCAAAACGAATTCAACACAAACTTAATTATGACAAAATATTATGCTACTTGACAGGAGTCTGCTTGGAACAACAATTGAACAGAGTTGAACGTATTACTCATTTATATGACATCAGACTACTAGATGAAATGATGTTAAATCAAAAAATCCATCAGATTTCGAAAAGGCTTCGATAATTCCTGAAGCACCACATTTAAGTATAGGGAAATCTTGTCACGTGGAAAAATATAGGGTGTTCCATTCGAAATAAAGTTATTGGAGTTCAAATATGCGGTAAGTGTTCCTGATAATATAAAACACACTGTATACTATTGATCGTCTACTCAAGCTACAGTAACTAGCTGAAAGGGATTTGAGTGACCGGTGAGAATTTCGTAGACTTGCCATGGCTAATTCCAATGATATTAAATTTCTTTGACAACGTTACATTTTGTGAAAAAGTTGAAAATCTCACAAACGGAGAGAGTTAGATATAGGGATACTTTAGCAAAGTCAGCTAATTAATTAAAAAATGCAAGAAAATACAGGGTGTTCCATTTAAAAAAATATAATTTTTCAAATACCTTGTATAAAAATCATTATTTGTGAAATGTAGTTCAGATCGACATACATATACTTCCCCAGACCGTTCACTGAAAAAAAATACCATTTGACCACGAGAGTCCGAGGCGTTCAGTTCGACTCACCCTGTATAGGTGAATAGGATAGCGACCGTTGAATATGATTTGGATGGTTTGTTGGCGGAAATTCGGTCGGAATATTGAAGAAAACCAATTTCTAAATTGTCGTCGTTTCGAAATTTCATTGTTTCATATTCAGGACTCTGAAGTATAAGAACAAAAACATATATGTTAAAATGGAATTTTCGTATTGAGTATTGATAGAATATGATACAATATATGAAATAACGATCGTTAAAAAAACCTCGAACAATATACAGAAAACTAACATTGGTAATATAATTACTAACATTTAGGGTGGCTCTCTGAGTTCAAAAGTGGTAATATAAATAATTCAGACATAAAATATAAATACATGCACAGTTTCACGAAAGACGTCGATACATACACAATGGAATGAACAAACTGAACTGGCGATGATTCGTTTTTTTGTAATGTAAAAAAAACTAATGAGAAAGATTAGGAGAATTGGAGAAAGTCATCTGTTAATGATTCACAATTTGTGTTTAGATTCTCTATATCCGTTCTTTTGTCAACAGATTTTTCTCTATGCTCTGTTATTTCAATAATTTCATTAATGAGTTTTTTTTTTAATATTGTCTATTATCCAATGATACTGACTGAACTAAAGTAGACGATGTGAAGGGATGATTTACAATGTTATATTAGGCTTGTGGGATTTTTCATTGTTTCAAGTGTGTTGTGTACACTTTTACAATCCCTATTATGTTCTGTCATTCTTTGTTTCAAGTATCTACCTATTTGCCCTATGTACACCTTGTCACACTCAGCACATGGTATTTTGTAAATAACGATAGATTTCAGATCATTAAATATGTTTGTTTTTAGTCTTGTGAAAAAAATATTTTTTACTGTTTTCACATTTTTTGATGATTTTGAAATTTTTATTATCTGAGACTTCGCACAGTTGTGGTGTCGGACCTTCTACATGTGGTAATTTGAAATACTTGGCGTTTAACGGTGCTTTTTCTTTTTCCTGTGTAGTTTTACTATTGGAATATAATGGTTTTTTAATCAAAGATTTTTCTGTAACATTGTTTTAATAAGTTTGAGGTTTTGGTTTTTATAATCCTTCTAAGTGTGTGGCTCTGTGTTTGAGATTGTTGATAATGTTTATCTTTTGTGTCATTGGGTTTACAGAGTGGTACAAAGTGTACATTGGGTGTGCCCAATGACACAAAAAAAAAACATTATTAACAATCTCAAATTACAAAGCCATATACTTAGCACATGAGGATTTTGAAAAACAAAACCTCAAACTTAATGAAACAATGTTACTGAAGAATTGCTACCCTAAATCTTTGATTAAAAAATATTCCAACAGTTACAACACACAGGAAAAAAAAGCACCGTTAAATGTGAAGTATTTCAACCTCTTAGAGAATTAAAATTTCAAAATCAGCATGAAATGTGAAAACACAGTAAAAAATAATATTTTCACAATACTAAAAACAAACACACCTAGAAATCTGAAATCTAACATTATTTACAAAATACCATGTGCTGAATGTGACAAGGTGTACATAGGGCAAACAGGTAGATACTTAAAACAAAGAATGACAGGACATAAAAGGGATTGTAAAAATATACTCAACCCACTTAAAACCATAAAAAATCCCACAAGCCTTGCAGAAAAAATTAAATACACATACCGAGTGTTATTTCGGTGTGTTCCAAGAATATTTTATATGATAAATGCAAGGGCTGGAAATGAATAACAATAATTAAATTGGTGATCATTGAAATTGAATAATAATTGGGATAATCGAAAAGACAAACAAGAATGTTAAAACTCTAGACTCATGGATAATAATTTACTATAAGATAAAAATCCTCGTTCTCCCCCAAATTATAACTGAAGTCATTCAATGATCATTATATTTTTAAAATTCACCGAAATCAGGAGCAGGGTAACTATCCCTATTAAAAAGTCCAATGTCATAAAAATATATACTTCTGATAAACTAACAGAATCAGCTCATCGAATCCAACTTTCATGAATACATCTCAAACTGTGCATTATGAGAAAAATGAGCTACGCTTTCATTTCAAATATAGGTAGTGTAAGGATCCTTTATTTTGGTTTCAGTTGCAAATGGGTCGTATCTCAAGAAAGAGAAGAGTTAGAGTAATTCAGCGAACGGCATTCGATTCAGAATGGTTGATTTAGTGTATGGTCATAATTTCAAGATGATTCTCAGAAAAAAAAGATTTATCTAAAAAATCGCACAAGGGGTATACCCCTAAAATTCACCAAAAAAACGAAATCGTCCGATCGCCTTCAGGTTAGAAGCAGAATGTAGTAAACATCACGAGGATTCAAAAAATATGTACTTCAGTAGTGTGTGAACCCTTAATTTCAAATTTAGATAATATATGGATTTTTCATTTCATATAGGTAGTGTATGGATCCTTTATTTTAGTTTTAGTTGGAAGTGGGTCGTATCTCAAGAACGAGAAGAGTTAGAGTAATTCCGTGAACGGCATTCGATTCAGAAAGGTTGATTCAGTATATGCTCATAATTTCAAGACGATTCTCACAAAAAAAAAACTCAAAAAAATCGCACAAGGATTATACCCATAAAATTCACCAAAAAAACGAAATCGTCCGATCGGTTTCAGGTTATGTAGAAAACATCATGGATATTCCAAAAATATGTATTTCAGTAGTGTATGGACCCTCCATTTCAAATTTAGATAATATATGGATCTTTCATTTCATATAGGTAGTGTATCGATCCTTCATTTTAGTTTCAGTTGGAAGTGCGTATCTCAAGAACGAGAAGAGTAAGAGTAATTCCGCGAACGGCATTCGATTCAGAAAGGTTGATTCAGTATATGCTCATAATTTAAAGATGATTCTCACAAAAAAAAAGATTTCTCGAAAAAATCGCACAAGGGGTATACCCCTAAAATTCAAACTAAATCGTCCGATCGCCTTCAGGTTAGAAGCAGAATGTAGAAAACATCATGGAGATTCCAAAAATATGTACTTCAGTAGTGTATGGACTCTTCATTTCAAATTTAGATAATATATGGATCTTTCATTTCAAATATAGGTAGTGTATGGATCCTTTATTTTGGATTTAGTTGGAAATGGGTCGTATCTCAAGAACGAGAAGAGTTAGAGTTACAACTCACACCCAGTAATATTTATAGACCAAATACTTTCTCTAAAAGAATGAAAAATGTATGCACATATGATATTAGCCTTGAAAGAACGATAATTTTATCAGAAATACTAAGACCGATTCTATATCATATTCTCTCAAATTGTGGAAATCAGAATATTATTGATTTGGGCACTAATATTATATCTATAATAAGACTTATTTAATATTACCCTTGCCTATAATCGATCTGATTTTTCAACTTTACTCACCTGTAGAAATTTTCCATCGTGATTTTTGGCGAAGGAGACGGTTGAAGGTTTTACAGTTTGCGATTCATCAGATTTTATTGAATTAATGAATATTTTTTAATATTATTGAATTTATTAACCACCTATTTAAAATTCTTTGCGTTTTTTCTTATACAGGGTATTTCAAAATTCAGTATCAAGATATCAGGGGCGTATTTTTCAGGTCAAAATAAGGTTTTTTTTTCGTAAAAATTACAAGTGACAAAAAAATTTATAAACAAAACAAAAAATTCATTGCATATGTTAAAATCCACCAGCGGCGCACTACAAAAAGTTTATGGGCGAAAAAGGGCTTGACCCCTAAAAAAATATCTCCCTGTAGATTCTAACAATCAATCGGCATACTGGATGATGTTAACTCTAAACGTAACCGTTGTTTCAAATTTGATCTTAATATCGCAAAAACTGAAAGAGCTATGAAGAAAAATATAAAAAAAATTGAAACTTTAACGCTTGGTAGATCGGTAAAGCGTTTGCGGGCACATGTTTATGGAAAATAAAAGTCTTATTTTGACCTGAAAAATAATACGCCCTGGAAATCACGATACTGAATTTTGAAACACCCTGTATATTGGACGTATTTATTTAATTTCAATATTTTTATTATGCCGTGTTTCCAGAATAGAAATTATATTGGGTATGGTAGCATTCGTTATCTGGGCACTTTAGGTCGCTCAAATTAATGTTTTGGAAAAAACACTCCTTATATAAATAGTATTAATTGATTTAGGTCCAAAAAGTATATTTTGTATATAATGACGAAAAGTCAGGAAACGCCATTTCTGATGTTCCTTTTTTTTCATTACTGAATGAAACTTCACGTCTAAAAACCAGAACAAACTGACAATAAGTGGCATTTTTTTTTCATGATCAAGCTATGTATCTCAAAAGGTGTATCAAACTAATACTATATTTCAAATTCATACAAAAGCATCTTGGAAAGGACTGACTTTTGTTTTTCCAGGAATATTGTTCTGGGTGTATAAGGAATAAATGTGCAGTTGACAAGTTCTGTTTTCGGAATTTCAATATATTCGCAATTATTTGAAATTCTTGGAAAGTACGATCATAAGTCGAAATATTGACGTTCAAAACGAAAATATACCGCCCCTGTGAATGAGATTGAAATACGTAGCATCCTATGTTTAGTGTTCGATTCTTCTGAGACAAAAATTCATACTCAAAAAATCTTGATTGTAGAAAAATGACTTGTAAATCTGCCACTTCAACCCTTGCGCTTGCCAAAACCAATCCACAATTTTCTTGATCGAGATATTGTAAGCCAATGAAAGAATAATAAATGTTTGGTCAAGAAGTTTATTCAGTCCACGAATCATTTTACTTCTTTGGAGGTTGTAGACGATATGGTAACTTGATTACTCCCTTTTCGGATGTCCATCGTCTCAAGGGATTTAAAAGGTTTTCTCGACGTTTCGAATGCTTGTGTCTGCAATCGTCTTCAGGTGAATACTGACAAGTTTAGGTGCTACTTACCAATTTATATGACTGCCGGTGCAATGGTGCGTGTAATTTCGCGCGGTGTGGTGGTATGTGAAGTTTCGAACCTCTCAACGCTTGGTTGACTAAAGGCGTTATTGGCTTCGATGTAGGCGGCCTCTTTAAACTTTCGTTTGAACCAATGCTCCTCTCTATATAGAACACTTGCGTCGTCCCATAGAACTCGATGGTGCTCAGTCCAGGCGTGGTCAGTGATTCCCGATTTTGACGTTTCTCCACGTTGAGTCCATTTCTTGTGCTCATCCAATCTTACCGATAACGGCCTCTTTGTCTCTCCAATGTAGGAATCTCCGCATTCACATGGAACTTCATAAATGCAATTCTTACTGATTTTATTGTCGTTGTCTGGTTTGGTCTTGATCAGGAAACTCCGTAAAGTACTGCCGGATTGAAAGCAGCTGAACTTGTTTCCGATCCTTCTGTATTTCTCGGAGACACCTCTGATGTACGGGAGGTAGATCACTTTGCTTTGTTGTTGCTCTTCAGATGTCTTCGTTCTCTGGAGTTGTTTCAATACTTCTCCTAGGAGTTTCTTGGGATATCCATTCCGGTGAAGGTCCTCTCTGATGTAGTTCAATTCGGCATCTAGTGACTCCTCGTCATTGCATATGTGCGTCGCTTTCCCTACCAATGTTCTCACGATCCCTCTCTTACAGCTCCAATCATCCGACTTCGACAAAGAGAGGGATCGTGAGAACATTGGTAGAGAGAGCGACGCACATATGCAACGACGAGGAGTCACTAGATGCCGAATCAAACCACATCACCGAAATGGATATCCCAAGAAACTCCTAGGAGAAGTATTGAAACAACTCCAGAGAACGAAGACATCTGAATAGCAACAGCGAAGCACAGTGATCTGCCTTCCGTACATCAGAGGTGTCTCCGAGAAGATCAGAAGGATCGAAAACAAGTTCAACATCTAGAGCTGCTTCCAATCCGGCAGTACTTCACGGAGTTTCCTGACCAAGACCAAACCTGACAACAAAAATGAAATCAGTAAGAATTGCATTTATGAAGTTCCATGTGAATGCGGAGATTCCTACATTGGACAGACAAAGAGGCCGTTATCGGTGAGATTGGATGTGCATAAGAAATGGACTCAACGTGGAGAAACGTCAAAGTCGGGAATCGCTGACCACGCCTGGACTGAGCACCATCGAGTTCTATGGGACGACGCAAGTGTTCTACATAGAGAGGAGCATTGATTCAAACGTTAGTTCAAAGAGGCCGCCTACATCGAAGCCAATAACGCCTTCAGTCAACCAAGCGTTGAGATCAAGAACGTATGGAAACCACTGATTGCTCTTTCTGGCGGGCTGCAGAGGCGCGAAACTTCACGCACCACCACACCGCGCGAAACTACACGCACCACTGCACATGGCGGACTTACACGCATCATTGCACCGACAGTCATATAAATTGGTAAGTAGCACCTAAACTTGTCAGTATTCACCTGAAGACGATTGCAGATACAAGAATTCGAAACGTCGTGAAAACCTTTTAAATCCATCAAGACGATGGACGTCCGGAACGAGAGTAATCAATTATTTTACTGTTATTAGCATTCATCCAACTAGATCAGATGCGGGCAGAGATATATTTTCCAGATTTTTTTTAGCTCCGGCACTGGATATTACATTGAAACTTTCCATCGCCAAACCTATCAAAACATTCAATAAAACCGCTATTATTATTGAAAAGGGAAACATTCCAGTCGCAGATGATTCCACATCTGATTTTATGAACATCCTGTTTATATTTTCAACAAATCACTATTATTATCAAATTGAAATGAGATATACGACAAAGATTCAGATTGGAATATCTTGGATAATTGGAATTGTTTGGAAGAGTTAAAATGCGATCAAATAATAGATAAATATTGTTTTAGTTGGATTGGACAATACAAAATCACTGAATTGACCACTGGCACAAATGGAAGAACTGATTCCAAGTCGAGATGGTGAAGTTTGAGTAGTTTGTTAGAGAACTGTCACAGGGACACTTGACACCAGTGCAAATAATTATATTTTCAAAATAAATGGAATGAAGGAAGATAGATTACAAGAAGAGGAAAAGAATCAAAGTTGTTGTTGTCACAAGATCCGGAACAATAGTCAAACTCCCATTGAGGTTGACAATATGAATTCGATATCAGTTTCGAGTTACTTCTCTGAAGTTCTGTAACTCAAGGTGAGAGAAGATTGAAGAGTATCGAAAGCAGTGTGTAATTCTTGTATACTGTGTAATACTTGTATATCAGAATTATACTTTTTTAATTTCATTGTATATAAATAATTTTGCATGTTATTGTCGGTTTCCTAGATGTATTGTGCTGTAAAAGTTCTTGAAAGCCTTATTTGAAGCTGTTTTTACTTGCCTTGTTTTTGTTTACCCGGTCGGTATTCTTTGAAAAGAAAACAAAATACAAGATTGTCAACTCAGAACAATTACATATGAGTTCTTAATTGAGACTGGAATAGAACATCAAATAAGGAGAAAATGCAAATTTTCAATTTCAGATTATTTTAAGGGTCCTTTTAGAATATCTATCAGATGTAGTCCAATGCCCAGCGTGGCTTTATCCGGGGAAGTAGTTGTTTTCTGTCAGACATACACAAAAAATAACTTCATTTTTATTGGATTTTTCAATTCACAGAAAAATATTTCTATTCAATATTCAATTCAGAATATTTTCCTTTTCAACATGAATACCCCTAGAAGAGGTTATCTTGAATGATGGACTTAAGTTTATCTTCCAGTCGCAGATGATTCAATACCTGATTTTATTAACATCCTGTTCATATTTTCAAACAAATCAAGGTCTCATGGAATTCCATACTGTTTATTTTTCCATTATATTTCACCTCTAAATCAAGTGCGTATTCAAGGGAGGGGGTGGGGGTAATTACCTCCCAAGAAACTGCAAAATGTTTGAATTGATGAATGGCCACCACATCTCTACTCAAATCTAAAACGTCGTGGCTGCTATTGCCGCTAGGCAGTTCTCATTAGTCTAGTCGAAATGTGAGTTTCCTGCGAAAAATCATTCCAAGTCTACGAAAATATGTCATTCTGAGAAAGATGTATTTTTCGATATTTTCCGCCGACGAGAATTTACAATTTTTTTCAAACAAAAACAAACTAAAATAAGGCCGTTCTTTGGTAATAGCTCAAAAACTATTGATGATAGAGAAAATAAAAAAAAGGTTCTTGAAGAGGAGGATATTTTCCATGAAAAAGTTCCTACTCTCGAATTCTATCTCAGTTATTCATAAATTTGATTCAACGTTGAAAATAGGGCTCCGCGTGGGCGTTAATGAGGGAGTACAGAACCTCTCGAGAGAGCAATGCACATAAAATATTTTTTATACTATTAAATTTGAATAAAAAAAAATTATAGTATCATTTGAACACTTGAATAATATAATTTCGTTAGATTTTTTTATTGGATTTCGATAATGTTAGGCTATTGATTTGTTGAAAATATGAACAGGATGTTCATAAAATCAGATGTGGAATCATCTGCGACTGAAAGATAAACTTTTGTCACTATCTTCCATCGTCAAGATAACCTCTTGTGGGGTATTCATGTTGAAAAGGGAAACATTCTCAATTGAATATTGAATAGAAAGATTTTTCTGAGAATTGAAAAATCCACGATAAATGAAGTTATTTTTTGTGAATGTCTAAACAGAAAACAACTACTGCCCCGGCTAAAGCCACGCTGGACATTGAACCACATCTGAAAGATATTCTGAAAAGACCACAACAAAAAGAAAAAATCTGAAATTGAAAACTTGCATTTTCATTCAGATAATTATTGATTTTCCATTCCATCTTAATTAAGAACTCATAAAGATGAATGAGCAAAGAGAATGTTTTCCAAAAGAGAGTACTCACCAGAAACAATTCGTAACATTGACGCAAGAGAGGCATCGCATTCACTAGGTCTTCAATACATTTTTGTCGACGAAAATCTATTTCACGCTCACGATCATCAGGAAGACTGGAAGAAATGGGAAACACATTTTTAAGAAGCAATCTCACTTTGCAAAGATGGAAAAGTTAGAATCATTTCTTTTGGAGAGACACTTTGAAATTAGTGTTTTTTGACATCAAAACCTGTCATGGGGTATGATAGATTGATTTGTTGAAAATATGAACAGGATGTACATAAAATCAGATGTGGAATCATCTGCGACTGAAAGATAAACTTCAGTCACTATCTTCCATCGTCAAGATAACCTCTTGTGGGGTATTCATGTTGATTGGAAGTTTTTTTAATTTTTAAAAACCGAATTGTTACAGAACGACTCTATAATTGTTTTGTTTCCTGGCAATTTAATTTAAGTAAATATTGTTAATTTTTTTCATTGATATATCACATTATTATCATTTTTATGTTTGACAAAGGCATTTAACAACGTTTAAAAAAATACGCTTTATGTTTATAAAATATTTATTAACAAATGGATAAGTTGAATATTTTTCGAAAATTGTTTTTTTGCATTAGGTTGTTAAGTGTTTATTATGATTACAAAAATTATAATGTCAATCGAGTTTGTTTATAACTAATTGTTAGTAAATAAACAATTGAAGACGTTATTTAGAAAAAAAAACAAATACACTTTGTTACATTTTTTGAGAAAACGGGATATTTCAATTAATTTGTACGACTTTTGTCCGAAAAAAATCATATTTTGAATAAATATGGATTTGTTGCGCATTGAAAAAAATACTGATTCAGATGCTTTATCTAAACGTTATATAAAGTTTTGATGAAAATATTCATTGCATGTCGTAGCAATCATCCCAGGGTACCTAAATCCAACTCAAAACATGGCAAATGTGGATTTGTTCACTTCTGAAATAACGCTCCTCAATTACATTATTAATAACAAAAATCTTATTAGGTAGAAAATAGCCTATTACTAATGTTAAAGAAAAAACATTCTTGATACAATATTTAAATAATAAAAAAAAATTACAAAAGATAAGAAT
Source organism: Gonioctena quinquepunctata (assembly GCA_018342105.1). Classification (NCBI taxonomy): domain Eukaryota; kingdom Metazoa; phylum Arthropoda; class Insecta; order Coleoptera; family Chrysomelidae; genus Gonioctena; species Gonioctena quinquepunctata. The sequence goes on from JAFIRS010000975.1 coordinate 319,821, forward strand.
TTTTGTATTTTTTTTAATCATAATAAATTCTTAGCAGCCTTATTAAAAAAACTGGTATTTTTTTTTAAACTTGTAAAATGCCTTTATCAGTTTAAAACTGACAATAATGTGAAATATCAATGAAAAATTCATAATTAACAAATAATAATTTTTAAACAGTTTTATAGCGTGATATTATTGAGTACACATGTACAATGTGCTCCAGTAAGCAACAAAATTATGGAGTCATTCTGTGAACAATTATTCGGGTTTAAATAAAATCGGCGCTTCCAAAAAAATTACTCGATTAACAATACCACAATACCCACACATTATCAAAATTCAATTAAAACATTAATTTCCAACGAAATTACATGCTTTCAAGTATTCAGCTAACATATTTTCTTTGATAAAAAAATGTCCTCATATTTTAATACATTGCAGGCCAAAGTTTGCAAATAAGAAACAAGGGATACTGGATTTCATTTTGTGACATTCATTTTTATTTTAACCTACTTATAAGTAGATATCTATATATTTTTTTATTTCAATACATTTTGTATTTTTGTTTGAATTTGAATAAAAAAAAATACTTATGCTTTTTGTACCTATAAGAGATAAGAGAGGTATATAACTTCTTTATGTCATAACCCCTTCAACTCAAGCTGAATTCCTAGATACGCCACTGCTCTAAATCTTCAGTTATCCACCCTATTTCAGAAAAATGAATTGATGAACGTCTCTGAGATAACCATGCAGACATGCAATTCATGTTTCACTACGTATTATTTGTTGGACTCGTCGAGGATAGGAAGAAGAGAATAGCAAATACTCAGTCGATTTAGAATATTGATTACTATTTCTGGAAAAACTCCTCATACTCTTCATAACCTAAATAAGTTTCTCATCCTTCACAAATACTCATAACATATATTCGCGAAGCAAACACTGGAGAATCTGTGAAACATATAGTTTATAACATCCAATATTTCTAAGTCACAAACAAGAACCGAAGAATACGAAACTTCTGTAAGATAAATATACGATGGTGCATTCTCACTGAATTACTTTGGCTCGAGTGATGCATTAAAGAGAACTACTTCAGTTTCTGGGTTACATATTTTTCTACCGGGTCGGGTTCATGGGACACGGGAGTGGCCATTTTTTGTGGAGTTTATTGTACATTAGTATGGAGTTTGGTGATCCGCTTCTTTTTAAGAGTTCCGTTGATATTGGCATAAAAAAATATTGTTTTTTTGTCGTTTCAAATTACATTAAACTCAAAATCTATCCGCAAAACTGAATTCGCTGAGAATGAACTTTTTTATAGAGAGAGAGAAATATACTTCATTGTCTAAGATGATAAATTTCTTATTGACAAAGCATGCTACAGAAAAAAATATAAAAAGGTTCAAAGGTGATTTTACAAATATACATAGGGATTTACAAAAAAAGAACAATATCATAAACAACCCGTTAAATATAAACATGTCAGATATAAATAAAAGTGTATATACAGATTACAGAAAATTTATAAAAAACAATAAAATGTAGAAATACATACGGGGATTAAAATAACATGTAAATAAAATCATATCAGAGTTTCACGGTAAAATTCTTCGAAATTATAGTGTGCTTTTTTGAGTAGAGCTTCTTTCATTATTTTTCTAAACATATGGGAAATTGGCTCTCGGTCGATTGGCTGAAATTTATTATGTTATAGTAGGATGGGTCACTAGAAAAAACTGGGAGTTCAAATGATTTTGTATGTTTAGTTCTGAGATATAAGCGGCCCAAGTTCGTAAAAACGTCGTATTGGGGTAGGATTGACAAAGAAAAAAACTGTTTAAGACAAAGTAAGGATGAAAATATATTGATCGGAACTCATAACATGTTCAATTATAATCTTATTGATGATAGTACATTAGGGTGTATACGGATCATAGTAAAAAAAATGTTTTTCCGGATTTTTTTCCAGCATTATTTCAAAACCAACAAGTTATATTTTATTAAGATATCATTGTTTCAGTCTATTGTAGGCCAAAAAACGTGTTTTGTTTTTTGATAACTCTCTCTGTTTGAAATATATATTTTTTATAATATACTGAAAACAATTGACAGATCGTTTTCGATTACAAAAGAAGGAATTAATTGCTACTGCCCATTGAATAAAAGATAGGTTAACAATCTGATGAACTGATTTCTTAAATTTTACGTTTCATTTAGATAAAGGGTGCGTTACATTTTTTTTAGGTCATTTTCAATGTTTTTATTGAATATCTAGAAAACTGTTAATTTTTGGACCATATTTTACTCAAAATATTTTGAAAATGTTGACTATCATATAGATAGTTTTATCATTTTTGTATGTTGCGTTTCTAAGATATGCATTTTTGTTAAATTTACGGTATTACGATATATGGGGTAACCTATCGATTCAACAAAATTTTATGGAACTTTTCGACACATTCAATTCTATTATAAAACTTTTCGAAATTTATTATTTGATACTATAAACAACACAAACCACACTCAACAACAATTTGGAACTCAACAGTATAGACAAAGTCAATTGATATTATGGAAATTATAATATAACAAATCGATATTGTAACTAATTAGTTATAAACAACATAATCAACAATTTACATGAAGGAACCATCAAAAAACAAACAATAACCAAAACCCAAATTCAAATAAAATTATTAATATTATTATTGATTGGTCGATTTGCGCAATCTAAAACATTTCTCAATAGTTTATGGCTAGGGTACTTTTTTGTTTCTATTTGAAATTGATATGCGTAATCCTGAACCTGGACTATTTCGCTGCCGCATAGCGTTCAGATTTAGGAATGCTATAAAGTATCAACTGTGGATATCCTTTGGTATTATTCCTGATGCACCTGCAAATGAACGTATTCTAGGCTACTACTGTACCTGCAAAAGTGGGATGCTGTTCCCATATTTGCAGCGTGCTTTGGTACCTAGGATATGCTCGTCATCAAGAAACAATAAACCCTAGCCATTGAACAATGTTTCATATTGCGCAAATAGAGCAATAAATAAAAATATTAATAATATTATTTGAATTTAGGTTTTGTTTATTGTTTGTTTTTTGAGAGTTCAATTATGTAAATTGTTGTTTATGTTGTTTATAACTAATTAGTTTCAATTTCGATTTAGAGTTCACAACCACAATACACTATGAGATTTTCACTACTTAAGGGTTCACTAAAGCACGACGCGTGTTTCGCTATACAATAGCTCCATCAGGTTTATTTCGTTTTGTTATATTATAATTTCATAATAAAAAAAAACATTTATTGTCTAAACAGGAAAAACCCAATTACAAGACAGTTGAAAATATGAAGCAAGTTTCATTTAGAAATAACTAAGCTAAATATATAAACTAAAACTAAAAGGTACAAATTACATGTGTGGGAACGATAGAATAAGCTCGAAATTGTTTATAATATGAATTGACTTTTCATATTTTATAATTCGATTTTTTTTGCCATGGTAGATTTCGGAATAGGAACAGGTATTTTATTTTACAATGTGTGCCTTGTTACATATTTAATTTGTTTGCTTGGTTTTTGGGAATCAACTGTATTATGTTTTTTGTGTATTAGACTACAGATTCTAGAATGAATATACAGGTGAGAGTTAGAATTGCCTTGCTCTTGTAATGGTTTACAGGGCTCTCGCATTCGAGCTTTGCAAAGGTATTTAACTGCTCTTTTTTGTAAGAAAAAAGAACTATGGCCCAGTTTTCTTTGACTTTGTTATCAGCCTTTTTTGTTCTGTCATTGTAGTACATGTCTTCAGCACATTTAATTACATGTCTATAAATTCGCCGGGAGTTATTGAAATGTGTAATTAAAAAATCATCAGAAAAGTGCTTACGTAATGTATGTAATGATCTCAAGTTTTTTGCACAAGATCTAATGCCTTTAGTTACCCAGGGTTTCTTATTTTTTATTTAAATTTTTTGTTTTGGAAAACAATCTTCAAAGATTTCAGTTAGTAGTTCTTGAAATGCATGTATAGCATCGTTTGCTGACAACACATCTTTCCATGGAATTTTTCGCATTTTTGTTTAAATCTATTGAAATTGTTTTTAGTATATAATTTCCGAACTTGATCTTTTAATGGATTCGTTGCTTTCAGCTGAAAATTTTAAGACAAAGGCTTCATGGTCAGATTGACCTGCCTGAATTACATAGCAAGTCAGTTTGTGTTCATCCAAATTTGTTCAGATGTAGTCTATAATAGTGGATGAGTATCGAGAAATTCGTGTTGGCCCCTGATCTAGCATTTTTAGGTTTTATGACAAGAATAAATCATCTAAAGCTTGAGTTTTTTTACTGGATGAATTTTTAATATTAGATATCAGTTCATCACAAACCATTCAACGCAAAAATGGAAAACAAACCTTTTTGCGATTCTCAGTAATTTACTTGGTGTCCCTAGTAAAAAAGTTGGAGTACTTGAATGAAAAATTGAAAGAGATCTTTCCTCTAGTGGGATTTGGAACTCGAACTTATCGCTAAACAATCAGGGATACACATTCATATATTTTATTTATATTCGTGTTTTTCAGTCTCTAAAAGTGGAATACAATCGATTTCCATCTACATCTTTGATTTTTGCGATTACAGTCCCCGAAAATGGCTATTGATCATATTCCAAAATGCTATTCGAAGGAGTTTGAAGCAATGTTATAACACCATATTTCTGGGCGTGCTTCTAGTACACAAAAAAAATAATAACATATTTATTTCTTATATACTCATGTCTTGTTATGAATTCTGTGTGAAACACCTTTGAGATTGTTAACTACTTTCTATTCTCATCAGTTGGCCTGAATGATTTTGAATGCATCAAATGATGTATACGATATTAGTTCAAAGTTTAAAAGACAATAGGAAATAGGACATCATATTGGTGCTATTTTGTACAATACCAATGATATAAGTGTGAATACCAAAAACAATTGTCATCGAAATACGTTACTTCAAGCATTTCTTTTTTTTTATCCCAATCATCACTCAATATGTAGTGATGATTAAGACTGTATGTTTCAGTTGTGTGAATAAAAGATGGAATTTGTTAAATTTTTGGTATTTTGGAGAAATATTTTAAATGAAAAAACAAATATCCACTTGTTTTGTGAAAAAAGTTCTTGGTTTTGAACGGCTTTCCTCTGTGAAATTTCAGATGACAATTATTTGTGGTTTTTTGGTTCTGTATGTTTTGTCGAATACATATTTTAGACATAGAGCAATTTTAGCTAGGCAATGAAATTACAATTTTATCAATATCAATGAGAAATAACGTCATTTCTCAACAAACCATTGTCAGTAACAATTCATTAATATCTATAAAAATTAACTTGATGTTCATGTTTTTTGCCGAGATGGAAAAGATTTTATGAGCAGACATTTTGATCAGATTCGTTTTTATGTTATTTGTTCCCACATTTGTATGATCCTCAAAATAATGTCACCAACATTTTTTTTCACGATTTTTTTCATCTCCCAAAAACAAGGGTTTTTAAAAGACAACCGTGAAAATTGTCTGTTTCTGAAAACTGTTATTATTGGAGAATTGAAGAAAATCATTTTCCTCCCGTAAGAAATTCAACTGGTTGTTACGTTGATTGCTTTGGAGAATATGTCATTTCAACTTTTTTCATATTCTTTCAAATAGTATTTAATCCTGGATTGGAAAAATTTTGGAGAAAACCAGTAATTTCTGAGATATATAAAGGAATTCAAAGACTGAAAACATTTTGAGAAGTTCGGATGAAACGAGTTTTATGAAATAGGTATATTGGCTACCTGTATTTTATATAGTTTAGTATAAATTTATCAATGTTTGATTATATATGTTATCAGAGGTAACATACTACCGATGTTCAAAGATATACCAAAGATTGTATATTGTACTCAGAATATCTAACAGAAAACTATAATTCCCTATAGTTTGGCCAACAATTTTATTGAATTACATCACTTCCTCAACTAGAGAGTGAAAAATGTATTTTATAATTAACGAAACATGATATATTAGTTGTTATTCAATGATTTTTTTTATAGTATATAAAATCATTCTTAGGAAGAACAACTGAACTAAACGAATTTCATTTTTGAATTATACCTTTGGTGTCACAAATCGTTAATAAATATTCTAAACCAAGTTTAAATCGACTTTTTCAACAATTGGATTCAGTTGGCATGTTTCACAAGTGAGTTCATTGAAACTGAAAAACAAAATACATTCAGTTGCTCCTTCAAAGAGAGTGAGGAGATAGTTAATTTTTTACATTTTGTTTGGAAAATAAAATTTGTAAATGGAAAAAAATGCTTTCTGATGTAAATCCATTCAGGATTTTTTGTAATTCATGAGATTTCAAAAATAAGTTTATTGGATTATTTTATTCCACATTATTATAGTATTTTAAGTATAATTTTCCCAAATATAAAAAAAAATATTTTCCATTGCGTTAATGTGTTATTTATTGTGAATAAAATCAGGTCAGTGTATTGAAAATTGTATGTTTTTCATGGTAGACCAGATATAAAATGTATTTTTTGTATTTTTTTTTAATTTTGTTCCTTTCTAGTTCAATTGATATCCTAATTTTAAAAAAGGCTTTCGTATCTAGTCATATTTTGTACAAACGTATTATTGCGAATATTTTTCCTGCTGGTGATTAATTTTCAGTTATGGCCTCAAAATAGAACCAATAAATTATATCACTGAATATGCTTTCGCATTATTTCAACAACAACATCCAAGAAACCTGAGTCAGGCGTTGAAAACAGTATCAAACGAAACAATTATCTTCTTCACCTGGAAGCTATTTGATCCGCAAAAATATCAAGGACATTTTTACTCACATTTTGAAAAACAACTCAATTATTGGGGTAAGGCAGCCAAACCAGATATAGGCAAGCATTTGAAAATGCCCAAAAATTATTAAAACTTATTAACTCGCCTGAATAGATTACAATGATTCTTTCCAAACTTTGTTGTCTCCAATTATCCAAAATCAGACCATAAGTTATAACCCCAAATTTAAAAGTCCCGATTTTTCTGCATTTTTTTTATACAGGTTGTTATGTAATAAGTGTCCGATATTTCACGGGACGATTCCTCAATTATTTATAAGGTGAAAAGTTCATATGAGCATGGGTCCGCAAGGCCTTCATTTTTTATATACAGGGTGTTTTATTTTTAATTTGGTTTTCCGTGAATAATGTTTAAAATAATGTCGATATTTGGACGAAAATTGGCATTTGGGGATTTTTTAATATGAGAAATTCAAATTTGATCTTAGATTGGCCCTCAATTGTAGGGGGCGCCGCCTACAGGTCTTTGTCTCTTTTGGGAAGTCACAACTTTGTCGTGCATGTATGTATCACATTTTCTAGAAGAAAAATCGATTCCTCTATAATTTTTACGTGAAAAAATTGCTAAAAGCAGCCGTTTTCGAGATATTTTGATTTAAATTATTCGAAGCATGTGTTGGTCAAAAAGTGAAACAATTTTGAAAACTTTTTTTTTAATTCAACATAGAAACATTTCAAACGCTAATTCTTAAACAACAATATACAATACATAAATCTAACTCAAAATCACAATAGATGTTCGAAATGTTCACCTCTTGCCTGTTTGCACGCATCCAATCTTCTTCTAATTGATTTGCGCACTCTTTGGAAAATTCCTGGAGTATTTTGAATCGTTCTACAAGAGTTAATTATTCGATTACTTAATTCTTCTTCATTTTGGATAGGTGTCTGGTGAATTAAGAATTATGGATGTCCCCACAGAAAAAAATCCAAACTGTTAAGGTCTGGTGACCTAGGAGGCCATGGTTGAGGTCCTCCCCGACCTATCCAGCGGTTGCTGCAAGATTGATGTAAAAAATATCGCGCTTGGATGCTTAAATGTGCCGTATAAACCACATTTCATTTCGTAGTCTAAGCGGCACATCTTCCAGTTAAATAGGCAAATCTTCCCCAAGAAAATGACGATATCTCTCTCCGTTTAATCTTTCCGGAATAAAGAATGGACCTATAAAATAATCTCCAAGGATTCCTGCCCACACGTTAAGAGAGAACCGTTCTTGGAAATGGGATTCCTGTATCGCATGGGGGTTTTCCTCTGACCACAAATGATTGTTGTCAAAATTGCGTATAGCGTTGCATGAGAAATTTGCTTCGTCGGTAAACAGAATTTGATTTTCAAATAAAGGATTTAGAATAAGGCATTGGAGAAACCAACGACAGAAGTTGATGCGTAACGGAAAGTCGCGAGGGAGTAGTGCCTGAAGTCTTTGAATATGCTGTGAAATGTTAGAATATATTGAGGAACTAGAAGATTACAACAGGGTGGACGAACAAATTGTAAAGAGTTGTAATGAATTAAAAGAATCAACCTTAAAAAGTCTGAACCTTGGAATGAACATCATACATCAAAATATACGTAGCCTACGGAAAAACTTTGATGAATTCGTGGTATATCTGGAATCTCTTGATTTTCAGTGTGACATTATTATATTAACAGAAACCTGGAACATTCCTAACATAGAAAACTTCAAATTGCCAAATTACATCACGCACTATAACAACTCTGACCTGAACCAAAATGACGGTGTATGCATCTTCATTAATAATAAGCTGAATTCCACAATATCGGTAAGAAAAATCTCAGATATAAGCGTCATGCAAATAAAAATAACAATCAACAAATCAAACTACGATATTTTTTGCGATCTACAGACCGCCATCCACAGATGTGATGGGGTTCATTGATCAACTAGAGTATTTTTTAAAGCAGCATGGTAGATCCCATTTTAGGATGTTGATAGGAGACCTGAACATAGATTTAAATAAGCCTAACATAATAACTAATTCCTACATTAACGTTCTTAGCTCATGTGGCTACAAACAATATATAAAATCACCCACTAGAGTAACTCCTGAAACAATGAGCTGCATTGACCATGCATTCATCAAAATGGAGCACAACACTAGGGGTATACAAATTATTCCAATTATATTCGAAAGCGCAATAACAGATCATTTTAGTGTCATAATTAACATATCGGAAAAAGGCAAATCCTTCCCAAGAAACACGAAACCCATATACAAACAAACAAAAATCATCAACCATGACGAACTCAACACTATCCTACAACAAGAAACATGGAACGACGTCTATGCCGAACAAAATGTTGACTCAGCCTACTATCTATTTCAAAACAAACTATCATCAGCTATAATAAAATGCACACATTATAGAAACATGAAAATCTCCAAAAAAATTAGGCCCTGGATTACACAGGGACTAATCACATCAATCAAAAAGAGAGATAAATTGAAAAAAAAAATGCATTAAAGAAAATAACCCTGAACTCTGGAATGAATATAAACTGTATCGAAATCACCTAACAAAACTATTAGCGAAAACGAAAGGAAATTACTATAAAAACAAATTATTCAATGCAAAAAACGATACGAAAGCCATATGGAAAATAATAAAAAACTGAGAACATAAACCTGGAAAATTTTGAATTGTATAACGACCAAAAAATAATAACGTCAAAACCAAACGAAGTAGCGAATATTTTCAACACACATTTTGCGACAGTTGGGAAGAAAATGGCAGACCTCATAAAAAAGACGAACATACAGACTTTACAGATACCTTCCGCATAGAAAACAATCAAATGCACTCTATGTACCTAGACCCGGTAACCACGGACGAAATCTTAAACATAATTAAAAACTAAAAAATAAAACTTCCTGTGGTACGGACCAACTATATACCAAAACAATTAAGGAAATCAGAGAAAACATAGTAACAATATTAGCTCACTTAATAAATATTATATTCACCTCCGGAAAATTCCCAACTGCACTGAAGCAAGCAGTCATAACCCCTGTCCACAAGAATGGAGATAAAGGTGACCCCAATAATTATAGACCAATCTCTGTTATATCGATAATGGCTAAAATATTAGAAAAATGTATAGTTTCCAGATTAAATAAATACCTAACTAAAATAACATGATATCATCTTGTCAATTCGGCTTCAGGGAAAATCTTTCCACAGAGGACGCTCTGTTTAATTTCACAAAAAAATCCATGAATATCTTGAAAATAATAAAAAAGTTATAGGAATATTCATAGATTTGGCGAAAGCCTTCGACAGCATATCTCATGAAATGCTTTTGGAAAACTTGAATCTTATGGTATTCGCGGATTGTATATAAGCTTTTCAAGAACTATCTAACTGACCGTACGCAAATGGTCAAAATAAATGACTATTTCAGTGAAAATCAGCAAATTGAATTTGGTATTCCCAAGGAACAGTTCTTGGTCCCCAGCTATTCCTACTTTATATAAACGATATGTTGAAATTAAATATTCCGGGCGATATCATATCATACGCCGATGATACTGTGCTACTCTTCACAAGTCACACCTGGGAAACAACAAAAAAACAGGCAGAAGCAGGCCTATACAAAATCAAGTGCTGGTTAGACAGTAATCTACTCAGCTTGAACTTCAACAAAACCAAATTTATGACCTTCTCAAATAGTATCGTAAATCAGCCTGACTTCCCCACCTTGAAATATCACTCCAACTGTGCAGTGAATCCTTGTATATGTCAAAGAACTATAGGAAAAACTGAAAATATGAAATATCTAGGCATAATAATAAATAATACACTAAAATGGGATAGCCACTCTGAATATTTAACAAAAAGACTGAAAAATGGCGTTATGAGCTACGAAAATTCCTCCCAATAAACATACTACAATAGCATACAGATCCTGGCTGAATCTATTTTGTCTTACGGTATCATCATATGGGGTGGTACTTATCATAGCCAGATAAAAACACTCATATTAACACAAAAATGGATCTTGAAAGTCATACTATCGAAACCAAAAATATTTTCAACAACACTGCTCTTTTCAGATACAAGATTCATGGACATACACCAACTTTATGTTCTCAGCGCCTCCAAATTTATGTACAAAAATAAAATTGAGAAAAGCATAAATAAACACGATTACAACACAAGAAGAAGAGACACATTAAAAACACCCCAAACTAAAACAACCCTATCTCAAAAATTTATCTGTACAACAGGACCAAAAATTTACAATTGCCTCCCCCAACACCTTAAAAGTATAAAAAATTTCAAATCATTTTGCAATAAAGTGAAAAAATTTATACTCGTAAACATAGAAACCTTTAAGTTCATTCTATGACGGAAAATTTATAACAAACTCACAAAAAACAAAATGTCATGCACGCCAAAAAAACCCTGTTGGAATATTCTTACTCATTGATCTGTTCACTATATATTTTACATTTGTATATTATGAAGATAGGTTATTATTATAATGTACATTCTTTCCTATAATTTACTATCTCTTTATTATTATTATCACTATGTACATCCTTTTCTATATTTTGCCCTCTCTTTACTATTACTATTACTGTTAATTCAAGATAGGTATGTTCATGTAAAAAAAAAATACTGATTAGTTAATCTACTTGCTACTCAAATCTACCAGTCAGGCACACTACAACTTCTCCAGAAGTTAGGTGCAATATCATTCTGTTAAAGTATAGCATTTACCCTGTAATGTAACATTAATTCAATAAAATTATCTATCTATCTATCTATCTATCTATCTATGGTAGGGATGACAAATTATCAATTTAAATTTTCCATACCAGAACATGAGAAATGTTTAACGTCAGCGCTATTTTTCTGGAGCTTGTTTCCGGGTGTTCTCCTACCACATTGTTCTTACCGTCTGATGTGCACTCGACAGATGACAAGCTCTCTCAAAACTTCCTGTTTCCCTCAACCGAGCGTGAATTCTTGAAAACGTTTTTGAAGTAGGAGTTGTGCGGCTCGGATAATTCTGATACAAACGACTAGCCTCATATGCATTTCCGTTAACAAGTCCGTATGTAAAATGTATGTCAGCACACTCTGCAATGGTAAAGTTTACCATTTTTCAACAAATAATAATAAATGCGTCAAGATATTATTTACTTACTAGCCTACTTGATACTTTTATTTTCAAAGAGTTCGCGGATCAATGAGAAGAAGATTGGATGCATCGATTAATTTAAATCAAAATATCTCGAAAACGGCTGCTTGTAGCGACTTTTAAAAAGCATAGCTTTTTCACGTGAAAATGATAGAGGAATCCATTTTTCTCCTAGAAAATGTGATACATACATGTACGACAAAGTTATGACCCCCCAAAAGAGACAAAGACCTGTAGGCGGCAGCCTCTACAATTAAGGGCCAAACTAAGTTCAAATTTGAATTTCTCATTAAAAAAACCCCAAATACAAATTTTTGCTCAAATATCGACATTGTTTAATAAAATATTTACGAAAACCCAAAATGAAAATAAATTTTTGAACACCTTGTATATAGAAATGAAGACCTTGCGGACCCATGTTTATATGAACTTTTCACCTTATAAATAACTGAAGAATCGTCCTGTGAAATAGCGGAAACTTATTACATAACACCCTGATATTAAGTCCGGTTTTCGAAAAAAATACATAGGGATTTTTGGGTATGTTAAATACGAATACACTGTCTGTGTCATGCCAATTTACAATAAAAAAAACTTCATCCCGTCCCTATAACACTATTAAGAAAATTATCCAGAAACCACATTTGCTTCGGAAAACTTAGTACTTCCAGTACCAAAAGAGAAATATGTAACATACAATAAATTATGGGTGGCAACATCTTTAATTCGCAAAGTGAAACTTAAACTAGTACCACGGAATTCAAATGCAGAAATGTTTTCCACAAATTATAAAGTGTAGTCATTGTGCAACATATGAATTTTTAAAATCAATTGCACAACCAAACAACAAATATTGCCAAAAGTCAAACAGCATACAGGGTAGGTAAAAAAATATAAAAATTGTACAAGAGTAAAGTACCCTTATTTCAGAAAATTCTGCAAAATTTTAATGAGAATAGTTTTTTAGAATCGAAAGTTATGCCTGAGTACAAAACATGGCCTCCCAAGAAAATATATATATATATATATATATTTCTATTTCTATATATATATATATATATATATATATATATACAGTGTGACCCATTTAAAATGGAACCACCCCTAGAATACGCATTGTTCAGTCAATCTCAAAAAAATTTTTTTTAATATCAAGCATCAAAAACTGTATCTTGACACAAATTTTCATAACTTTAGTTTTATTTCCAAGGCACTCTATGGTTTTTTTTCTTTGTCAAAAACGGCAAAAGTTTATAAGGCATGTTTTCTTTCCAAATTTGACTACACCACGGGATTCGTAGTCGTTTTAAATGAAAACCATCAAAATTTCATGAAAAAATATTGGTTGACAACAAAGTTACAATAACTTTAATTTTGGAAACAAAGTATTTGATTATAATTTTTATTTAGATTGCAGACATATTTGAAATCTGGCAAAACTGCCGATACAAAGTAGAGCACAAGTGAATTTGTACAGTGAAAATCCGAAGTCAATAGCTCATGCCGTTCAACAGTTATAACTACTGAAAGTATGGTAATGTGAGCGATTTGTGGTGTACTAAATCACAGCCTACTATTGATTTAGTACAATACCTATGCCCAATGTATTAGTTCATGTAAAATGTAAAAGCTTGTTTCAGTTGAGTTTTGCAGAATAAAAAAGCAATATTTATTTGTCCTGCTTTCTGTTTTATTATTGAATAAATAATTTTGATACTTTAAAACTTTTTCATTTCGTTTTTATCGGCTATTGAAAACTGCATAACTTGAAAATGAATTTATAATTTTCTGTTATTTTCCAATACACTTATAACCTAAACTTAAATAAATGATTTTGAGGGAATATAATTCACAAATCCAGTGGCGTAGTTAGATTTTTATTACAAAATCGCTTCCACCAGAAATCGCTCACATTACCATACTTTCAGGAGTTATAACTGTAGAACGGAATGAGCTATTGACTTCGGATTTTCGCTGTACAAATTCACTGGTGTTCTACTTGTATAGGCAGTGTTGCTAGATCTTAAATATGTCTATAATCTACATGAAAATTAATATCAAATACTTTGTTTCCAAAATTTAAGTTATTGTAACTTCGTTGTTAACCAATATTTTTCTATGAAATTTTCATGGTTTCCATTTATAACGAGTACGAATCCAGTGGTGTAGTCAAATTTCAAAACAAAAATTGCCTAATAAACTTTTGCCGTTTTTAACGAAGAAAAAAAACCATAGAGTACCTTGGAAATGAATCTAAAGTTATGAAAATTTGTGTCGAGATACAGTTTTTGATGCTTAATTTTCAAAAAAAAATAAAAAATTTGAGAATGACTGAAAAATGCGTATTTTACAGGGGTGGTTCCATTTTAAATGGGTCACACTGTATATATATATATATATATATATATATATATATATATATATATATATATATATATATATATATATATATATATATACATAATCCCAAAATTTGGGAAATGCCGCGTAGATTCCGAAAATATAGCATATGTTGTATCTCAATCCGACAGATTCACCGTGAATCCTGAAAAATTTAGATAACGGCGAGAGAAATCATAGATGACACACCGGTCAACTTTGACATATGTCAAATGAAAAAATCGTCGGAACGCAATCGGAAAATAAGTTTTTTATACGTAAAAAACTCCGCTGAATCCAAAAAAGTGACCATCTCCTCGGTAGGACATGAAATGAAGAAGCTATTACAATCTTTTCCGTCGGCGGACCGACGTTTCGAGACTTTGAGACATCATAGCTCTCTTAGCTTCGGTCCTATCGACGAAATGGTCACTTTATTGGATTCAGCGGAGTTTTTTACGTAAAAAAAAGTTATATTTCAGGAAGCCTCTTTCTCATTTCGTTTTCAGATCGTCAACATCCATAGGGAAGTCATCGAAAATGCGTTCTATCATGCTGCAACCGTGCAGACTTCTCTTCAAACAATCGTAAATAAATCAGGGACGAATATATCGATGCAAAATTCCATATCCATATAGAAAAAATAACTTTCCTTCGAATGGCAAGAAGCATGATATAATCGGAGTACGGAATATATTTTTTTTTCCTCTCCAAAATGAAAAAAGTTATTTTTGCTGGGATACTGGTGCAGTCTTCTGTTGGAAGAATCGCAAAAAGATCAGGGACAGAGCGATCGGTGTGAAATTCTGGAAACTTATGCGAAAAACTATGAAAAAAACGATTTTAGGGTTTACTTTTCGGGAAAAAATCATTTCCGGTTTTTTTCCAGAAGTTCGGATTTTTTCCTCCTAATTCGGCAACGGTGAAAGATATATCAATTTTGTGAACTCCAATCGATTCAGAATGGCTGAGTTAGTCTACAAACGAAATTCCGTTTCGATTCGGATTTTTTTTTGAAAAGTCAAATTTTTGAACAAACCAAAGTGGTCGTATCGATCTCCGGTTTGAACAAAAATGTGGGAAATCCGGCGTAGATTCCAAAAATATAGCATATGTGGTATCTCAATCCGACAGATTCACCGTGAATCCTGAAAAATCGAGATAACGGCGAGAGAAATCATAGATGGCGCACCGGTCTACTTTGACATATTTGTCGATAGGACATGAAATGAAGAAGCTTTCACAATCTTTTCCGTCGGCGGACCGACGTTCAGAGACTTTGCGACATTATAGCTCTCTTAGCTATCCTATCCGGAAAGCCACTTTCTCATTTCGTTTTTAGATCTTCAACATCCATAGGGACGATCGAAAATGCGTTCTATCATGCTGCTACCGTGCATACTTCTCTTCGAAAAATCCCAAATAAATCATGGACGAAGATATCGATGCGAAATTCAATAACCTCGTAGAAAAAAATTCCTTTCGAATGGCAAGAAGCACGATGGAATCGGAGTAAGGTAAACCATTTTTTTTCCGCTCCAAAGTGAAATACGTGATTTTTGCTGAAGCACCGGTGCAGACTTTTGTTGGAAGAATCGCAAAAAGATCAGGGACCGAGCGATCGGTGTGAAATTCTGGAAACTTATGCAAGAAATTATGAAAAAAACGATCGGGGTCGCATCAGGATGAATAATTCTCTTATACAGAATACAAGGTTCGATATGAGATCTTTGGATATCGGATATGATGGATGGCAAGCGCGATTGTTTCTTCTTTCTCTTTGAACAATAGTGGTATGTTTGCTTTAACAATGGAAACATATTCGCATAAATTTGGTTGGAACTGGGCCGAGGACCCAGAAGTATATCCAACATGGTAAAGAAGAAGAGCAGAAGTGACATTTGACATTTATAATGTTTGTTTTGATTTTTGAAATAAAGTAGCTACGAAATGGATATTGAATTTGATCATATTTTGGAGTTTATTTACTGATTCTGAGTTTTAGTTAATGTATATAAAACTTATCCAATGATGGAAGATATAAGAATTACCGAAATGGATAGACTATGTAGAACTTGTTTGTCAGAGAAAAATATGGATGAATTGAAGTTTATCTTCGAAAATTCTTTAGAGGTCCAGCTGAGAGAAATAACTACTATTAAGGTATTATCTCCTGCTGATCAGTGAGTTACCGTCATGAGAAAGATCTGAACATATGAATTTTTAGGTGGAAGCAAATGATGGTTTACCAAGCTATATGTGCAATGATTGTCATTTTACCTTGAAGGTAGCTCTGAACTTCAAGAACCAGTGCCAGAAATCCGAATCTCAGCTGAGAAACGTGTTAAATCCCAATCAGACAATTATTTACAGGGCTATAACGATTCTTGGTGATAACTCGGGAGAATATCAGATTCAAAAGTTTGATGATCTTCAGAGCACTTTACAAATTATGAAGAATCCTGATGTGGTAAGTAAACATTTTCTGTGATTTTCTGCAAACAGTGTTCTTCTCTTCCATAATTTTATGGCTATTTACTCCTTCTTGGTGCATTCAAGCCTGGTCACATAACTTTTGATTACAAGCTTTTTGCTTAAAGCAATTCTGTATTTCAAATATTTTCAAATGCACGTTACAATGAACGGCGGACTTCACACACATAATAGTGACACATCCGTTTGTCAGATGACAGCTAAAAACTAATGATCGCGTTCGGGGCAGAAACTGTACCTTCATACCAAATTTCAGCTCAATTGGTTTGGCGGTTATCATGGAAGATTGCAGACAGACGCACATACATACAGACTTCACTCTGGAAATGGCCTCAATCGTCTCGGGGGACCACAAAACGGATATTTCCGTTGATATCCCGATATTTTTTTTTGCACGATTAGATAGATAGATAGTTTATTGATCCAAATGCGAGCTCATAAAGCTATAGGACAAGTCAAAACAAAGTACATGTATAAATAAAGTTATTCATAAAATACAATACATAGTTGGATATAGATAAAATGAGACACACATCAACGATATCAACTCACAAAATCGATAAAAATATTATAAATATCTGAACAATTATAAATGTGAACATATTTCAGGTAAAATGTTTGTTATAACAATAAAATAAAAAAAAAAACATTAAAAATATTCATCAAGGTTGTATGGAGTAATGCCCAATAAAAATGCTTTGATTTTTTTTCTGAAAATATGCGTCTGTTCTATTACTTTCAGCTCATTTGGAAGTACATTGTATAATCTCAGTCCTATCACGTTCAGTGATTTTTGAGAAATGGTGAGATGTGAGGGTGGTAAATGGAAGTCGTTTTTTTTCTCGTATTATAATTGTGATATTGGTTGTTTGTGGAAACGTTTTTTATTAGTGAATATATGTTATGACTTCTAAGATAAAAAGACCAGGAGTGGTAGAATTCCAAGTTTCTTAAAAGATCTCGACATGACGTCTGCTGGGAGACGTTGCAAGGCAACGTATTATTCGCTTTTGTGCTATGAATACGTCTTTCGCTGCTGGGAGCTACCCATATTGTGATTGCGTAGCAAATTCTTGATTGTACCTGACGTGATAAAATAGGAGCAAACTAGGTTTGTCCAAAACGCGTTTGAGGATTCTAATTTGGTAGCATTTGGAGTGTAGAGAGCTAGTCAGATTATTGCAATGTGATTTAAAGCTAAGATCGTTGTCGATTATTATACCTAAGAATTTGGAGGATGTACTATGTTCAAGAGGTGTGCAGATGTTCAGGTCCAGGGAAGGTGGATTGGTGTTTTGCCTGGTATGAAAAGTAGTAAAACTTGTTTTGAGGTATTGAGAAACAGAGAGTTGTTGCTCAGCCAACTATGTAGGGCATCAGTTGTGTTGTTTATTTTATTTTGGAGTTCTACTGCGGATTTATCACAGAAAAGCAGGGTAGCATCATCAGCATACAAACAGGTGAAGGCTCTTGGCAGAACAGTTGGCAGTTCATTTATATAAATTATAAAGAGTATAGGTGCTAGGACGGACCCTTGGGGAACACCAATGTTATTTTGTTGTGGATTTGAGACATGGGTTATTGTTTTAATATTGTTGGTGTGATTGATTTTTACCGCTGGATTCTTCCTTCAAGAAAGGAACTGAACCATTCGTAAGGTTTACCTCTTATTCCATTAAGATAAAGTTTATCAAGCAATTTTTCGTGTACTACACAGTCGAAAGCTCGACTAAGATCGCAGAAGACTCCTGTTGGATTTTGTCCAGTTTCAATAGATTGTATAATGTTTCCATAAAAGAGTTAATAGCACTGATAGTTGAATGTCCTGTACGGAAACCATGTTGATCGGGATGAAGTAAGTTATTCACGTTCAAAAGTTGAGGAGTTGAGAAAGCATAGAATATTCGAAAATTTTCGAGAGTACGGGAGGCACTGTGATTGGCCGGTAATTTTCTAAATTATGCGGGTCTGATTTTTGAAAATCAGGGGAGACTAGTGCATTCTTCAATCTGGTGGGATACATACCCTCTTGAAAAGATATGTTTATTATATGAGTGAGGGTTCGATGATGTAATCAGCAATTTTTTAATCAAATAACCTGATATTTCATCAGGACCGCAGGAATGTTTTTCTTTAGTTTATATTTTATGATGTCCCTAATTTCTTCCTCTGTGACATTTTTTACAAAAATACTGTTAGCTATACTTCTCTGAGAAGTGCTTGGAGATTTTCCTTTTGTGTTGATTTTATTGATGGTATCATAAGGGGCCTGTATGAAAAAGTTATTAAAGGCTTCGGATATTATTTGTGGGTCCTCAGTTTCTTCATCATTCAGTTTAATACAAATGTTTTTATTCGTGGAGGATCTTCCGTTCAGCATAGAAATAACACTCCATGTAGTTTTATTAATGTTGGAAGAGGTATATATTTTGTTGTTGAAAAATTGGCTTTTCGTTATTTTAACGAGTTCATTGTGCTCTCTTTTTGAGATTTTATATGTTTCTTTCAAATTTGAATCTTTTTTTTGAGCATAAAACAGGTGTTTCAAGTTTTTGCTCGATTGTTTGATGCTGTCATTAACCCATTCTTTCCCATTTTCAGTATTTTTAAAGATTTTAGTCGTTTTTCGTGGACATCTTTGATCAAAGTAATACATCAGTTTGTCGTGAAATATGTTGAATTTCGTTTCAACGTTTGTTGCTGAATATACGTCTACCCATGTTTCATTTTTCAGTTCTGTTATGAAGTTGTTGATGTTGGAATCACTTAGTATTCTCTTGGAAGTATATAAGGTGTTATTTTCAGGTATATCGGGATTTCTCACACTGAAGGAGTAAAATATTGTTCGGTGATCTGATATGTTGTTGTCCAGGACTATATGTTCGTCGTAGTCTGAATTATTGCTATAGATTTGGTCAAGAATTGTTTGTGCTGAAGAACAGGCACGGGTTGGCTCTTTAACCCTAGGACTGAGATTATACGATGTCAGTAGATTAGAAAACTTTGTTACATCATTTTTTCCTAGTGAATTCAGATTGAAGTCACCATTCAGGATTATAAATACATTTTTGCTAAAAATATTATCTAATAGAGAATTTAGATTTGTAGCAAAGATATCGAAAATACCGGATGGAGATCGGTAGCAAGTTAGTATTATATATTTTATTCCAGGCAAATACTCCCATGATAAACCTGTTATTTCTATATTTTTTTCGTCACAAAATTTGTGGAGATCCAAAGGTATAACATTCAAATTGGATTTGGACCATATGCTCACGCCTAGTTGGTTAAGCAATAGTTTGGAAAGTGATAATATCTAATATTTTCAGCCATACACCATGTTTCGGTCAGACAAATGAATTTAGGGTTATGATAATCAAAATAATCTGTTATGATATTGTCCAGTTTTTCTTGGTTGAGACACTGTATGTTCAATAATAAAAGGTCATAATTCTCACTCACATTGATTCCACCTGAGGCTATCCTGCATGAGTTGAGCTTGTCCTCTTCTGAAAAAATTTGCTGACACAAGCTCCTTCCTGCCAAATCCGTGGATTCATAGCTGCCTTGAAGTTTTTTTCATTTATGGTTACCTTGAACGATGAGTATAAGGATGGAAATCTAGATGTGAATTCCTCTACTCCAACCTCTGGAAATGTCGGAGCTAATAGTTGCTTCAGTCCTTGACTAGAAGTTCCTTGGTCCACCCTGGAGACATGTAGGATTACGTTTTTTGGGACACCCTTTATATTGGACTCCTTATTATTTCCAATAATAATTCTTCTCGCCGGTTTTCCGCGCTTATATTTAACTGTTTCCCATTGACCATTATTTCCATTATTTTCACAATTTTCATTAGTACCATTGTTACTTTTTTTTACGTTTGGGGCAATAGTAGAGGAGCTACCTTGCTGGCCATAAGCTAGAGTTTCACTCACTACTTGGCCATTGGGAGGACCAATCGAGTAAAAAACTGCTTGCCATAACAAGTTCTCTACTTTAAATCATGACCCAGTTCAGTTATTCTATCATTAATTTATTCAAGGTTTCAGATATAGTTGAAGAAACTACATGCACTAATATCACACCCACAGAAAAAGAAATAAAACCAATTCATACTGTTTTGGATATTACCGAAAATAATGACAATCTGCTCCTCAATCTGGATCATCAAACTGAATGTGCAGTCATTCTACCACAGAAATCGTTCAAGAACATGTAGAATTGGACACTGATAGTGAATATGACTTGCCTGTGAAACAAATCCCAGAAAAATGACAGTGATTTTGAATCGGTCATAAGGCAGGTTCCAGAAAGTAATACAACTGAAGATTCTGTCATAAAGCATTCTCAGGAAATTGGCTGTGATCATGATTCTCGTTTAAAAAATACTGAAAAAATATCAAAGAAAGGTATTGGCAAATTAGTTGCCCTCAGTGCGAGAAAAAATTCAAATATGAGATATCTTTGAAAGCACATATGGTGAAGCATGGAAAAATACTACACTGTGAAGTGTGCAATCAGGAATTCAATAGTAAGTGGGAAATGAATGCTAGAAGTTGAACAAATCATTGGAGATGCTAAGCTATAAGATCTGTATAACAAACAAAAATATTCAATAAATCAGTTATTGATTTTGTTCTCCAAATGAAGAATTCGATGAATGACAATCTCATTGTAGAGTAAGTGTAAAAATCACCACTTTGACAGTTGCAACAATCATGTGTTAATGTTTTTTCGTTAGCCATTCTTCTTGAAAAAAACCACTAAGTTTGAAATCTAAAATAGGTATTTTTTCTGAGTAAACTTGAAAAATATCACAATACAATCACCAGAGTTGATGACAATTATAATAAAAAAAAACAATTTACATGTATAGTGTTGCCATCGATAAGATGTTTCTCGTGTCAAGAGAAGCTAAGGGAGAAGGCCTAAATGTTTTTGGGGTGGTATAGGAATATTCATTTCCATCTTGGGGTTTTATCTCCCCCTGTAAGTAAAAAATGGGCAAATTAGTAAATTGGCCTCGATGTGTTACTCCATTCTGGCGTTCTGGAATCCAAAATCACAAAGAAAATTCGTCAGAAATGTATTGTTTGAAAATTATTAACATAAAAGATTTCAATTATGAAATAGTATTTTCACTTTAAGAACAGAATGACATCACAAGATGACAGATTGCAATATGTGTAATATTTAAATTTTCTAAGGTTTTTTATATACTCTCTTGAACGGTTTCAGCGAGCATTGATATCAGTAGTAGTGCATCAAAAACAATATTTCCCTGGTATCTTGTGTAATAAAGGAATTTAATTATTTGTGTTCTGATGTATGCAAAATAGGTTAGATCTCAACTAGCGTTAGCTCACATGGACGACCATCATGTTGGAGCCCTATAGAATATGTGGGGCCCAGGCTATTTTCCGACTCGATCGTAGCTCATACAATATTGGTAATTGATAAGTTGTCACTCAGTCAAATGAAGATGATTATCATTCCTTTTTTGGCCTTATACCTCATTCCACATTTCTCAAACAACTCTAGTCGTTTTATCCTCAGCAAATGATGTTTGTTTGTCGTTGAAATTTGTAAACATTGTTAATTTATAACAAAAAAGTATATGATCCAGAATAGTTCTTTGAGGTACCCCTCTAATTAGTGTTAGTGGGTGTTATTTTTACACAAAATCATTTCAAATTCCGTAGATAATGCTAATATACTGAATCAAATTCAAATCAACGTTCCCATTTGGCCACTTAGAACTAGCCACTTGTTCCGCATACCATTTCGGAGAACTAATTCGTCTCAAAACTCTCCTCTATGTAGAATTGTTCGAAATGCTAACAGGTACACTGATCAAATCATATTTTCTCCAAATCCCACCAAAAATTAAAGACCACTTTGAAACGACTCATGTAGCAAAGAATTTCTGCTTAAATTAGTAAAAGCAAACAACTAACAAAAAACCACTTTATCTTTGTTACTTTGTCTCAATTGCTGTCTGAAATTAGTATTAGTATATAAGTTTAAGTATAAGTAAAATTAAATGTAATAATGTAGGTACTTTAGTGGACTTTTGTCTGTCTGTATCTTTCATGACCATTAAATAAATGAATAAATAATAGTAAAATTTATTTTAACTCTTTCGGCTCTGTTCGAAAATGTCCCAGGCAACACCCAGTATACTCACGTCAGATAAAATCTTGAGAAGCACATAATGGTCTGCTGTATCAAAGGCATTGGGCAAGTCTAAGAATACAGTAATGCACTTTTCTTTGTTCTGGAAGCAGCTGCTACTTATACAGTCGATTATAAGTTAATTGGAGCTGTAATTAGTAACATGGCTTTTGGTGAAATTGGTGTAGTAACAAATTCTTCGAAAGATTCAGGATTTTTTCCAGCAATTGATATTAAATTCAATATATCAGACAATGGTTTTAAAAGGAATGGAGAAACTTTCTGATTACAGAAACTTAATCCTGTCTGGTCTGGCAGAAGTGTTATTTTCAAGACTAGCCATAATAGTAATAATTTCACTTTTTATTACTGGATGCAAAATATTGAATTTTTCGTATTTTTAGTTTATTCACAACCAAAGAATTTCATTTTTTGTTTGCCTTTCTTCTCCAAAAAATGTTCCCAGCCTCTTGAATTTTGTTTCCATAAAAACTATTCAGTTACAAGAAGAACAGTTTGAGAGTTTCTATAATTTGTATGTTCATTTTATTTATTTTGTCTATTTATAGTTCATTAGATTTAAATTTATCTCCATGTTTTATAGAGTTAAGGAGACCATCTGTCATAGATGGCCCCAATTTATTTCTTCTGATGGATTTTTCTTTAATTATCATGCTTTTGGTATATCAAATTTAATAAAGTAGAAAAATGATCATCATATTCTTCTTAAGAAATCAACAACACAACTTATTGGTGCAAAGCATTTATTTTATACTTGTATATTTACTATATTTCTTGATTAATTTTCATATTTAGTGTTAATGTTCCTTAAATTGTCGACTATTGAATCATGAAAAATCTCGTCATTATCCGGTTTTGGTTATCAGTAGTGGAACTAAAACTAAATATATTGTACTATAATTAAGCAAAACATGATCATAATCTCATTTCATCGAAAACATACTGGAATTTCTAGATGAAATAGTCGAAAATGTATAACATATTCACAGACAACAACGCAAATGAAAAAAAAACTTTATTAACAACAAAAACTTGGCAGTTATTTTTCGCTACTTTGAGATGAATATCTGCAAGGCGCCATTATTATTTCTTGTAGCTTCTCCTGCATTTTTTGTCTCGATTTATAAACCTTCTGTTTCAACATTCTTTATTAGAAGAAATCAAGATGGGTTAGATCAGGCGACCGTGTATGCCAATATACGAGAAGACTGCAAAAAAAAACATTCATCATGTATTTTTGAAGACAGCCATGGAATGATCATCTATTCCAGTTTGCAGATACAAATTATTCGGTTTTAGTAAATGAGATTATGATCTGCATAATTATAAACAGAATAGTCTCTAGTTTGAATTCAGAAATCATGCTTAACTGGGGGGAGAAAATTGAAGATGAAAAAACCATTCCGTTGATAGCTATATGTATCTCCACCATAATGAAAACAATTTTTTTTTTTTTGTGTTTTCAGTTATGAAAACTTATAAATCCCATATGCTGACACATACAGACCATCGTCCACATGAATGCAAATATTGCTGTAAAAAGTTTTCACAGGCTGCTAACTTGGTCAAGCACATGCGTATCCATGAAGGTGAAAGAAAACACCTGTGTACGGTGTGTGGGAAGAGATTTTATGAACAAAACCATTTAATAGTGAGTTATATTTAGCATTATTTTGAATCATAATTGTTTCAATATTGAATACTTACTTAAAATTCTACTTTATTCAAAATGAAACTTTTAGAAAGCTTTAAATAATATTAGGACATCATTTTTGAGGCACCTGTTGAAGTGTTGTGTAATAATTTCATAATTTGGAAAAAAAAAAATAATTTATTATTGTCGCAGATGGATGATCTAGAAAATGTTTATCCTCATCATCTTTCAGGAATCTCTCAAAATGTTTATTAACGAATACTTTGTATTTTATTGTATGGTAACACGTCGTTTCTAATGTAGTGTATTTTTGGATATTGAAATGTCATAATTATCATTTTTACTACATTCTTCTGCAAGCACCACTTTTCAAACTTCTTGTATACGCTTTCAGCATTCTCTATCAGAATATTACCTCAATATTACCATCTGCAAAGTAAACACATATATATATATATATATATATATACATTTAATAAGAACCTATCTCACGAACCGTCAACAGGCAGTAATGACAAACGGCACCCTGTCAAATTTTCAATCTGTCAAACATGGCGTCCCACAAGGGTCTGTTTTGGGCCCTCTCTTATTTGTAATCTATGTAAATGACTTGTATAATAATATGTTACCACTCAAATCGGTCCTCTTTGCAGACGACACCACTTTTATTCTTACTGATAATAATAAAGAGAACTTACAACTTCGTGTCGAAG
The DNA here is from genome assembly GCA_018342105.1 of Gonioctena quinquepunctata. NCBI lineage: Eukaryota > Metazoa > Arthropoda > Insecta > Coleoptera > Chrysomelidae > Gonioctena > Gonioctena quinquepunctata. The sequence goes on from JAFIRS010000975.1 coordinate 345,330, forward strand.
AGGCTACAAACAGTGCTAATCAGTGGTTTTTATCTAATCAGCTCAAACTAAATAGTGAAAAGACTCAATGCATCCAAATTTCTGCCTATAACCAAACTGTCTTCAACTCTGGGACTAATCAAGTTAAATTGCTTGGAATTACACTAGATAGTAGACTCAACTGGTCTGCACACATTATTCTATTAAAGAGAAAACTTTCCGGTTCTCTATTTGTTCTTCGACAATTACAAACTATCACTAACACGCATACACTAAAACTATATACTTCAGCTTTTCACTCTCATATGAGCTACGATTGTACAACTTTGGGGAATTCATGTCACGCCATTCAAATATTTAGGATGCAGAAAAAGGCATTGAGAATACTAGCAAATATTGGCCATAGGGATCACTGTCAAGATTTTTTCAAAAAACTTGGAATCATGCCACTGCCAACTCTATATCTCTACTGTGCTATAGTAGAGATGCACAAGAAACAGTCTTACATGGAAAAACAATCTCATATTCACGAACATAATACAAGAAACTGTGAACAGATCAGACTTAATCGTCTCCAATTATCCAAAAAGAATTCCCTTGATTATTCTCTATATAATATCTTACCACAAGAACTCAAAATGCTCAGTTTGAATTCTTTCAAGAAAACATTTAAAAAATACTTGTTGAGACACTGCTTCTACTCCGTCGATGACTTCAGATCGCATTACAGCATCAACAAACATTTCACATCTCCTTGAGTCATCAAACTTTAAAATTACCTTTGAAGATAAATACTGTATAGTTTATCATTTTAACCTTAAGTTTTATTCTGTAATATCTGTTTTTAACCAATTTTTTGTCTTTTACATATCATCATTTAAACACTTGTACCCTTGACCTGCTACAAACATAAGATGTATGTAACGTAGTTAAATAAATTCTATCTATCTATCTATCTATATATATATATATATATATATATATATATATATATATATATATATATCAAACAGTATCAATCCATGAAATCAATTTAGATATGATATAAGAAATACACAAGCACAAACATTATTTCCCCCACTGACCTACATTCAAAACACATGTTGGCTGCACTAAGCGATGGCTGTGAATCATAACTTATGGCAGTTGAGCTTTATTCAGAACTCTATCGTTGGAGAGAGAGAGAGAAATCATTTATTTAGCTAAGAGCTAACATTTAAATAAGAAATAGTACCAAAAAAATATCCTAAAGCTAATTTTAAAAGTTTGAAAAAAAAAATGAACAACTTTCACAAATTAAAAAAAAACGATCACTACAAACGGAGGTTTCATTGCAAACAAATTGATGAATTACTCTACAAAAACATATATATATATATATATATATATATATATTTCATTATTATTTTTCATTGAAATAATTTATGATGAAACAAACATAATGTTTGTTCATCTATTTACTTATATAATTTGTCCGTAGACTCATTCAAGAATACATACTGGTGAGAAACCTCTGCATTGCAAGATTTGTGGAAAGGGCTTTTCAGCAGCTAATGGATTGGCAGTACATAACAAAATACATACAGGAGAGAAGAAATATGAATGCAATATGTGTGGTATGTAAACTTTTTTATCAGTTTCAATTTTACGTAATCATACTCACGTATTGGTTTTTGTTCAAAGCATATTTTCAATTGATATGCAGAATATTAAACTACAAATTAACATCAATATAATTCGTTAAAATTGTTGTTAATTTTGTAGAAAGAAAATTGGAAGTTTTTCTGTGTAATTTTATTTTATAAACAGATAATTGTTTTTAAACTAGACCTTTTTATCTTTGTGTATTTCTGTTTATTGGACATATAAACCACAGGGCCACTCTTGCACAAAACTCATATACAGCAGTTTCAAAACATCATCCAAAAGAACATCCTCCAAGTTCTTGATGAATCAAGGTCATTTATCATTCCTCAAATATATACTTAATGAACATACATGAAATTCATGATGGGAGATACTAGGAGATTGAAAGTACATTAATTTCAAATTTTGTATACCATCTACATAATTATAACTTATTAATATAAGTTTTGCATTCATTATAATTGTAATTTGAAATTAGACATGTTTCTTTCAGGTAAACGATTTGCTTATTCCTTTGTACTTAAAGCACATAAAAGGATCCACACAGGGGAGAAACCATATTGCTGCACCACATGTGATGCCTCATTTGCAACATCATCATATTTGAACATTCATATACGTACACATACTCAGGAAAAACCATATGAATGTAAAATGTGTTCTAAGGTTTGTATTTTTTTCTTCTGAAATTTTGGACACCTCAATCCTCTGATTTTTCATCAAACGTTTGGTTTTCATTAGCTTTGTGTTATTAGAAAGAGCTAAATATTTGAGTCAGCTTACTCTGCATGACTTATTAACTACCTTGAATATTTTAATTTATTGCCAGCTATTCAGAATGGCTTCAGGAACAAAACATTCACAGCCACTGCCGTTGCAATGCTGTTTGGGTTTCATTCGTAAGGAAAAACAGAATACTCTGGGACTGTTTGTTTGTTTGTAACCGACTCCTTTGGGCGCGATTTTGACCCACTTCTAGACGTACGAATGATTTGAAATTTGGCAGGTGTACATAATTCCGGTGACAATGCATTAAGAAATTTTTGTTTGAAAAAAAAACAAAATGGCGGCTCTAATATGGCGGACGAGTTTTGTGATTATGGTCCGATTCGCTTCAAAATTGGTATCTGAGGGTTTTCGTGGTCAGAGATTATGATTATTTTGTCAAAACTGAAAAATTCAAGATGGCGGCTCAAAAACGATAGACGAGTTTTGTGATTATGGTCCGATTCTATTCAAAATTGGTATGTGGGGGTTTTTGGGGTCCAATATTATGATTCTTTTGTAAAAATTGAAAAATTCTAGATGGCGGCTCTCAAAATGGCGGACGAGTTTTGTGATTTGGGTCCAATTCGCTTCAAAATTGTTATCTCAGGGTTTTCGTGGTCAGAGATTATGATTCTTTTGTCAAAACTGAAAAATTCAAGATGGTGGCTCTAAAATGGTAGACGAGTTTTGTGATTATGGTCGGATTCCATTCAAAATTGGAGAATAATAGTTAAAAAAATTAAATAATAATAATAGTTTAAAAAACTAAAAAACACGCTTCAATAGAAAACAAAACTAAAAAGTTGAAAATAAATAAGAGTTTAAAAACTAAAGAACACGCTTTAATAGAAAACTAAACTAAAAAGTAGAAAATAATCTCAAATGAGTTTGAAATAAGAATACAGTGATTAACAACAAACTTATTTCATCGTAAAAAAGCGTGGGGTGCTTTTTAAGATTTTTCATGATTCTACTTTTACCAATATCTGTCCATGAAATATTAACAACAATTGACATCAAGCACCCCATGCTTTTTTATGACGAAATAAATTTGTTGTTAATCACTGTATTCTTATTTCAAACTCATTTAAAATTATTTTCTACTTTTTGGTTTAGTTTTCTATTGAAGCGTGTTCTTTAGTTTTTAAACTATTATTTAGTTAGTTATATTAATAGGGAATTTTGTGTCTATATCTCGAGTGTTGGTGCCTGTCCCAATCTGATTCGTGCATTATCGACTGTTATCTGTCACGATGCCATTTGAACCTTAACGTAGAAGAACGCCACTTCTTTCTCTTGTTGCTTGACTTCCGTTTTCATCAATTGTTATTGTGTTGTGTTGTTTTTTCCATAAAAATATTGTTTGTGCTACCAACTGTTCACATGTTTAGACAGAAAATCTCTATGGATGGCACATTTGATATAATAAATATATAAGCGCTTCATGACCAAAAGTAATTGAACTGATATATCAAATTGGCGGTTTTCCATATAACCAAAGTCAAACAATTGCCATTGGAGAGGCAGAACTTTTTAAGGTTTTTTTCAAGTTGGCAATTTGTGCGGCACTCCCCTATTGTGGTGTTTTTCAAGAAAAACATTTGAACATCAGTTTCTAAAGTTTTCAGTTGTTATTATTTATTCGACCTTAGAAGTTATGTAATAGAAAAAAGGGTAAATATCTAGTTACATCACACATGCACTCTGAATATGGGGAAAATACTTTTCTCGCGTGTTTTGCCTCCTGAACACGAATCCGGAAAAACGCGGAGGTCTCATACCGTTTCCAAGTTACAGCACTTTTTAAAAATGAAACTAACCTCATTTTCAAGCACCGTTTTCTCGCACAAAAATCACTCAAAATGCCTCCTTCTTTTAACCAGCATAAACAATACATCCTAAATCACTTATTTTCGGCACAAGTTTGCACAAAATATCTTCGTTTTTATCGAAAAAATCCTCCTTACAGAGTTGCAAATGAACAATTTTCGTTCCTTTGACACAGGACATTTAGTAACTTTGCCTCATTTTTCATGTTGGTAATAAATGAATCACCGCCAACGTTTCGAATTCAAATGTGAGCAATAGTTTCCCCTTCATTTATGTGTGCAATTGTTGTGGGCGGTGATTCACTTATTGCCAACATGAAAAATGAGGCAAAGTTACTAAATGTCTTGTGTCAAAAGGAACGAAAATTGTTCACTTGCATCTTTGTAAGAAGGAGGATTTTTTCGATAAAAACGACGATATTTTGTGCAAAGTTGTGCCGAAAATAAGTGATTTAGGGTGTATTGTTTATGCTGGTTAAAAGAAGGAGGCATTTTGAGTGATTTTTGTGCGAGAAAACGGTGCTTGAAAATGAGGTTAGTTTCATTTTAAGAACGTGCTGTAACTCGGGAACGGTATGAGACCGCCGCATTTTCCGTCGGGATTCGTGTTCAGGAGGCAAAAACACGCAAGAAAAGTATTTTCCCCATATTCAGAGCGCATGTGTGATGTAACTAGATATTTACCGAAAAAAGTAATACATGTTTGTTTTTTTGCAGTCTTTTGTTAGTAAATGTGCCCTATCAGCACATGTCATCACTCATACAGGGGAAAAAAAATTCCAGTGCAGTATATGTGGTAAAAGGGCTAGCAGAGCTGCAGATTTGCAGGTCCACATGAGATCACATACTGGTATGTTATTTATTTAACTTCATTTTATTAGCTCTGATGTTTTGAAGCCATCCTATTATAGAATAGGAGTCGACAGTGAAATGATCACAGTTGTGTTAAAACAACTTTGGTTATTGAAAAATGATATTTCAAATTTAGACTCCACTATAATCTGGAACAATTCGAATTTGATAATCCAGGGTGTAATTAATAAAACAATTGGAATAAAATACACATTTTTGACATCCCAGCTGGAAAATGTTGATTATTTTTTCTACTTTTTATGCTGCAACTGATGAAGATTCAAGGTCACTTTTTTATTTATTAGGTCAAGATAATTTTAACGAAAGTATACGTCCAGTATAATGGAACTACAAATTATCCTATTAACTATATAATTCCACTAAACAACAAAAACGAGTAAACATAATTGTATTAATAATTTTTTTGAGAGAAGTGTTTGACATCTTAAAGAAATCCATTTTAGAACTGACCAAAATCGAACTGATGAGATTAATATTTCTTTAAATGTGACTCAACAACAATGAGTGATAATATAGAAAAATCTTGCCTTCTTGTACTCATTTAGAAAGTTACTTGTTCCGAGGTTTGGATGAGGTATCTACAAAGTCATTAAAAACTATCAATTGAAGATTTTGTCGAGGTATCATTTTGAAACCATGACTTTTTTTCTTCAGGTGAAAAACCATATGCTTGCGATCAGTGTCCCAAAAGATATCATACCTCCAGTAACCTGTCCACTCACAAACGAACCCATCTAGGTGTCAGAGATCATGTTTGTTCGATGTGCGGGAAAGCCTTCGGAGATCCAAGAACTCTAAAGTGTCATTATCGAACTCATACGGGAGAGAAACCATATATATGCGCTGTGTGTGGAAATCGATACTCCCAATCTGGTCAGTTGGCTGCACACAGGAAGATTCATCAACCCCAAATTCAAGATACATAGACGCTTGAATATTGAGAGTTTTGATACAGAAACGACAAGTGTTTGTGAGCAACAAAAAAACAATGTTTTCATTGTACTATGGACCGAACTGAACAGCATCATATCTGATAAGAGGTCATAATTCCAACATTCTTGAGGCTATGAAAATATCAATTGAGAGATAGTAACCATTGGATATCTACATCGTTGGTTTTAGGCAACATTGGGATCTGCTGTTTAGCGAAGTCAATCTACTAATTTTGTTCCAACCATCGAGATAAAAACCGAAAAGAATTCCACCAAAACCTGATTTTTTTTTATGTAAGGAATGTCCTTTATCATTGGATAACAGTCATACACTCTATTGAAAATGATTTTATGTTCTTTGGTAATCATAGTAGACAGTTGGAATTTGTTTTATCAATAAATTATACCCGTACTGGTAATTTTTTAGAACACATCAAATATATTCCTATTTTTTTAGATGTGTGGTTTTATTTCTTCTGTAACTCAAGAGAACTCAAGAAGGAAACAAAATACCTCATAAGAACATCATTTGTTGATCTTTTGTGTATAGTTCGAATAGCCACCAAACAATTCAGCATTCTGACAATATACCGTTGGCTTTTTCTTTATTGATTCCATGAGATATTAAAAAAGAAAGTGGTTTGATTTGAAAGAACACTCTAAGGAAAGCAATATTTTGTCCAAATAAACATTCTATTGTATATTCCTTTCATGTTCACTAACTATTTGATGCGGTAGAACATCATAGGTAAAGACGAAGATTTTCTTCATCATCAGCTACATCAAGCATTTTCGCAGGAGGATATAGCATGAATATACAGGGTGTTTCATAATTGAATGCTTATTCTAAAGGGCAATTATCCTTGGATGATTTCTAGAAAAAATCTTTATATGAACATAGGTCCCCAACCGCTTAATATCTGAGATAGGGGGTGTTAAAAATCAACAAAAAAAATAGTTTTTCCTTAATATATCTAAAACCACTTGATATTTTTTTTCCTCAATTTTGGTACATTCAAGGTACAAATAAAATAAATGTCCTACAATAATTTTAATCAAAATAATGATACACCACTGGTTTTTTTTTCAAATAAATGTTATTTTTATAATTGTTCTCTGTCTTCTCATAAAAATGGTCTTTTGACTTTTTGCGTCCGGCGGACGGTTTTCAATTTAAAAAATAAAAACAATTTTGACACTTTTGTATCTAGATACACGGCTTGTGACAATAAAACAAAGACAATTTGGAAATTGATTAAGCAGGAAACTGGGCCCAAGAGTTCCTCTGTGCCACTCGAAATGGTTGACAGTCAAAAACAAGTTGTCTGTGACCCACAGGAAATCACTGAAATTTTTTTGGAACAATTTACTCTACAGCTTGAAACTCACAATTTGAATATGAATGAAGTCGCTCATCTCAATAGGTCAGTACCTTTCTCTTTCTTTCTGAGACCAACGGACAGCCAAGAAGTTGAAAGTGTTATAAGAAATCTGGCAACCAAATTCTCTAGTGGTATAGATGGAATACGAAGCGTTGTGATCTCAAAACTGCTGCACATGAAATATCAGAACCACTTGCAAAACTGGCCAATATATGTTTCTCAACGGGTATCTAGATAAGCTAAACAATGCAAAAATCACACCAGTCTATAAAAATGGCCTAAAAAGTGACTTCTCAAACTATAGACCAATATCACTCTTACCAGTGTTCTCGAAGGCCCTGAGAGACTGATATATGCAAGACTACTTGATTTTTTTAAAGAACACCACATTCTCAACTCATGTCAACACGTTTTTTTTACCAGGAGAGTCATCAGAAAAGGCCATTTACTACTCACTTAAATACTTAGTTGATCATATTGATAAAGGAGAACTATTAACAGGTATATACTTCGATCTCTCCAAGGCTTTCGATTTCCTAGACCATGATATCCTTCTCAAAAAACTTGATCGCTTTGGCATCTGCAGCTGCTCAAATCTTTCTTGACAGGAAGAATTCACCAAGTTAGTTTAAGGTTTGAAATTGATGGGAGAATTCGAGTATACAATTAATCTACTAAAAATACTAACACTGGTGTCCCTCAAGGGTCTATCCTCGGACCATTATTGTTCATAATATATGTGAATGATCTACCAGACTGCCTTTCAACACCAGCTGTTTTTCAATATGCCGATGACACATCATGTCTAGTAATGGACAACAATCTTGAAAACCTTTCAAAAACGGCAACAAAGGTGACAAATAAAATGGTAACCTGGTGCAACAACAATAACCTATGTTTAAATTTAAAAAAAAACGTGTCAGTGCAGTTCAGTAACCGCTTTGAACCAAACAGTAATATCCTAATAAAACTTGGTAATAAATCAGTTCCCATACATTCTGATACTAAATTCCTAGGTGTTGAAATTGACAGTAAATTGTCTTTTGGAAATCATATCTCCCATACTACAAAGAACCTGAATAAAATGTGTTACGCCATACGTAAACTAAAGGATTCTGTGGACATCGCTGTTTTGAAAACATATTACTTTGCTCATGCTCAGTCAATCTTAACTTATGGCTTGATTTTCTGGGGGGGATAGAGGCAGATAGAGTTTTCCTGGCACAGAAGCGTGTTATAAGGTGTAAACACTTTCTTGAACCCTGCAGACTACTTTTCAAAAGGCTTGGTATACTACTACTTCCCTCTCTTTACTTATACAGGCTACTGATTTTTGTTAAAAGTAATTCAAACCTCTTTATAAGAAATTCAGATGGATATATTACCAGTGATAGAGTACTGCGTTCTTCCAATAACCTGAGAATTCCAATACACAGTACAGCCTTATTCGAAAGGGGGGCAGGATACCGAGGAATAAAAATTCTCAATTCTCTACCAAGGGATCTCAAATCAATCAAAAGTATAAATTAATTTAAACATAAAGTTAAGGATTATTTACTAGAACACTGCTTCTATTCTGTTGGAGAGTATCTCAGCTCCACCCAATTGTTTATATTAAGAAAATGTTTTGGTTAAGAATACTTCTGTTATCTTTATAAAAATGCTTGTGTTATGTTGTTGTATGTCCCTTTCATGACGTGAACTTTTCAACTTATTGAACTATTGAATTTTATACATTTGACTATGTCAATGTCCAATTGGATCTTATGACAATAAATATTATTATTACTATTCTTTAGATTATAAAAACTTGTTAATGAAAAAAATTGTAAATTTTACAAATACCGAATCAACGGACATGCATTACTTGTATGGGCTTGCTGACGAGAACGCATGTGAAACCGAGCGATTGTATCAGAAGCGCTTCCCAAATAGAATGGTTCCTGATGCTCTAACGATTTCAAGCACTCACAGAAGGTGATGTGAAACAGGAAGTTTTGAGCCAAATAACCAAAGGATCACCTCGGACAGCAGGAACTCCAGCAATTAAGGTATATTCAGTTGAAACTGAAATTGACTTTATTCATTGCTCATAAAATTTACATTCTTTACATACATCAACAGTAAGATATCCTATAAAAAAGTAGTATTAACATATATCACAATTAAAAACAGGTACATCATATTACATAGTAACATTCACATCTAAAAATTCCTGTATACTAAAGAAAGCTTGATTAAACAGATATTTTTTTTATTAAACTGACAAACTCTCTCTGTTAGACCCTTTATGTGCTCAGGGAGTTAAACAAATGATGGCCAAAAATTGGTACTACATGACTATTTTAATCTCACATGGTTCAAACTTATGTGATAAGAATAACATATGTTTGAACCATCTGAGATTAAAAAAGTCGTGTATACGTAGTACCACTTTTTGGCCAAAATTTGTTTAACTCCCTGAGCACATAAAAGGTCTAACTAAGAGAGTTGTCAGATTAATAAAAAAAATATCTGTTAAATCAGGCTTTCTTTAGTATACAGGAATTTTCATATGATGTACCTGTGTTAGGCAATTGATCTGATAAATACTTTGTATTTATCCAGATTATTCCTAACACAAATCAGACATCCTAAAACATACATGGATGGCATAGTATGTTTAAATTTATGAAGGTTTGCCTGACATCTGCTCTATAATGTAGGCCCCCCACGACTCGGACTACCTTTCTTTGCAATTTAAAAATTCTAGTTGCCTGTGCTGTATGACCCCATGTAAGAATGGCATAGTTGCAGTGAAGCGGAAATAAAGTGTGGAAAGCACTTCATGATCTACAGTTCATTTAGGGTTCTCGAGAGAAATATTACTTGTGACAGCTTTTCTGCTACCTGGTCAATATGGATGTCAAAGACCATGGCGCCATCCAGATGTATCCCAAGAAGTCTAAAGGAGTCACTAAGACTTTCATCAACAGTCAGCTGTGGGCTTACATCCCTGAGACTAAAAATTATCTTTTCAGTTTTATTTATTTTTAATGATAAACGTTTGTATCAAACCATTGCTCTAAATCAGCCAAAGATTGTTTCATTTGTAGAATAAGAAGCTTCAAATCCTTATTTTTTGGAATAGCAGTCGTATCATCTGCAAATAGTACCAACTTATCATTTGTTGAAGTTTCTATATCATTGACGTAGATTAAAAATAGCAAGGGGCCCAGAATAGATCCCTGTGGAATGCCGTGCTTAACATTTAACCCTCCCGCTATTTATTAGTTGGACACTTTGCCGATGAACGCCATAGCTCTACTAGTGATAGAAATTTATGATTCATAATTAATTTAGGATAAGTATTTTTACTTGTGGTAGTTTTTTACTACTCACTTGCTATATTTCAATCTGGGTCCTACATATTTTTTTCCTTCATATTTATCTTCACATCTAGCACAAGCTGAAGTATTTTTTTAATTTCTTACAGACTTTGAAACATTTTCATATAATTATGTTCATAAACCTGTCGATTTTGCAAGCTGATTGAATAATTTTCCATGATTTCCTACGAATATATTTTTTATTGCATTTTCATCGGCAGTAACAGTTTATTTATTTTAGTAAGCAATGTAGGAAAACTATTTTCATGTAGTTAATTTGAATAATGAATTAACTATTTCCTCTTAATATTTTTGTATAGTTTTTTGTCAGAGGGTTTAACAAAAATTTCATTTGGGGGTGCCAAATAATAATTGCATAATGCAACTTAGTATTTTTTACCATTTTTCATGCTCTTTAGGTTCTATGTGTGATATAAAATTATTTACCAAAAAACTCCTCATTTTTCATAAATGTTTGACATTAAAAAGATTGGAGTTGAAATGTATTAAAAAAACAATTGGAATACATCATGTTTTATTCTTATTTGTGCTACAAATAATAATAAATTCATCACAAAGGGACAGATCACACATAATATAATATTTATTCAGTTTCACAACTCAATATAACACAGCTCTAGAGTATGGGGAATAAAATGAAAGGAATGTATATCACAAATAAAGATAAACGCTAGTAAATATTCAACCATCTTTTTCTCTAAATATCTGCATCAATTAGATTTCTCACTATAACCTATAACACACATAAAGTAGATAATATCAGATTTTCTGGTAATACAATTTAAATGAATTTGTGCACATGGCAGTTTTGAGTTTCATCCCCGACACTGAGTAACGAATTGATTTATTTTTCAGATTGATAACTACACAGGTACTTGTAAAAATGTAATCAATCAATCTATATATATGTGAAATTATTATTTTATTCTTTCAAAAAGGGGATAAAAATTAGACTTCTCTATGAGGGTTGTCTCCAAACTTTATTGAACCAGTGTTGGACTGGGGATAATTTGACTCGACAGGCAAATATTGGAAGTGGCCATCGAAAAGATTTGGAGGAATTCAAATATGTTCTGGACTTCACTCAAACCACATGAATCTCCAAATTGTTCAATGATATTTTCAAGCATTGCCACAAATCTCTATCTCTATGAGAAATTCAGTCAAAACTAATTTTGGGCACTGCAGGTGAGTTTTGGCGTATCTAGGAATTATGCTTGGGGGGGCGGTAATGACAGAAAAAAAGGATTTTTTTTTTTTCATTCGATTAATATTTATGCATATACTTATAAGTAGGTACGAAAACAAAGATTTCTTTCGTTAAAATAAAAATCACAAAATGAAATAATGTGAGGCTATTGTTTATTGAGTAATTTTTTTGGAACCACCGATTTTATTAAAAACCTAATAATTGTTCACAGAATGACTCCATATTCTGTTCTGCTTCCTGGAGCACATTTTACATGTGTACTCGATAATAACACGCAATGTATAAAAGTTGATTATTTTGTCAATTATAAATTTCTGAATACAAAATATAAAAAATAAGTAAATATTGTAATTTTTTTTAATTGATATTTCACATTATTATTAGTTTTAAATTTTAATTTTTTATAAAATATTCATAAACAGATGAATAAGTTGAATATTTTTCAAAAATAGTTTTCTGGCATTAGGTTGCTGAGAGTTTATTATAATTGATTGAAAAAAAAATCCTAATTTTTTATTATTATTTAAACAATATATTAAGATTTTTTTCTTTAAAATTAATAATTGGTTAGGCCCCACCTAATCAGAAAAAAATGTTTTTCTTAATTCTGTAATTGTTTATTCACTAACAATATGTTATAAACAAACTTTGATTGGCATTATATTTTTTTTAATGGAACAAAAAATAACAAAAACAACCATATACGACAAACTGTTAAAAAAAATATTTTAGAAATTTTCTAGAAAATTCTATAAAAATTACAAACAAATTTTTTTGAACATTTTGCCATATATGGTTGTTTTTGTTATTTTTTGTACTATTAAAAACAAATTGCCAATCAAACTTTGTTTAATTGTTAAGTAAATACACAATTACAAATTAATGAAAAAAGTTCTTATTAGTAGAGAAGAACCAATAATTAATTTTAAAGAAAAAATCTTTAAATATTATTTTAATAATAAAAAAATTAAACACTATTATAAACAATAAAAAAAATAAGTTTTTTTTTCAATCATAATAAACTCTTAGCAACCTAATGCAAAAAAACAATTTTTGAAAAATATTCAACTTATCCATTTGTTAATAAATATTTTATAAACAAATCGTATTTTTTCAAAACGTTGTAAAATGCCTTTGTCAGACATAAAACTGATAATGTGAAATATCAATTAGAAAAAATTACAATATCTACTCGATTTCTCATATTTTGTTAATTTTAGAAATACCTAATTAACAAAATAATCAACTTTCAAACAATTTGATAATGTGATATTATTTAGTACACATGTAAAATGTGCTACTGGAAGCAAAAAAATTATGGCGTCATTCTGCGAACAATCCGATTGTTTTTAACCGCTTTCTTAGTTGTTTGACCAACCCTCAGAAGTTAATGAAAACTTGTACGAGTTAAGATCACGGGGACCTTACCTTTTATAGTGGGATCCGAAACCACTCTTGGAGCCTTGAAAAATGTTTCACCAGCTGCGGGAGTCGAACCCGTGCCGGGTGGAAACAGTGGACATAAGACCAACGCTCGTGTCACTGAGCCACAAAATAGATCAAATAAAAAAAATCGCTCGGGAATAAACTCAGCAGCCCGACGAGTTTCGATAGAATATACAAAAGTGGAAAAAGTAACATTTAAAATGGAACTTTCTGTGGGAATTTCTATATAAACAGAAATGATATACATGATGGGTCAATTAATAATCCACAATCAGAGTGTATGTAAATGTTACATATACTGGATTTTTTTAATTAAATTGTCATAGTTATTAATTTTTCCATTGGAATACATGCAAAACGATAGCTGCTACCGTAATGGTCTTGAAGTCATAATGTATTATTAATATGGTATATTTCTTTGAAAAATGAATGATTTCCCCATCAACTTCTTGCAGGTGAGAAAATTACATTGAGAGATTTATTTTCTGTTGGGTTAACCCCCCTCCCGAAATCTGTAAAATATATCTGGACTAAAGTAGAAAAAAAATGTGTGTGTAATAAAATTTGGTAAAATGTACATTGCATTATTTACTTTAGAATAACTTTAGAACCAAACCCTCCCCGAAATTTATCTCTGGTTATGGCCTTGCTATGAGCAAACTTTGAATTTGTTAAAAATGCGTTTTATTCCTGTAAGATAAAAAAATAATGTTGAGATCCTTTTGTTATGACACTATCTTCAATAGAAGCAGGTAATGTAACAAATCATTGAAATATATAGAAGAACCTGGGTAAAAAAAAATATCCACAGGATATTGAAATAAATCATTATTTTTTGGTGATTTTTAACTGTAAAACGATAAATGGTGTCATGTGTGCGCTCGTATATTTTTTTGCAAATATCAGAATAATGAATGAAAAGCCATGTCGAAATCTCCAACATGGGGGCACAGGGGATTCATTACTTAGTCAAAAAAGACTGAAATTGAAATAATATTTTGTAAAGTTATATTAGATTAGAAAGGTAAAGTGAAGAATTGGGCTAACTTTCAAACTGCAGTGTATAATGAAACACATCCGTTGAATATCAGTTGACAGCAATACCAATATTCAACCTCTGCATATCTTTCAAAGGTGGTAGAGGCCTTGCCGGCCAACGGTCCACACTTTTGAGCACGATACTTTGATTTTGTATCAATTCAAACTCGTGAACATACGGATAAATCTTTTGCTCTATCCATTCAGAAATAGTATAATTATCGAATATGCCCTTCATAGAATCCACGGCGGATCTAGCCAAAGAAACCATACTATGATACATCCTCGGTAGATCAACGGTCAGTTCATCAACCCTGAGTGGTAAACTGTAGTTGTGCCTAATATTGTAGGTGGTCATCCAACCTTTTTCTCTCCTAATTATATCCAATAGCTCTTCGACTTCAGCTTTGAGGTTATGATACCTGCTGGTTAATCGAAAAACTGCGTTCCCTGGAAACATGCACCTGTTCAACTTCTCCCACAGAAACGGGTCCGAATCCAACATGATGAAGGGGGAACTGTCTGAATTCTGTTCCGGACAACTCAGTGCCATCAAAAGTTTATCTTTAAGCGACGAGTTGAAATATCCATGAGTAAGAGCTATCAAATTCAAAGCCAGTGATGGTATAGAGGCTGGAAGCAGCTCGCACAGCACTGCAAAATGGTCGTAGCGCTGCCATCCGGTGACAGCTATTCCTGTAAGGCCCCTTTTGAAGGCCATCGATTGCATTGCCATGACATCCAGCCATCTTAAATTGTTTTCTAGATGCCTTTTAGCATTGGGGACGTATAGTGTTTCTCCAAACGCTCCTTTGAAAGCGGAAGCTGTCCAAGCGGTATTGAAAACGGCAGCATATTTCTCCCATATACTTGGCTGCACGAAACGGTAAATATCTTCAGCGTACACCCATATCATGGGTTCAACCAAGTTACCGAGGTTCATATCTAGCATTGATTGTTGGGGTATGTGGCGTAACATATCATCCCATACGATGACTTGACATTGCGATACTTTGAGTGAACTATATCGGCAACATTTTTAATGTGTTTTAGAAACAAATTTTCGTGTACTTCAAGTCGACAGATATCACATTCTCCCATTTGGAATACTTCATCGCATCCAATGTGTAAGTATTTTGTTGAAGGGTGGAGAGCCATGACCTGGAAAGAAGAATAAAATGGTTTTGGTAACTTGTGAGTTACACAACATAATATCAGCCGATTTGAAAAAAGTTAAAGATTGGTGCGATGCAAACATATCATTTAGATGCTCGCTTAACAAACTGTTTTTTTCAAGATGGATCTTTGGAAAATGAAAATCACACTAAATATCTAGGAGTGTTCATTGACGAGAATTTAAAATTTGAGAATCATCTAAAGCAACTCACTGGTAAAATCTCCTCGGGATGTTACGCTATTAGGGTGATTTTTGAAGAATTAGAGTTCAACACAGCCAAAATGGCTCACCTTGCACTCATTGATTCCCAGTTACTTTGCGGAATACCGTTTTGGGGAGCATGCAGTCCAACTCTATTTGAAAATTTACTGATATTACAAAATAATAGTTTGAAAAAACTAAAAAACACGCTTTTTATAAAAAAACTAACTAAAAAATAAATAAATAATAGTTTAAAAAAACTAAAAAACACGCTTTTATAGAAAACCAAACTAAAAAAAAAAATAGAAAATAAATTTTAATAAATTTGAATTAAGAATAGTGTAAAAAAATTTAATAAATATAAATTAATAATAATGTAAATAAGAAAACAAAATATTTTATTTAAAAAAAAGCGTGGGGTGCTTTTTAAGATTTAGATTGAGCACCCCACGGTTTTTTTTCAAATAAAATAATTTTTTTTCTTATTTACATAATTATTAATTTATATTTATTAAAAATTAATTTATATTATTGATTTAAATTTATTTTCTATTTTTTTAGTTTGGTTTTCTATAAAAGTGTGTTTTTTAGTTTTTTTAAACTTGTATTTATTTTCTACTTTTTAGTTTGGTTTATTTATAAAAGCGTGTTTTTTTAATTTTTTTAAACTATTATTTGTTCTAATCTACTTTTAATTCCGTGATTACTATTAGTAACTGTAATTATACATTACATATATTGAACTTTGCTGCGTCCTCTTCCCATTATAACCCTCGGAACAGCAGCCTGACTATGAAACTCCCAATGCCAACCAAAAATATCACCAAAGTCTCCATATTTTACAATGGTGGGAAAATGTACAATCATCTACCCCTGTACATTAGATCTGCTAATCTGAATGACTTCCAATTCAGGAAGGCAGCCAAATAATTTCTATCTGGTAGACCCTTTTATAGTTTGCAGGAATATTTTAACGAAAGCTTTTAGTTGACTCTCTCAGATTTTCATATAAGGATCTTTCAAACTGTCTTGTTCTATGTTTACTACCTTATAGATATGACTTGTATTCACTTTTTAACCATAGTGTCCATTTTATTAGTGTTTGTACCCTTATTTATACCATTTTTATTATTATTTGTTATATACTTACTCCATTTTTTATTCTATGATAAGTATATACTGACATAAAAACGTTTATTGAGATTGATTTTTTATATGGAATATCGCGTAAGCACAACTATTGTGTGCACAATCAATATATCCATTCAAATGTGTGAATTTTATTAGAAAACACATGTTTGAAAATAGTTATAAGTAAACATTCATCAAGACACATTGGAATCATGCTTCAAAAGTTCAGTAACATACTGGATTTCGAGGTGGGCGTTCAACCATACACCATTAAAAACTTTGGGGAAAAAGTCATTTTTAGCAGACCATATATTTTACAGTGTCGAGGAATTTTTCTTATTTTAAAATGTGTTAGTTTATTTGTACTATGTATAACATTTAACATTTTTCTAATATGTATTTATTTTATAGCTTTTTTTCGTCTTTTTGTTTTTTAAACTGACTAGTCGGATGGGGTTGTGCATTGTAAATTTTATCATAATAATTATCAGAATTGAAAATTCATATGCCTTCAGAAAATTGATTTGTGAGAGTTTTGCATTTTTTTAAATTTTATATTGCTCGTAGTTGGCGTAGTTGGCGATGCAAAATGTATATTGTTTTTTTTTTCACAGGAGAGTAGATGTTTCTGGGTAGTATGTTAAAAAAACAAACTGGTATATAAATGGTATCAGATAGGTAGATCAATTAATTGAAGCTTTCAATTTATACAATTGAAATACACAGGTGAAAATTGAAGTATTTCAAGTGTCACAAGAAACAGATAAGGTTTAAATGATAAAGATATTAAATTATAATAAATTTGAAAAATGTGCACAAATTAAAACATAAAATACTGAAAATAAAACTAACCAATGAAGAATTTCCTATAATGTGGCTCGATGTCACATAACGCTTTTTAATATTTGTCTAGTAGTGTCTTCTGTGATAATTAAGGGTAAAAGATTGTAATATTTAATGGTCCCATAATGAGGCTCTTTCTGTGCATTTTTTAAGCCTATTCAATTTATTTGTAAGATATTTCATAATTCAATTTGTTTTTTTTTATATATTTCTAGCATTTTTGTACTGGGTGAAACATATGTTTCATTTCACAGATGATGAACATACTCTGGAACAATAATTTTTTCATTAGTTTTAATATCTGAGCAGTTAGTTTATTAACCAGTCTACTGATCTCTGGGTCTGACAACCAACAAATAATGCCAACAGCATGTTACTAGGGTAGAAATACAAACCTGATCAATCATTTCTCTGATAAAATCCAAAGAACTCTTTCTACTGGGACATAGAGCTTGAGGGCTACCATTCACTTCTCTCAGATTGGCAAAATTCGAATGCTTGAGAGAAAATTCAACATGGCCAAAGGTTTGTATCAGTGGGATCACTTCAAGTTTTGCACTATCCGCCATACTCAAGATATCTTTGATGTTTTCCACAGTATAGGCATTGCCTGCTGAAATATTTTTCAGTGGTCCTTGGAAAGGGAACATGTCTTCATATTCTGAAAATATATTCACAATTATAGAAATACATACATCCATATATTTCTACAGAAATGGAATAATATTCTGAGAATTCTGAGGAGTAGCAGAGGGTTCATTTTTGCCTAAAAAAATTCTCTTAAATATGTCTAAGAGTATATATTCTTGACAAAAAAAAAATCATTATGCACACCTTTTTGACAATAAATCTTTTAATAATCTCCAACACAAAAAAAATATCTGATTAACGTGTTTTTGTTCATAGAAATGGAATGATAGCATGACCTGCCACAAATTCTAAAGAACTGGCTTAACTCACATAATCATAAATGAATACCTGGAATTTGTGGCTGTTTTCACATTGCTGATAACAAATAGTTTACTTATCTGAACGATAACAACTATTGGAATAAACACAAGAAAGAAAGACATTATTTAATATCAACAAATACAGTGCGTCCCAAAAAGCACTTGAAGAAAAATAAAAAAGTGCTTGAAGAAATATGTATTACTAGCAAATTTACTTCCATAGTACTTCACGGTTAGTTGCCGAAAATGCTGGGATTAGGTGAACAGGATACCTAAACCTCAATATAAATACAACATCAACTATCAATTCTTTCTTATACAGGGATTCCATAAAAGGCTTATCATCAAACAACTGAGGAAAATATTTACCTAACAAAATACCAGTGGCTCCTAGATTCTTTATCAAAGGAAATAGCTTTCGTAGGTAAGACAAGGATGGTGGAGCTCCTTTCAAATCCAGATGAACTATCCTTTTTCTAGGAATATACGGATTTTTCAAGTCCAAATGGACATAGGGAATCCCAAGTTGCTGTTCCATTTCAAGACTTTCAAATTGCTTCAGTTCTGTTTTAGTGCCTTCATTATTTGCTCTCTTATCTAATAATTTTATTGGAGTATCTCTCTCTGGTCTGGTAATTGAATTGGAGTCTATTTTATGCTTATTAGCCGTTTCTATGAATCTTACATTTTTAACACTTTTCATTAGAGCAGCTCCAACTACCTCGGCATCTCTTTCCTCCCCCATCATAGAACTCGTTCTATTGTCCTCCAGTCTGGAAAATTGTAGCCCAAATATTATTAATATCAAGAGACCAGAGGCAACAAGGATTGTGGTCTTTTTCCTCCATGCTGTGAATCCCAATCTCTGCATATAACTATTCATCTTGGATTCTCAAATCAATGAATTTTCCTCAACATGGTTATTCTTCCTATATTCATTGGCGCAATATATCACTTCACCGATATTTCTTTCCATAGATCTTTTTGTATTATCTGTTCGGACGAAAGGAATGCAGTAGAAACTTGGTTTGCATTATTTTAATAAATAGGGATTTCTTCAGGATAAATAAAGATAAAATTCAGGTAAAAACTTCAACAAACTGTCCTGTAGATCCGCCCATATACAACTATGTCGAATAACTACAAATTGAACATTATCACAAGAGCTTCTTTGAAGAACCCATTATTTGTTATAAAAAAATTGAGATAATTTACATATTATTAAACTAAACCACTGACTGAAAATGCAAACAATCAGGCAACCAACTATTCAATTAGAAATGTCATGTCCACAGACCTCATAAAAGAAGTAGATATAACATGGCCGTTCTTCAAATGATTACAAAAAAGCCCCTTTGTCATGGCTGACATGAGATTCCACTTCAAGTTGGTATCCCTGATTTTTAGTTGTCTGTACCTTTCTAATGAAAGGAATGAAACGAGATAAGAGGTATATTCATGATTTGACATAAAACGGTGTCAAGATTTGATTGCCTTTCAATGTTCAGGGCAGGTTTTCCATTTTTCATTGATGTGCGAGTTCATTATTTGGAAGCACTAAACTGCTAGATATTCACAATGTATCGTATTCAGACTCATACATTTACGAGTAGCAAAATGGGGATTGAATGATGGATATAAAAGAAAATGTATCAGGGGCCAAAATTAAAAAGAGATCAACTCTGATATGGGAGTCTAATGGCGGCCCCATATGATCTCTGCATGTGGTATCTACTTCTTTTATGCGGTTTGTGGTCATGTTTTAAGTCATTGTCAATATCAGCAGTGTTGTATCAACGAGTAGAACAATAATCTTTGGTTGTATGTTGCTTT
Organism: Gonioctena quinquepunctata; assembly: GCA_018342105.1. Classification (NCBI taxonomy): domain Eukaryota; kingdom Metazoa; phylum Arthropoda; class Insecta; order Coleoptera; family Chrysomelidae; genus Gonioctena; species Gonioctena quinquepunctata. The sequence continues at coordinate 365,958 of JAFIRS010000975.1, forward strand.
AATACCAGACTTGCGTCTAGATGGCAGCGCCACCACAGCCGCGGAATGTCACAAAATTTCTTGACACTTTTTAAAAAATAACGTGATTGGAATAGAATGTTAGAAAAAGGGATACATTTATATATTTCGGATTTGTTCCCGTGAATGAGATTGCCGTACAAAGTGCTATCAAAAGTAAGGAAGATACATCGTTTGAAAGCAATGAAGTAAACGATGTTTTGGAAAGGCAAAGTCCAAATTAAACGTGTTCTATGATCAAAGTAGAAGTAATTCCGCAAATGAACGTTACCCAACCGCCGTATGTCGTTTCAATAGAAGAAGGATAATGGATTTTTTCCTGGTAAACAATTGGTGTTGGAATGTATTTTTATTTATTTGTAAGAAACAGAAAATGGAGTAGATTATATGTGGTTCCCTATGACTTTAATATATGCACATACAAATTCCAAATCCAAGTAGAAAACAATATGATGATGTGACACATAACTTTTTTTTCAAATATTGATTTTCTTGTAGTTAGGTAATAAATATCAATAATTTGATCACTAAATACAAACTTTTTAACACAAAATTAAACCGACGAAATACGGAACTGAAAAGTAAAAAATAAAATAAACCTTTCTAGTCTCAATAACTAAGCTCCTAAACTAATGTAAGTAACTAATTTTGAGTCGGCGCCAAACAACAAGCAAATGAATTAGGTAAGGCGTAAAATGATGGCATCGAGTTGAGCGGTGACATTCTGATAATTTTTTTTCAGTAATTTAATAATATTCCTTGATTGTTTGTTTGGCGCCGACTCAAAATTAGTTACTTACATTAGTAAATGATTGAGTAAACAAATAAGGCTTGGTGTTCAATAATTTTTATTTATTTTATTTAGATGGCCAGAGAAGAAAAAAATAAATTGTCTGGTTACTAAAACTTGCTTAAAAAGCAAAAACGGGAGGAAGACCTGGAGAAAACCAATTTAAAACTTAGTAACTTTTTTCGAAAGACTATACAAGACACTACTTCTGATACCAGTGATTTTCTACATTCAACAAAATCAAACTTGCCATCAGAATTAGAAAAGCAAGCTAATGAGGATGAAGATCCAGAAGAATTAGATGCTGATACGTTTCAGTCATTGTCGGTAACATCATATTCGAGTAAGCAAGACGAATTATCCGCAGAAGCGCCCCTTTCTAACGATCCAGGTCTTTGGCCGAGTGTATTGTCTCCAATTCAGGTACAAGAACTTGTCGAAAAAGGTCCAATGCATTATCAAAATAAAACTATGTAACCTAAAGACAAAAGTGGACGTAAATTTTCCGATATATGTTTTACTCGAATTTTGTTCGATGGTGAAAAGGTTCAGCGTCATTGGTTACTATATTCTATTGAAAAAAATGCAGTTTTCTGCTTCTGCTGTAAAACATTCAATGACCCCAATAATCCATTGACTTTTAAAAACACTAAATTAAGTAACCAGGACGGTTTTAATGATTGGCATCATTTAAGCGAACATTTGAAAATCCACGAAAAAAGTAAATCTCATTTTCAAAATTTACGTGTCTGGTCAGATTTACTAGAAAGATTAAAAAACTAATCGAACCGTTGATTCAGAAATGCAAAATTTATTAAAAAATTGAAATTATAATTTATACTATTTAATTTTTGACTGAACGAAACTCTGCTTTTCGTGGTCCTAGTAACAAATTATTTGAAAGAAATAATGGAATTTTATTAAAATGAATAGAAATGATAGCAAAATTTGATCCAGTCATGTCTGCACATATTGATAGATCTCAAAAAAATATTCCCTTTAACTTGGAGATAAAATTCAAAACGAATCCATTAAATTTGATACTGTTTTTGTTTTTAACCGACGAAAGCAAAAAGGAGGAGGTTCTCTAGTCGACGCGTATATATTTTTTTTTTATTAGTGCCCCTTTTTACCCATTTAAAGCACGCCTCAGCGTGTTTAAATCGAACTTTAAAAAACGCGCGTTTTTTAAAGGTAACCATGACAACATCAACAAATCGACAGGAGTACCTTGTAACGTCAAATAATATATTACTCACAATTCGTTCATTTATATGTGCTCCTCCATCCATTTGATGAACTTTTCATATTCTTTTTTATATATATCACTGGATTTTCGCGGTATTAACCGTGATTCTGCCTCACTATTCAAAAAATCGATATTAGAATAATTCATTTTTGAGCTCTGGTGACAACAAATATTGATCTTTGGTAACAAATTGCAAATGAATGTTTTTCTCATTTCCATGACAACGAAAGGTATACTGATGTCACATCACGAATTCAACCTTCTTGCATTATTAGTTCTTATTTCTATTTTTGTAGTAATAATACCAGTATATATGATTTCAAAGTGCACCAATAAAAAAAAATAACGTAAAGTATTCGTGGATAACTGGTCTTAAAAACACTTGCTCTATTTCGAGCACTCCGGCTGCGCCGTCGTGCTCGAAAAATCGCGCGTGTTTTAAAGCCCTTTTTATCCACTTATACTTTAATATACTATTTTTTTTATGTATGATCACGCATGACTTTTTACTGAGACGTCCGATTCCGATAATTCTCATTTCAGTGGATAGGGTGTACTTCGAAATTGGTGACATTTGAATTTAAAAGATGAAATCCACCCCTAAGGGTAGCAAAATGAAGGATATTGATCACTCACCCTCTGAATTCTGGTCCGTTAACCGATTCTATCAGCTATAACTTTGTACTGGGATCTTCAATTTGGATGATTCTTCTTTTATCAGATAGGGTATAACTCATAGTTGATCATATTTGGATTTTGAATTGAATTATCCACCCTTACGGGTAGAAAAATAGGGAATGGCACACATATGTAGTTGACAATGACAGATCGCTAGTGTCATTATCACAATAAATATATTCTATGAGAGGATGGAATGATATACGAAGTGATGAAATAAACTAACCAGAACAACAGAAATTATTTATATTACAACAAATAGTAAAAGTAGATAATCATATTATTTAACTGGTAATAGTTGAAGTAAGGTGGGTAAGTAAGTATTTTGGAAGTGATCGAAAACCAAGCAGTTAGTAATTAGTAGATTTCAGCCACAAAAAATTGAAAAATAAAAACTTTTTAACAAAAAATTAAACCGACGAAATACGGAACTGAAAAGTAAAAAATAAAATAAACCTTCTTAGTCTCAATAACTAAGCACCTAAACTAATGTAAGTAACCAATTTTGAGTCGGCGCCAAACAAACAATCAACGAAGATCATTAAATTACTTCAAAAAAATTATCAGAATATCACCGCACAACTAGATGCCATCATTTTACGCCTTACCTAATTCATTTGCTTGTTTGTTTGGCGCCGACTCAAAATTAGTTACTTACATTAGTTTAGGAGCTTAGTTATTGAGACTAAGAAGGTTTATTTTATTTTTTACTTTTCAGTTCCGTATTTCGTCGGTTCAATTTTTTGTTAAAAAGTTTTTACGTTACTGTCGTTTCGTATTCTATTAATATTTTTTGTGTACTTTCTGTTTGTCATGAATAAATATAGACATTAGTCATTGGTACTAAAAAGTTTCCTTAAAAAAAAGGGTGGTAATTTAAGCTCAATATTATAATATTGGTTGAAGGCGCCTATCATTATTTCTCCCGACGGCGCCGAAAATAATTGGCGCGTCTCTTCCTACCGTTTACATATTTTTGTATATATATATATATATATATATATAGATTTTTTTTCCTATTGAAGTTTTTTGGAGCTGTGTGCACGTAATGAAATAGTAGGTTTGAAAGAAGTTTGTATTTCGTGCAAAATTGTTTTTATTTTTGAAATCGTAGCAGAGCGCTTTCGACTATATAATAGTCATCATCATAATTTTTTTCCTAGCTTGGATATAAGGTTCATTTAAATAGCAGAGGTTGATATTTCATGTTCTTTATTGCCTTTCTCAATGGCTTACATTGATACATTACATACGGGCACACACAGATTCAATCCTGGATGAAAGAATTTCCCTATATATACGTTCATGAGTGCTGTTACTTCTTGTTTTTTTCAGCAACACAATATTTGGATAGCAATGTTAGCCAGTAAGGTTAGGTTGTGTTCCTTTCTTTTACGTTAAAAAGTGATCACGTTGGATTTCCTGATGTGCAAGGGCATTTTTTTACTTAACAAAAACGGATTGCATAACAATGTTAGCTAAGTCAGGTTATGTTGTGTTCCCTTCTTTCACGTTGAAAACTTATTGAGTTGGAATTCCTGGTGCAAGAGCATTTTTTCTTCGTTAAAAAAATGGATAGGTTCACTTGGATAGCAATGTTAGCTAAGTTAACTTGTGACATTAACTCAATTCAACTCTTTTTTTGACATCAATATGCTAACTGATGAACGTCAACCTTTTCATATTTGCGAAAATGAAACGTTTTTTTTTATTCGAGACTGACTTTGTATTCAATTCATAAGTAAATCTCCTTATCCTGGATACAAATTGGCAACGTCGCATTGCATGTTTCCAAAGTATTTTTTATTTATTCTGTCAATTCAATAGTGGTTATCTAGTTTGAAATTTATTTTGCTTTTTAGCTTATTGTTAAAAATATTGGTGTAATTTCAGTGAATGAAATGTTACAAATATATAATTTTCAGTGTTTAAATTTGCACAAAGTGCATTTCAATTGGATTACTACACAAAATTCCGAATCTAAAGGATTGTATCCGTGTATTGGGTAAGTTCATCTTATCAGATTTTATTGAGAAAATACAATAAGTAAAAAAGGTGTTTTCGCTCCGAATTTTCAATTGCTGGGGTGATTTCATTAGATAGATTTATTGGACAACTTTACATTTACATGTTTGCTGCAAGTAGGTTCTAATAAAAATAACGATAAAATAAAAAATAGAAAACACACAAACAAAAGTTTAAAAATACAATTAAAATGATTAAAACTATATAACATCGTTTACAAACAAACAGAATAGAAGTGGAAAACATTCTCTGCATAAAAGAGTTAGGATGTTCCTCAGTGTTATAAAAACAGTTTATCAACAAAAATGATTTTATTTTGAGTGTAAACGATTTGTGGTTGAGTGATTTGATAACTTCAGGTATATGATTGTAAAGATTTATATTCAGGGAGTTTTTCTGAGACTTTGACAAACTGTAACGAGGTTGAATAAGCAGCTCAGCATTTCTTGTATGATGATGATAAACATCCAGATGTTTAGAAAAATGTGATGTTTTTATGGATTTTTTCTAGAACAGTGTGGTAGATGAAAAGAGAAGGTAAAGGTAGAATTCCCATGTCTTTAAAAAGTGATTTACAGTGTGCTCTGTACTCAGCGTTCCCCATTATTCTCAGAGCCTTTTTGTATTGCCTAAATATTTTGATGGAATAAGCTGAATTACCCCATAGAATTATGCCGTAATTTATAAGGGAGTGGAACATGGCGAAATATGCACTTTTCAAGGCATCGAGGTCAACTGCTTTTTTTAATTATTTTAGAGCGAAAATGCTCTTAGAGGGTTTCCTATACAAAACAATAATATGAGTTGACCAGGATAAGTTCGCATCAAGAATTACGCCATTATTGTCCTCGATGTTAGTGTTGACTGTAGAGAATACAATTTCCTTGGTCTTCTCTTCATTTAATTTCAACTTCTTTACTGTAAACCAACGAGAAGCCAGTTTGAGTGTTTTATCTTTGTTTTCCCCTAACGTTTTCAAATTTGTGCCAGTTGACACTGAGAAAGTATCATCCGCGAAAAGGACACATTTAATTGGTGACATAAAATTGCTGAAGTCATTTACAAAAAAAAATAAAAATAACAATGGCCCCAGAACAGATCCTTGAGGAACACCATGTAAAACATTTCTAACACCAGAAAATGCATCTTTTACATAAACCGACTGGGTTCTGTCTGTCAAATATGATTTTAATAATTCCAGGGGAAGTCCTCTCACTCCATAGTAATTAAGCTTATCAAGAAGACAGACATGAGATACACAACCGAAAGCCTTGGAAAGGTCACACAGTGTGATTGACACGAGATCCCCTCTCTCAAGGGCATCAACAATGAAACTCACGACTTTCAATAAAGCATCAATTGTGGACTTCCCTGCTCTAAAGAGTTATTTATCACAAAATAACGGACCTGGATGATTTCCAGAATCTCACCCAGAACCGGATTATTGAAATAGCACGATAATTGTCTACTTATAGAGACTTATCACCTTTTTTCCATAATGGTAAAACTTTCGCAAATTTAAAACAGCTAGGAAAACAACCTGTAGATATCCAGGAGTTGAAAAGGTATGTGAGTGGTCTGATAATTGCATCAATGATCCCTCTCATTATTTCACTTGATAAGTCGTATCAATCTAAACATTTCGTTTTTTTAATGACCTTACTGCCTCGATTATTTCCGAAGGCAATATGGGTGCAAGAAAAAAAGAGTCACAAGACCATAACTAGAACTGAGTAGATCAATCGAAGTCTCAGTCGCTTGAGATAAGCCCGATATCACACTTCCCGCAACATTGGCAAAAAACTTCGTGATTTATTATTTGCCAGCTAGTTTTTGGCTTGTTTTCTGATTCAGAAATGTAATTATTGTGAGCTGTTTTTTTACTCTATTTAACTGAATTCTGTAGTGTTTCCGATATGCTCTCCCAGATAACACAGGAAATCCTATGGATATCCAATTCATGTCCAATTCTGGTCGAGATATCCCTGGATTTGAAATGGATATCCATAAGATCCTCTATGTCAACGATCTTCCTCAACACATAATGGAAGGCTATGTTACAATGTTTGCTGATGATACTACGATAACTATATCGGGTGAAAACGCTGAGCAACTCATCAGCAAATCAGAACGCATTATTGATCAGTTCAGCACCTGGTGCCAAAGAAATAAGCTCATTCTAAATACTTCAAAATCGATCAGTGTTAATTTTCACTTCAGACGAAATATTCCAAATGGTCTATGCCCAAACTATGATATTCAAGCTTCTGAAGAAATAAAATTTTTGGGTACCTACCTAGACGACAATTTAAATTGGGAAAAACAAGTGGATCATATTTGTGCCAACTTGAATAAAGCATACTATGCCATAAAGCAGTTGAAATCCAGTTTGGATGAACCTGGCTTACTCAACATATATTATGCCATGGTCTTTTCTCATCTAAGTTCAAATGTTATGGCCTGGGGCAGGGCAAGGGATTTTTCCAGAATTTTCTTAGCGCAGAAACGCGTCATAAGGCTAATCTTCAATATGGATTTCCGAGATAGCTGCCGGCCCGTTTTTATAGATAAAAAAATATTAACAGCCTCTTCTATCTTCATCCTCAAATGTATTATGTTTGTCAGGCAAAACCCCAAATTATATGAGAAGACTGCTACAGAACGCAGTCATAATACAAGAAATGGTGATCTTTTGAGAATCCCACAACATCAAATGTCAAATTATAAAAAATCCCCTCATTATAATGCCATTACTTGCTTCAATAAGTTACCAAATGTAGTCAAAAGAATTAGAAGTGATAAGATATTCCATGATTGCATTAAAAAATTTCTTTTAGAGAAATGCTATTATGGTTATCAAGATTTCCTAACTGACAATCTCACAAATAATTTCAATCAGTGTTCCCAATTTTAATTAGGGTAAATTTTGTGAATGTTGTAAAATGCTCGCATACCTTTTATGTATGTGAGTATATATGTGTATTTGTATATATTTATATAGGTAAACCTGTGCTCGTTTTTATTTTTTGTATTTTTACTTAATTTTCTTGAAACTGACTTACCATATATACCAAGTGTATCAAAAACGGTGAATAAAAATTATTATTATTATATTATTATTATTATATCCGTCGACGGATTTGAAATGGATATCCTTCAGAAGATATCATATGGATGGCCATAAGATATCTGGAGCAAATATGGATAAGTTTAAATTGCAAGATTGATTTTTATTGTGTCAATTTCTGAGTGTCTTTCATGCTCGTACATATAGATTAATTTTTTCGTTTTTCTACTTGATTTGAAATGAATATCCATCGAAGGATTTGAAATAGATATCCTTCAGAAGATATCCAAGGAATGGCCATGAGATATCCAAAGCAATCATAAATGAATTTAAACATTATCGTAGATACACAAATTGTTCCTTTTCAAAAATACGTTGTCGCGGGGACCCTCTGCGACCACAGAACAGATATACATGTGTCTGCGACAGCCTGGCCATACTATACGCATAATTACTGGCGACGTCTGTCATTTTATTTTGTTGAGGAAGGTCATAGTCATAGCACTGAATCCAAAAAAACTTTTTTTTTATTTTCCTTTTTTTATACCCTGTTGGTCTGGACATAATGGTTTTCATCTGTAGCAATTGATTGTTTCCAAAGGGAATTATATATTGGCCGAATACAGGTAAATATCAATTGAAAAGGACATAACCTATGAACATCCATTATTCCCAATGCATTTATGTGTTTGCTGTTTGAGTTTCGATATTTTCAGAAATGCTGAAAAGCACGTCGTTACATTTGTCACAATACACGAGTTTTTCAAATGTCACAGTGCCCAGATTGAAAATGGTATGAATGCCTACAACAGTGGACATGTGATGAAGATGATTCATCAGTAGATTCGAACATTCTCCTATTGATTGCACTGAAAAAATGAATCTTTCGGAAGAATATTTGGAAACTGGATCGAAGTTCAAAGCTGCTGTAGGTAAGTTGTATGTTTTTCTATTCCTTTTTCTAGAACTCTTTTTTTAGGTACCTAAATGAAATCACAAATATGATTTTGTGGAACGATGCCTTTCTTCCATGCTCACTAATATGTTTGCCTCCAAATATAGCTGGTATGGAGCATAGAAAATAAACTGGACAACTGAAACTGGCTGAATTATCACTAGGTGAAAAGCCCATTCAGTTGTTCAATTTATTTGATAATAATTTGTATTGCCTCATAACAGACTGCTAGTTCAGTGCAAAATTTCCAAGGAATGTTCATGTCAAAAATGCTTATAATAGTATACCAATAAAGAGAGAGAAAAACTATGGCAGTGGTATATATTATCATCATCAGTATTCGAATTCAAAAGAAAGCATAATATTTCTCAGTATTTTTTCGTAGATTTCGACATCAATTATACCCGTGAATATATACATATTATTTCAGAAGCAGCTGACCTCAGTGATTCGACGGAAAATAAAAAAGCTACTGAAGAAGCCATCTAAGCTTGGCTGAGAAGGGCCAAAGAAAGGCATCTGCCATCTTCTAGAATATAGGAAACACCTGATGGACGAAGAAAATAGCATTCTATTTTTTTGATTATTCTCCATTTAATATTCTGTTTTTATTTTAGAGTTCACATATACATTTTATTTGTTGATAACCCCGAAGTTTAGGAAATTTTTTTTGATACCAGAGTTTATTAATACATTTTTTTTTTGTTCAATACCATCATTTCATTTCCCTCCAGATCTCTATTACTATATTTTATCTTCGATATATATCCCCGAAGGATATCTTTAGAATATCTCTCAAGGAATCTTTCAGATAGCTTTTGAATATCCCTGAAGGATATCTCATGGCTATTCCTGAAAGATATCTTTGAAGTATATCTTATGGATATCTTTGAAAGATATCTCATGGACATCTCTGGAGGATATCTTATGGATATCCTTGAAGGATATTCTATGGATGTACAGGTTGTTCCACTTTCGACATCCATCGGATGTCCATAAGTTATCTTTTGGATATAATTGGATGTCCATAGTACATCCATAAAATTCATGAAGGATGTCCAATGGATATCCATTGGATGTCCTTGTGTTATCTGGGCTGTAGGCAGGGTAACTTTCTGCAGTTCTTGTACAGTCGCAAATAGTTTTTAGACTGGAGAGGTTTCCTCTGATTTCACGCAGATAGTCATTGAACCATCTGACTGGAGGTTTAATTTGTCCATGGACTTTTTCTTGGTAAAACATTTTTTCCGTGGTGTATTAAAGTATCTAGAAAGTTGTTGGCATAATCATTTATGTCACAGTTTTCTATGTTTGGTATATTCCAAGAAATATTATCCAATGATGATTTCAGCTTCAATATATTGTTTTTCATGTATTTGCTGCCGCCATACTGTTGTAGATGGCTTACGAAATTCAGCATTTAGGATCATGAATTGTCCGTAATGGTCAGATAAACATGGCTCCACCACATCCGTTTCAAAAATAAATAGTTTTCGAGATTTGTCAAGATGTCTATGCAGGATGAAGGGTGTGATGAAACACGTGTATCTTCATTATGTTTTGAAGCATCTGTGAAAGTTCCATCGAAATCCCTCTTGTCCCCATATTTGTCACCCTTTCAGCAAGCTGCTATTCTCAAGGAGCTCGAGCGGAGTTAATAGACATTTACCATGTTTTGAAGCATTTGTGAAAGTTTCATGAATATCCGGCTCTACCTCATTGTTCACAACTCTACCCCGAATTTCGCTCCATAACAATTTTCACGAATCCCATAATGGCCAATCCGGCCATGGATTCTACGCCGCTGCCTACCTTACCTTATCTCTTTGTGGATTCTACAGGTCTCGCTGACTGCATATCGCAAATGAGTCAGTACACCGCTCTCTCAGTCAGTCGTGTATTCGCTGCGTTACGCTTACTCCGCTAGGCTATGCATTCATATTACGTGTAGTGACAGTGAAAATCAACACTGACTCGAACTTGCTGTAGAACAAAAACGAAACTATGACACCCCAATGCAATCCCGTCTTCCACTATACCAAACAACCTCTCCTCACCCAAAACAACCATGTGACGTTGTTGAACTCAAATATATTGAACAAAAGAAAATCGAAATGTGATAAAGAAAAAAATAGAATCAAGTGCGTGATAGTGGGGGACCAGGCTGTTGGAAAAACTTCTTTGGCAGTCTCTTACAGTAACGATAGTTTTCCTAGTGAATATATTCCGACTGCTTATGATAACTATAACGGTAAGTTGCTACAGATTGGTCTGCTGCCTTGTAATTTCTTGCGCACGGGTCTTCAGAGGTATTTGAACTATCTTTTGAATGCCGATCTTGAGGAGATATGTAAATTTCGTCATCATAAAACTTGTAGGTTTTCACTAATTCAATGTACATCTCAATAGTATAAGATCTAGGTACCTACTACTGATGTTTTTTGGAATAGTCATTCCTAGAGGTATTGAAATAGTTGGAAAAAAAAGAATTTGCGAGTTTTGTCGACTTTCAATCAACGTGTTCGTTTAATGAAGAATAACTTTATTGGTAGTTCTTTCAAAGCAATCATAACAATCCAACTCATCCCAAATATACATTTTGCAATGCAACATAATTTCTTTGTTAGAACGAATTTATTTTATAATATCAGTATGTATGTCTGGTAAAGTAATCTAAGACAATTTAGGTACATCCATAATTTGATGAAAACGATAAGTAGGTACCTGTTCCTTAGTTTTTCTATCGATACTACAATAATTCATGACATGAACATTTGTAGCATTCTTTAAAAATGATTTCAAGAACATCAAATATTGTTTTCCATTCAGAAAACCAACCTTGTTTGACACGACACTCATCCTTCACATTTTATAAGAATAACCGAATATTGCTTAGTTTAAAATATCAAACAAGTACATGTACATATACAGTGCTCGTCTAAAGTCCGTTCCCCCCCTACTAATTTTTGAACCGCCTGGTATATCGCAACGAAATTTGGAGGGCTTGAATAGGAGATGAAAACCAACTTTTTCATGAAACAGCTGAACGTTTTAAAATGGCGGCTGAGCGCCATTTTCAATAATTTTTTTAAATAGAACACCCCGTATATTATTCCGATTTCGAAATTTGCTCATAATTCTCAACATTTTTCTCCAATACACTTTACTCCTAAATTCAATTGTTTTCGAAATATTAACGTTTGAAAAGTGACATTCCGGTTTAAAATGAAGAATGGATTTTGGTCACTTCCGGTAAAACATTCTGCTAACTGAACGTTGTTATTGATTTGTAGTCAAATCTCTCAATGAATTCGACTGATAAGAGGCGTAAAGAGAGTTTATTAAGGATAAACAGTACCGCTTACCGGAGAATCTCGAAGCCTACGAATGTGTTCTGTAAATTCACAATCAAAACAAATTAGTTAGCTAAAAAATTATAATTTATTTTTGAATAAGACTTTTATTTAACCCCAACAATTATTTCAGCAAGTGTTCAATGTGGCCCCCTTCTAAATCTTGACAATAAAGTGCCCTATTATAAATAGCTTCTCTCACGTTGATGAAAGTCTGTTCATCTATTTCTTCACATGTATCTATTATTCTGCGTTCCAACTCTTCTATTGTTTGGCATTCAGTGGCGTAGATTTTTGACATCAGATCCTACCCCCAAAGGAAAATAATCTAGAGGTGTAAGATCCGGAGAACTTGGTGGCCATTCTACACTTTCCCTGCGACCTTTCCATCGCCCAGGAAAGTTTGTATCGAGGAACTCTCTAGCAATGCGATCGAAATGGGGAGGTGGCCCATCCTGCTGAAATATGATTTCCTGATTGTTTAATACAATTTCTCTTATTCGAGGTTCAATTTCAGTTTCTAAAATATTTCTGTAAAGAACTCCTGTAAGATTGCCTCTGATGAAAATGGGTCCAACAACGCGATTGCCCAAAATCCTCGCCCAAACATTCACCTTTTTAGGAAACTTGGTATGTCCCTCTCTGAAAATATGCGGATTAGTATCGCTCCAGTATCGTACATTCTGTTTGTTGACTTTTCCATTGAGAAAAAACGTGCATTCGTCTGCGAAACATACACGTTTCAGGAAGCCCCGTTCTCCTTCAATTGTTCTTGTGAACCACTCACAAAATTCAACCCTCCGGTCTGGATCACCCTCCGTGAGAGCATGCAGGATTTTCATTTCATATGGATGAAACTTTTCTTTTTTTAGGGCTCTTTGGACACTTTTTGAACTTACTCCACAGGATTCAGCAACTACAGACGTTGACTGAGTCGGATTGATTACCATTTCAGCAACAATTTCTACCTTTTTTTCTTCCTGATCTTGGAGCATCTTTCAGCGTACCAGTTGCTTGGAGCTTATTTAATAGTTTGCGCAAATATGACCTCGAAATAGGATTCTCGGGAAATCTATCATTAAACATTCGGACTGCTAGATGATAATTTCTTCCAGCTTCTCCAAATATCAAAACTGCTTCAAATTTATCGTGCCATGATCACACTTCTCACAAAAGGATTTAGGCGCTCAACGGACTATCTGACAGTTAGCGCGACAACGATTTTTTCCAATGCAAACTTGATTGAAAGCAACCTTAGTGTTTTTGGTTGAGTTTGAAATGACCAAAATGTCACTTTTCAAACGTTAATATTTCTTGAATTTAGGAGTAAAGTGTATAAGAGAAAACTGTTGAGAATTATGAGCAGATTTCGGAAATAAAATAATCTACGGGATGTTCTATTTAAAAAAATTATTGAAGATGGCGCTCAGCCGCCATTTTGAAACTTTTAGCTGAGATTTTTTCATGAAAAAGTAGGTTTTTATCTCCTATTTAACCCCTCCAAATTTCAATTTCAAAAATTAGTAGGTGGGAACGGACTTTGAAAATGTGGTCAACAAAATGAGACTATTGTTATAAAATTCAGGAAATGAGAAATGTTCTCAATTCAGTGAATCTCTGATACATTGTATTTGCTCTAGTGGAGTTGCTGAACATTATCTGTCTGATTTTACTGAATAATATTAAAAAGATAGAAATAGAGACCCTCGAGCACAAATATTGAACTATTAAAAATCTGCGCGAAAAGCGTTGTACAACGTTTCTCCAAATATTTCCAGCAAAATGGCACAATATATTACTAACTGATAAAAACATGGATGTAGTCGTAAATATAAGACTAAAAAATGTATTCCCAAAAGTGGAAGACACGTGAAATTTGAATACCTTTAAGGTTGTTGCCTCGTAGATTATGTCTAAACTAATGTTAACTTCATCTTCCTGAAGGTTTTTTTTTATTATTGTGTTCCAAAACTCGACTTTGTCAAGTTTTATACAATCGTTTCCCAGATGGAAGCACACTGGGGTGAGTTATGTGTCATTGTCAATGGGGGCTGAAATTGGCATGTTCACTTGGTGGCGTTTCTGTAACGAAAGCGTTTCGGCTTACTTCTCATTCATCAGCTAATAAGAAAACGGCGAAAAATGTGAATTATCGTCTTATTGGTTGAGGAGTGATCTGCAAAATCCCACCAAAAGCAGAAATGGAAGTATTTGTGATTATCTTCAATTGTGCATCAATAATGGTACGAGTGAAACGAGGAATAAAATATCTACAACAATCAAAATATTTTTTATTGATTATCAATAGCCGGAATTTCCTCTCAAATATAATTCCGCATTCAGTTATTATGTGAAATCTTTTCCACTACCTATTACTTCTATATTGTCGATGAAATATATGATAAATGTATAAAAAGTTGATTATTTTCCATTTTAAATTTTTCTTCAAAAGTCCCAAAATGATTTTTGTGAAGATGTAAACATTTCTCTCGATATAAGTGACAATTCATCCGTTGGAGACTGGCTAGATGCTGTTTTAATTGGGGCAGATATTAAATTTCTAGAACAATCCAAAAACCATATGTTGTTCCCAATAAAATCAAAACGATTCTACGAATCCTCGTTTAGATAAAAACAGCAAACACGAAATGGATTGATTTTGAAATAAAAGATCTGTATAGAAGACGTAGTCATTTAGAAATTTATACATACAAATTTCATTTCAAATCAACCTATAAACTAGGAAATAGCGAATTCGAAAAGTTCAATGCTTTTCCATAGACGAAAAAAGTCGATCATCAACCACATATTGACAGTGTATTTTACCTGATGATGCTAACTAAGTTATCGAAATGCGCATATAGGTATGAAGTGAATAAGAGTGGTGAAGGGGTTGATTGAGCAGTTTTCAATTCACCCCCTAGTAATAATATACTTTGCTAAATAGCTTGGGGTGTTATTACTGATTATTTTATACTCAATGGAAATGTTGAAATATTCTTCTGGTCGATGAACAATATCTTCTCGAAAGTCATTATCCCATCATCTAGCTAAACACGAGATCCATCAAGATGTAAAACAAATATATGATTAGTAACACAATAGACTGTTTCGAACAAAGCATCAAGAATTATTCCTATTGTCGTCAGTTCTTTAAATAGGTACAGCTCGTCAATACGAACGACTATGAAAATTTCATTATCAGACTGCCCTTTTGTTGCACAAAAGACATTGGTAGGTACATCTGCACAATGCATAATTTTCCTGCAGAAATAGAAGAGTTAATATTGTAAAGTACACAGGGATGATCTTTCCCCTTCAAGTTATATATTCATTCAATCTTAGCCTGTGCGCCATGGCAGTTTAAAAAAACAATCTGTAATATATGTTATGTCTAAGCATTATAACCGGATGAAATGATTCTTTTTAATCAACGAAATAAAAAAGGAGAAGGTTCTCTAGTCGACGCGTATATTTTTTTATGTATGATCAGAGCAGTCCGATTCCAATGTTTTTTTTTTCATTGGATAGGGTGTACTTCAAAGTTGGTCCCATTTGAATTTGAACAAAAAAATCCATCCCTAGGGATAGCAAAATGGAGGATATTGATAGTTCACCCTCTGAATTTTGATCCGTTAACCGATTCTATCAGGCATATTTTTGTAGTGGGTTTTTCGATTTGGATGATTCTTTTTTTATTAGATGTGGTATACCTCATAGTTCATCATATTTAAATTTGCAATGAAATAATCTACTCCTATGGGTAGAAAAATAGGGGATGATTGATTTTTCACTTGTGAACATTGGCACACATATGTAGTTGACATTGACAGATCCTCCTACATCAGTCACAATAATTACATTCTATGAAAGGACGGAATTATATACAAAGTGATGAAATCAACTAACCAGAACTTTTAAAAATAATTTTTATTATATAACAATAAATAGTTAAAGTAGATAATCATTGATTTGTTGAAAATATAAACAAGATGTTCATAAAATCAGATGTGGAATCATCTGCGACTGAAAGATAAACTTTAGTCACTATCTTCCATCGTCAAGATAACCTCTTGTGGGGTATTCATGTTGAAAAGGGAAACACTCTCAATTGAGAGTGTTTCCCTTTGCAACATAGATAATCATATTATTTAACAGTTAATAGTTGAAGTAAGCTGGGTAAGTAAGTATTTTGGAAGTAATCAAAAATTAAGTAGGTAGTAAATAGTAGATGTCAGCAACAAAAAATAGAAAAATAATAACTTTTTAACAAAAAATCAAACCGACGAAATAATCAACTGAAAAGCAAAAAATAAAATAAACCTTCTTAGTCTCAATGACAATTGAGCTCCTAAACTAATGTGAGTAACTTATTTTGAGTCGACGCCAAACAAACTAGCAATTGAATTGGTAAAGCGTAAAATGATGGCAGCGAGATATAATGATCTTCGATAATTGTTTGTTAGGCGCCGACTCAAAATTATTTACTCACATTAGTTTAGAAGCTCAATTATCATCAAGAATAAGAAGGTTTATTTAATTTTTTGCTTTTTAGTTGAGTTTTTCGTCGGTTTAATTTTTTGTTAAAAAGTTAATATTGAATATGCGCTGGTCACGTGTTTCATGCGTCCTTGTTCCTTCGAATACCGCCTCATTCTTTTTTTCACGGACACATTTCCACAGTCCTTACTATTCTTGACAATCTAAAACTGTCCTGTCCACTGGAGAAAATATATTGGGCAACTCGGGGAATTCATACCATCCCTCTTTTGAGAAACACTGACCAAGCTTTGTTAGCTGACTTCAGTTTTGTATCTTCAAAATTAACAGTTCATTATTTTATAAGGAGTAAGATAGGTACCAACCCGTTTTACGGTTATCTACACCTGTATAAATTGAGTGAGATTTGCTTTCTTCTTTCCTTACTCATTTGCCATAAAAATGCAAATAAACGTGATTAGAAAACTTTCTTGGAACTTGAAGCGGTTTGAAATTATTTAAAGCATTTTGTGGCAAGGGAAGTATTCTCACAGAAATAACTAAATGCATTATACATTTTATTTACCATGGAGAGTCCATTTATAGGAATATTAATAGGATTGATTCATTCCGCTAATCACCCAAATACTAATCTGACTGAACATATGTGTATAAAAAATTAGAAAGTTTTGCAAGACTGAAGGTATTACTTGGAATAAAACAATGTACTAGCTAAAATGAGGATCAACAAAACTGTTAGTTATTAATCTAATGCAATTAATTAGCTACATAGATAGATAGATAGATAGAGTTGAAATTATTATTCCTTCTGATTAATTTTTTTCATTTTTTTGCTATAAATTCAAATAACCGTAATATAAAAACTTCCTTGTTTCAGCATACTTCAAGTGTTGAAGCGAGGGATACATCTTCACAGAAATATCATTATGCAATAACCATTAAAGAGCTTTATTTGCTAAAATATCACAATAGAACTGAGGACACATATATTATGGCACTTCAAATCCAGTTCATGTAGATATTTTTTTAAAAGGCGCCTCGATTACTCAGGATTAGTCAACTCTGTAAACACATTTTGATGATTTATGAATATAGATACTTCGCGAGAAATGATTTCCTGATAAGATATCCCTGAAGGTGATATCACAGATCACACCATATAACATCAATATAGTTATTTATGAGCTGTTTTCGATTATTCCATGAGAGTTTCTGACTAATTGATATATAAAATTGGATATTTGAGTTGAGAGCAACCACAGACATACACAAAGTGAAATGCGAGAAGTGGGAATTGTGAATAAAATATTCCCTTGTTTTTAATAATTCGTGTTCATTTGAATTCTTTGATTGGAGAAGAGGATGCGTTTTGTTGAGAGGTCTGAAAACTAGCCTGTATGAAAACTTCTTATAAATACATAGAAAAGTTGAAAAATATGAAATTCATTTAAAATAAGTACTCTGGATTTGGATAATACTGGGTTGGAACCAAAAATTTTTAAACCCCCAAGAAAATTAATTCATAGGAAGTAAGCAGATAAAGCAGAATTGAATATATGCAATGCAATGTTCCATTGTTTTTTAAATGACATGGTTATTCAGAATGTCCATGACATGGTCCTATGAATCAATAATTGACAAACCTTTGAACTTAATTCTTATTTAACCGACCTTTCTCTTTGGATAAAAAATGTATACTGTTCTGATAATTTCGCGATATAAATTTCACAAAATTCACGATATATTCCCCATCTCATTTATTTTATGTTGGTCTGATGAATGAAAAATGCAATTCCACCCATACAGTAATTATCCTTGATCTAATACAAACTTTCCGAATCCAAAATCTGAAATTTTTGCTGAAAAAAATCAGTAAAAACTTGTTTTTGGAATAGGAGGCTGTAATACGGAATTTAGAATATTCTTCAAATTGTAAGTCATTTATTCAAATAAACTATAGGTGTATTTTGAAAAATAAAGTTACATTACTCTCAAGCTACTTTCAAATTATTTCACCTCCCTCGTATACGAATGGAGATAAATGAAATTTGGATGGTGCAATTTGAGTTTGAGCAGAAGCAAAAACTTTTATCAAATACAATTTTCTGAGAAATTTTAAATAAAATCTGCCGGACACATATATGAATTGTCTATCTGTCAATAACAATGTACAGAGTATGTTACTTGCTTTGTATCACACCAACTTCTCCTGGGTGATGCTGGAGATTATGTCGGGTGTCCCTACAACGAAAATGAGAAATATATCACCAAAAATCAGTATCCCGAAAGAGTCACACACAAATAATTATAATAACATCTGTTCATTCCAGTGAATGGCAAGAGAGTTAATAGTTATAATTGAAGTTAGATTTGAGATCATAGCTCCTATTTTTTCTTATTTCGCTTTAGTTTCTTATTTTTAAATAAACACACTGCTTTCAAATATTATTTCATACCATTGTTCAATCATTTAGATATTTTATCACCACTTTCACCACTGTTCTCTCACAAATGTAACAAATTGTTACGTTATATTCATGGCATATTTAGATCAGTGATAATTAATAAAATTATAACGCCGTTCCCATTAACTAAACTTTCCCAAAAAATGAATAATGAACAAAAATGGCAAGAATAAATAAAATTTAATCTAATTATTATTTTCATTTTTTCACCACTGAGGTCATGCTTTGCTGCTGTTTGCATAAATTGAATCTGTATTCATAATTCTTTCTTTCGCTCAGCATTTCCTCACAACTGGCTTTCACGATATTATTAACAATTATTTAATCAAGAATATGCTACATATAATATCTATACATATATGAATACGATGGAATCCCTGAGATGACCTCTCCTTAATCAGAGTGGTCAAACCAATTGGGCATTTTATTGGCAACCACTCACATATGTGTTCATATTACTAGACAATACTGGAAGGCATTAACTATTCATAAATAACTCACAAAGTGCATTTACCTGGAAGTCCTAGGTGAAGGTACGGATAATTCATTAACATGCATACCTCTCGTATAGCTGTCGATGTTGTTTGAATTTTAACATATTAAAAGAAATTACATTGTTGACGTGGGAAACTAGACAATTAGATACGTCGTTATCATTCTCAGATTAGATATGCAAGTAAATGATTTATTATATGCCCGAAGTTTCTGAACTAATTTGAAATTGAATCACATGGCGCTACTACATGATAATATGCAACATTGCCTTAACGAGGGTTTCATAATTTAGGATAACATCATCGTTCCAATAAACCTCTGCTCCTAAACACTCTCATATTCACTAGATTGATTGGCAGAATAATTTTGTAATGCAAATTAAGCCGAAAACGGATCATTCTGATGCAAATATGCCCCATTATATCTTGCTAATTTAGTATTATATTCAATAATACCCAGTAAATCAAGATGGTATGAAGAAGTATATGAGAGAAAGGAGTAAAAATATTTGTGGAAAGGTTCTGTTAGCGTACTTCGAAACAATATAAAACTATAAAACAACTACAGTTTGGAGTATCTACTCAAAGTTGGGGGTAAAATTAAATGACAAAAGAAACACTGACATCCAAAAGTGAAAGATCTGCCGGATATCACACCAAAATCTATGATTTTTATAAGGGAGAACTTTGAAACTTTTATTAGAAAGTTTTTATTTGCGAAGGTGACATGATTATATCTATTGTGATCCTATTTCTGTTTTCTCAATGCAACCTTATTTAAGGCAGCCCAATATTTATTTATTTATTTATATTCACACAGGCCTATTGGCCTAATTACATGAATAATATACACCTGAAATACAGTAAATAATAATTTTTCTAAACTAATAAGTAACAGATAAATCAATGCTCGATAGAATTATAGGGGACATCAGTACGAAGTAAACAGTATTACTGATAATAAATAGTATCTACTTAATATCTGGTTTAGTAAATATTATATGCTGATGGATATTTGTTGTTGAAGAGAGAATTTTCTGAGTCTGTTTAATGTCAGAGACCAATCTACATCAATCAATGCATTAATTGTAATTGGCCAGTCGAAGAATGTTTGCAAGAGGAGTAATATTTCTCCCACCATCAGCTGTTACGAACAGCCTCGCATGTCTCTCATACATGTGGAGGGGTGATTCTGTTTTCTGCAGAATCACGAGCAACTTTTGAATCACGACACCTGACATGAGTATATAGGTGGTATATAGTTTAGGATTTTTATTTGACATTTTGACCAGAAAACCATCAATTTCTTCATTTAGAACTACACTATAATTACTACAAATCCCTGATAGAACAGACGTCTAACGATTCAAAAAATGCTTGGAAAGTCGTAAAATAAATTAGTAAAACCAATGAATCCCCCAAATGCATCGACTCCATTAAGAATAAAAAAGGAGATCTATTAATAAACATGAAAGACATCGCTAATGCATTCAAGAACACATTTTTCAACGTTGGGAAAAATTTATCCGAAAAAATATTACTGGACCCCAATTACCAACATAATAGTCGTCGAATGCCTAACAGCTTTTTTATTATTCCAACCAATCGCGACGTGTTGAAAGCCTAAAACGTAGATGATACCGCATTGATCTATTCGAGTAACTCAGGGGATGATTTGAAATCAAAAGTAGAGGATGACTTCGTTCATATAAAGAGTTGGTTTGATCACCAGCTACTCATTTTAAACCTTGAGAAAAACATAACTTTTATTACCAAAAACTGAATTGTATATTATTCAGATTTAGGTTACTGAAGAAGATTTTGCCCATTAGACAATTGAAAATATTATATCACTTGCTACTAGAAAGCCATATACGATACGGAATATCTGCCTGGGGTTGCTCGTCCAAGGTACACATTTACTCACTTGAAGTGCTTCAAAAATGATCTTAAAATAATCTATTCAGAAAAACAGACTTACCCTTCAGAAGACCTTTACGAAGAATCAGGTATTGTAGATGTCAGACAACTCTTTCCACAGAATATTGTTTGTCACTAGCATCAAAACAAAACAAAAAACCAAATTATTTCTCACAATAACGGAACAAGACGAAATAAAAAGGCAACTATTGGTATACGTCAGACATTAAAGAGACTCATTATAAATGCTAATCCGATACCGTTATCATGGCCCATTGTCCGAGGTGTGAACTAAAACATTTTAATGCGCGAATTGAAATTTGTCCATGTAATTTGACAGTTATGACTAATTTGATTGATTTTTAACCTATTTATATTAGGTTTGGATTATGTTATAAACTAATTTGCCTAAAATAATCAGGTTAGGCCGTCAATTGAAGATATCATCTTGTGTGAAAATTTCATTGTATCGGTAATGAATTATAATGAATCTCTTAGATTTACTGCAGTACTATAACTTTCATGAGAAAAGCGCTCGAACAGAAGTCCTAAATACCCGAGGAACTGAAAGAGATCATTAACATTCGCGTCTTCCAAAAAAAAGGTTGAAATACTACATCATCGCAAACCCACGTAAACTGTTCACCGATCTTCTTGAAAATAAATGAATTCCTCAATTCATGTACTTTACTGGAATAAAGTGATGCACTTTTTTTCCTAGTAATATAAAGCTAATATTCACTTCATTTCATGTTGCGGAAAAATCATACCTTGTTTTCGATTTATGGAAATGTCCAAAGACCAAACCGTGTCAGTCCAATATGAAAGCATTTTAACAATTAACGACTAATTCGTTCCTATAAGGTCACCGTTACCATAATATATTTTAATAGGATCTAACAAGAGTGGCGCTCACTTAAAATAATTGATTATTAGCACTTCTTGGGTCAAATGTTAAAAAGTCAATTTAATACTTGATTGTACAAAAACGTTGGAATTGCAAATAGTCCTGACTGTAGAAGAAAATATGGAACATACTTCTTTTGATGGGATTTGATCAGAATTTTGAATTTGATATGATTGTTGAAACACTGCTGGGACTACCGGCCATATTTAATTTCGTACAGAATCTATATTTTGAGAATATAACCACGTATCTGTCTGTCTATAGAGGCTATATAATTCATAAAATATATGACTTTCGAAATTTACATTTAATTATTTAAAGCACTATCAAATATAGGAATTCTGTAAAAGTAAATTCATCCTAGTTTTAAGTTTATCATCATAATTATTGTGTAACATTTTTGAAATACATCAAATTCAATACCGAAAAACATCTTTCCATTTACGAATACAATCATAATAATAGTATTTATTTAAAAAATACAGATGGTTGCGTTTTTCTACTTGTCAGTAATTCAAGAAGTGAATGAGCAGTCATCACTGTAGTGAAAATTTCAAAATATTGTTTCTTGTGCGTGATTCGGCCACCTTAGTATCAAATCAATGTAAAATAATCAAAAGTTAAGGGTTAGTAAGTAAAAGTGAGTCAAAGATTAAAAGTAGCATATTGAATGAATTGAAATAATCACAAATACATTTTCTGGTTAATGTCACAAGCGAGTTTGAGTAAAAGAGGTGTATCGTCCAAACAGAGTCAATCCTCAATTACCGGACACAATATACAGTGCCCGCCTAAAGTCCGTCCCCCCCCCCTACTAATTTTTGAACCACCTGGTATATCCCAACGAAATTTGAAGGGCCTAAATAGGAGATAAAAACCTACTTTTTCATGGAAAAATCACAGCAAAAAATTTCAAAATGGCGGCTGAGCGCCATCTTAAATAATTTTTTTAAATAGAACACCCCGTATATTATTCCATTTTCGAAATCTGCTCATAATTCTCAACAGTTTTCTCCAATACACTTAACTCCTAAATTCAATTGTTTTCGAAATATTAACGTTCGAAAAGTGACATTCCGGTTTAAAATGAAGTATGGATTTTGGTCACTTCCGGTGAAACATTTTGCTAACTAAACGTTGTTATTAATCTGTAGTTAAATCTCTTAATGAATTCGACGAATAATGTGTTCTGTAAATTCACAATCAAAACAAATTAGTTAGCAGAAAAATTATAATTTATTTTTGAATAACACTTTTATTGAACGCCAACAATTATTTCATCAAGTATTCAATGTGGCCTCCTCCTAAATCTTGACAATAAAGTGCCCTATTATAAATAGCTTCTCTCACGTTGATGAAAGCCTGTTCATCTATTTCTTCACATGTATCTATTATTCTGCGTTCCAACTCTCCTATTGTTTGGCATTCAGTGGCGTAGATTTTTGACTTCAGATACCCCCAAAGGAAAAAATCTAGAGGTGTAAGATCCGGAGATCTTGGTGGCCATTCTGTACTTCCCCTGCGACCTATCCATCGCCCAGGAAAGTTTGTATCGAGGAACTCTCTAGCCATGCGATCGAAATGGGGAGGTGCCCCATCCTGCTGAGATATGATTTATGATAATATATATTTTCTTTAGTTTCTTGACCACATATATATTTTCTTCAATTTCGTGGAATAAAGGTCTGATTCAGTCTATTCATATAATTTCTCTTAACTACGTTTCGTCATAGTATTTGTCATCTTCATGTTGAAAAATTATAATATTTGAATTATGCGTTCGCATCGTACGAACGGTATTGTATCTTTGTGACTGCGACGAAGTTATGGGAATGGTTTGTTTATCTTTCATGCTCCTTATGAAGAGGGTAAAAATGCATGAAAGATAAACAAACCATTCCCATAACTTCGTCGCAGTCACAAAAATACAATACCGTTTGTACGATGCGAACGCATAATTCAAATGATATAATTTTTTGACCTGAAGATGACAAATACCATGTCGAAACGTAGTTGAGAGAAATTTATATGAATAGACTGAATCAGACCTTTATTCCGAAAAATTTAAGAAAATATATATATATATATATATATTATATTGGAATAAAGGTCTGATTCAGTCAATTCATATTATTTATCTTAACGACGTTTCGACATGGTATTTGTCACATAGGTTAAACACTTAAAATAAAAATATGGAGTTTGAGACATAGGTATTTAACTTAACACAATATTGAAATGTATGCACTAAAATAATTCTCAAAAAACATATGGTTCCAAATATAACACGTTATAATATATATAAAAATATTTGTAACATTTATTCACTTAAAAATTATTTCATTTGAGTTTTGCATTCGCATCGTACGAACGTTATTGTGGGAGTGTGACCTGCGTCGAAGTTATCGGGAATGGTTTGTTTATCTTTCATGCATTTTTACCCTCTTCATAAGTAGGTACATGGGATTGTTTATATTGAGTTCTAATATTTCATATTTTTAATTTTAGTGTTTTAACCTGATGATGAAAAATACCATGTCGAAACGTCGTTAAGATAAATAATAATTGACTGAAAATTTTTCCGAAATTAAAAAATATATATGTGGTCAAGAAACTAAAGAAAATATATATATATATATATATATATATATATATATATATATATATATATATATATATATATATATATATATATATATCATGCTCAATGATATAGCAAACCCTGGCAGACCCTGATCTTTTTTTTTCCTAACTAAATACACAACAGTGCAAATGCGCGCCAAGCACTTTTCACACACTCAATTATTTAAACCGGGGTTTTTATTTCCTTCTCCCGGAATAAATTCAGAAATTCACAACCGAAAGTTTCAACAAGACCGATTATTTTAAAAATCATTTCATAGAACTCGTATGAGCAAAGCAGGAGACGAGTAATTTTCCCATTCCTGAAAACCTAGCGCTAGCATATGCCGATTCCATCTGCCACAGATTTCATTTTTCGTAATCAGGTCTGTTCTTACAGGTTTTCACTACAAATTGTGTTACCTTCAACGAATGACTGGGATTATATCTTACTAGAATATGGCATATATATATACTTTCTTCGAAGTCTGCCATGACGTCAATAAACTTTACCGAAATATATTTGCCAGACTTCGTTGATAGCGGATCATCCAAGAATATCACTTTGTTTATTGTGTTCTCTTCAAAGCCATTTGTAATGTCAGTGATACTGATAGTCCAAAATGAGTTGACAATTATACAGTGCGCGTCAAAATTATGGAACAAATATTTCGCAAGCCATGTACTTTTGACAAAAATCCTAAAATAGGTCGATTTTTATTTTAAACTGCCGATTTTTTTATGTATATTCTAAAGAGGTTATGTCACTGGTATTGACATGGTGACGTAATCGGTAATTTTTTTAAATTGGAATAGATGTCTTGTGATACCTCATCTGAAAGGCCTTCCAATACTGCATTCAATGATAATAATTAATTAGATATTTTTTTACAGGGTGAACAAAAATTAATATTTTATTTCAATAAGAGAATAACTTTATATCCAACAATAGAACAGCTGAATAAGATGTTCGAAATGCCATCCACCAGTCTCTTGACAATAACCAAATCTACGGACACATTCCTCTTGCACATTGCGAATAACTTCCGGAGTAATTCTGTTAATTTCGATCCTAATTCGATTTTTCAACTCTTGTAGATTTTGCGGCCTATCTACATAGACCTTCGATTTCAAATAACCCCACAAGAAAAAATCCAGGGGCGTAAGATCTGGAGATCTTAGGGGCCACTCTATCGGTCCGCGTCTACCAATCCACCTCCTAGGAAAACGGTTATTCAAAAACTCGCTAACATCACGTGCATAGTGCGGGGGTGCACCATCTTGTTGCAACCAAATACTTTCATTTGGTGAGTTAGGATTGTTGGCGTTTGGAAAAATATATTTTTATTATTATTACATTATGATTATGAAACTCTTGTATTGTCATCGGTCCTTGATATGTGTGCCAAATTTCAGATTATTCGGAAGATTGGAAGTGGGTGAATATTTACTTCCAAGATTTCATTACATTGTGAGTTATTTAGTTACAAGTGAAGATAATGAAAGCGTGTTAAAAAATGCAAATTTTTACTTTTTTGAGCCAAAGGCTCTAATCCCTTAGACTGCCCTGGCAGACTAGTGAGTCAGTGCTCTACTACACCAATGGATCCTTTCCAAATATTTCCTAGTCTAAAATGGAAACAAAAGACAATCACAAATTAATGCCATAATAGGCAAGTTGGTGTCAAATAAATGTCAGTTGAAATATCAACAAATATGCTTCACAAATTCTGAGTGAAAAGGTTCTAAAAGTAAACTATGGCTACTTTAATATGGAAACCCAACGCATAGAAATTTTAATTTTCATTGGATGCGGAGATAGAACCAGAACTCAGCAAGAGGTATGCGACTTGTTCAATGCGAAGTATCTAAATAGACCTATCAGTCGTTCAACAGTCAGTAAGATTGAGAAAAAATTTAGAGAAACTGGTCATGTCAAACATATTCCGAATGCTGGACGTCCTAAAATAGAAGAAAACGTGAGACTTGATGTTCTATTGGGTGTAGAGAATAATCCTCACAATACTTCACAACAAATTGCAGCAGACCTTGACATATCCCAAAGTTCTGTATTACGTATCCTGAAAGCAGAAAAGTACCATCCATACAAAGTGCAGCTACATCAACAACTCAATGATGATGATCCCGATCGCTGTGTGGAGTTCTGTGAAATAATGCAGGATTTGTGTAACCGCAATCCACGTTTTATACAACAAATTCTGTTTTCCGATGAGGCTACGTTTTGCCTAAATGGTTCAGTAAATCGTCAGAATTGCAGATATTGGAGTAGGGATAATCCTCACTGGATGATGGACGGGCATACTCAATACCCTCAGAAAGTCCATGTTTGGGCAGGGATAATAAACGACAGGATTATTGGCCCGTATTTTTCCGAAGGAAATCTCACCAAATGAAAGTATTTGGTGGCAACAAGATGGTGCACCCCCGCACTATGCACGTGAAGTTCGCGAGTTTTTGAATAACTGTTTTCTTAGGAGGTGGATTGGTAGACGCGGACCGATAGAGTGGCCCACAAGATCTCCAGATCTTACGCCCCTGGATTTTTTCTTGTGGGGTTATTTGAAATCGAAGGTCTTTGTAGATAGGCCGCAAAATTTACAAGAGTTGAAAAATCGAATTACGATCGAAATTAACAGAATTACTCCGGAAGTTATTCGCAATGTGCAAGAGGAATGTGTCCGTAGATTTGCTTATTGTCAAGAGACTGGTGGATGGCATTTCGAACATCTTATTCAACTGTTCTATTTTGTTGGATATAAAGTTATTCTTTTATTGAAATAAAATATTAATTTTTGTTTACCCTGTAAAAAAATATATAATTAATTATTATCATTGAATGCAGTATTGAAAGGCCTTTCAGATGAGGTATCACAAGACATCTATTCCAATTTAAAAAAAATACCGATTACGTCACCATGTCAAAACCAGTGACATAACCTCTTTAGAATACACATAAAAAAATCGGCAGTTTAAAATAAAATTCGACTTATTTCAGGATTTTTGTCAAAAGTACATGGCTTGCGAAATATCGAATTTGTTCCATAATTTTGACGTGCACTGTATGTTATATACTATCTGTTGGGATATAAACCTCTTGAGAGAATTGTTATTGATATTATTGGAATTGGATGATCATGTCCCTATCAAAATTTGAAAATATCTGTAGAATTCAAGATTGCTGAATGATAGGTAAATTTAAATCAATGAGAATTATAATATTCCAATCTGAATTGAGATAATTAAACGTATGTCTCATACAAAAATATTTTTATCTTCACGTTCAAATCAAGCTCTCAGACCAAGTTGATTAAAAAAATGATAGCCAATAAAAAACAATTCAAAATATTTCAACATTTGTTTTATGAATATGTTACAATTGACTGAAGACGAGGAACTGGAATATTTGGAATAATGATGGTGATTCCTTGAGGGTTTTAGTTTGCGAAAAGGTGGAATCATATTTTTTTTGAATAATAAAGCAGGTAGGTTCGTTACAATTTATTCATAATTCACGCAATACCCGTTGTTGCTACAATTTTTTTCTTAACAAAGCCACGTTTATATCTCAATATGTTCAATCCACCCATAATACTTCCTGGATACTAAAATTTCATAGAGTTGCACTTTTCAAGAGTTTGTTCCACCGATGATATGTGTTCGATGTATTTTGTATTTAAATTTCGTTTTCAGCAATTAACTTTTTATATTGGAAGGAAAATTGCAAACTAACATGTGTTTCTTCATATGCTCATTTTACTCCAGTTGTAAATCCATGAGGTTTCAGGTATAGATCATTTGTATATTTTACCATGTAATTGGTTTAAAAAGTGTAAGTGATTGGTATTCAATTGGTATTCGTTGGAAATAACCCTGTGGTAGAAGTACGAAGTTGTGATATCCAACACATTTAAAAAGGATGAATTTCAAATGAATTGTATGATAAATATAAAAAGGAGATCTTAGAAATTTTTATTCCCCAGCGAAGCAACAAGCAGCAAGATGTAATTTGGCTTTCTTCATCCTCATTTTGTGTAAAAAATCAATTTCTAAAATTGAAATTACAATCTTTTGGAAGTGGAAATAAAAAATAATTTGTCTATCTTTCCACAATTGATAAAAAAAAATCCAATATAAGACAGCTGCTTGGGTTGAAAATATTCAATGAATGACAAAAATATTCATATTTTCTACCTGAATTAATTGTCCCTTTATGAGTTCCGCATCTAAAAGTGTTTTTTCTAATGTTCATATTCATTTGTTGAGAATATAAACAGGATGTTCATAAAATCAGATGTGGAATCATCTGCGACTGAAAGATAAACTTTAGTCACTATCTTCCATCGTCAAGATAACCTCTTGTGGGGTATTCCTGTTGAAAAGGGAAACATTCTCAATTGAATATTGATAAAAAGATTTTTCTGTGAATTGAAAAATCCACGATTAAAATGAAATTATTTTTTGTGAATGTCTAACAGAAAACAACTACTTCCCCGGCTAAAGCCACGCTGGACATTGAACTACATCTGATAGATATTCTGAAAAGGCCCTAAATCAAAAGAAAAAATCTGAAATTGAAAATTTGCATTTTCATTCAGATAGTTATTTGATTCTCTATTCCAGTCTTAATTAGACATTCACAAAAAATAATTTCATTTTAATCGTGGATTTTTCAATTCACAGAAAAATCTTTCTATCAATATTCAATTGAGAATGTTTCCCTTTTCAACGTTCATATTCAATCTTTGACATAAAATAAATAAGTTGAAAGTCAAAAACTTCATCAAATCCAACATACTCCCTCGACGTCATTTTTACAAGTTATATCTTGAAAATTGTGCTTGTCAAAAATCTCGTGTAAGTTTTTATCCGAGTTGTGTGGATAAAATCAATTTCAAAATACTTCACAAATAATAATTACCAAAAAAGCAACTCAATCATTGTAACACTGGTTCAACTGACTGACTGACAATATAGGGTCATTGTGAAATAATACCTGATCCTTGCGAGTTTCAACTATTATTGTTGTACCTAAACACTGGAAATTTTATAGGTAATATATTTTTATCCTATCGACTTTCCATGATTTCCTAAAAGGAGAATTAATTTACACCATTAGTTTTTTTATATATCCTAAAATTGTTCGAAACATATTAGTATTGCCTTATCACTGTTAAATTAAACATACATCAAATAACTACAAAACATCGTATGATACGGAAATATATGTAATAAAGAAAGAAAGAACCAAATATTTATTCTATCCACGACACCCATACTCGAATTATAAACAGCAGCAGATGGAACGTATTTATCTGTTTTCGCTTTTTAACCACTGGAATTCTGAGTAACAAGGAATTAAATACATTCACGGGCCTTGTTCCATGAACGATAATTATATAAATCGAAATGATCTTGACACACAGTGTTCATTTTGATTTTCCCAGAAATTGATTCCTGAAATTCTCAATGTTCTCAATTAATTTGTTTCTTCTAAAACATCTAGGGACACGAGTAGATTGGAAACAAATATTTTCCTATCTACTGCCATCTCCCTTTTCTTTGAAACAACATTGTGAAGTTAATGATCCCACGACATATTAAACGTATGATAATTCTGTGATTCCACACGAAAAACGGAGGAAACCTTGGTTGAATTCTAGTAATAAGTTATGTTTGTGCTTTCATACTGTATTGACATGGATGTCATTATCAATGTATGTGCAAAGCGAAAAGAAAATGCACTTAATAATATCTAATCTCAAATCGTTATCTTCATCAACTAGACCTATATTTCCATTTGCTTATGTAATTAATATTTACCGAGATACGTAAAAGACTTGCCAGCAGTATTCACTCGAATAATGCTGACCCTTGCTACTACATGCCCTTTAACTAACATCTTATAATGATTGATGAACCACTAACTATAAATGTATTTACTTTTTCGATGGGGATATTATTTGAGGAATATTTGTGATCAAGAACCTACAACTCCGTAAATATAGAAATACATGTGTGTCATGAACACAATCAACTCTGGTGATCACAAAAAAAACACAAATAATCAAACATAAAAAAAAAGTGAATGGTTGTCGCAATACTCTCTTTGGAGCGATAGATACTTTAAAGAGAAATTTCAACAATATTTTTCAATCCATGTGTGTCATGAACATAATCAACTACTTGGTGATCACAAAAAAAACAAATAATGAAACATTTATAAAAAAGTTGAATGAAGTTCAGGTTGTCACAATACTCCCCCGTTTGGAACGATAGATACATTGACAAAATATTTATGGAAAAAATATCAGATGATCCAAAAAATAAATGAAAATTTAAATTCGTTTAGTGTAGTACAAGTAAGAGAATAACTTTCTCACAGCGGTACTCCCCTGATTAAAGTGTTAATCATCTTTCTGTATGTATAAGCTTCCTTGTCAATATTCTTAAACAAATGATAATACGTTTTGGAGTTATATGCACAAATATAGTTTAAATTTATATTATACTCTGTATCTCGAAACAAAACGTCTCACGACAAAGTTATAAGAACTTATTTTCGATATGTTCTAAATGTTCTCATTAACTTTTTGGACACAGTGTAAATAACAAAAAACACTTTCACAAAGTCATTATTAGCCTTCATGAAGCGAAGAATATGTCCTTTTCCTTCTCAATTGATTGGAAAAAGTTATTCGAATATGAAAAGGAAAGTTGAGAGGTGAATTAAAATTACCCACAGAATTTGGACTTCCGGTTCTCGAGTGAAAAAATTAAAGTGAAAAAGATTTCCGGAAAAAGGGTTCTCGTTTCGCTGTGAATTGATGGCGAAGCCAGCCTTGTAGTTTTTCCCTTCTGGTAGAAGTTTTGAGAAAATACAAGTGTAGATTTGAATAGGTTCCAGTAGTTATGATTCAACACATTATCGTAGTTTTGATGGTAACTATATGAATGCTTATTACACTTCTCACGAGGTTGGAAATGATTTTGGTTCCGCACAAGATTTACACCACGAGTTATTGATGGAGAATGACACAAGCCAACTTCAATAATTAATGGATTCAAAGTGTGAATTTCTCTATATATTTGAAAGACCCTTCTTTGAATGAAGGTAAGGAATATTTTATTATTTCATTGGTATGAACTCCCAAGGTTTCTTTGACCTCTAGCAATTTCGATTTTTTGATTCTGAGCTCGTTTACTTTGTTATACAGTATGAGCAAGAATATTTAAAAAACTTTGATAATCAAGTCTAGTGCTACGAAACCAGGAAGTACAAATATGTTATAGATTGGTCAGGTACAAATCGTATAAATATTATAGCGTTATTGTTCCCTGGTTCTTGGTGCCTGGTAACGGTCAATTAATAATGGTACCTACAGGCAAATCAATTCATGGTTCAGGACTATCAGGAAGTCAGATATAGACAACTCAGAAAGCTGATGTGTCCTACCAAAGGGCTGATTTGCAGTAATTCTGTGGACATCCAGATTAGTAGCACTTATTACTACCCCAGGATTGTTAAGGTCAGACTGTTCTGGAATATTTTTTTGTGGCTCGTTTTGAGTTGGAGTGCTTGTACACATTACGTTGTTGGTACAAATTGCAATGTCGATTTTTAATTCCATTGTCTATTTACATTGTGTATGGATTTATTCAAAGGTATAAATAGAATTGATAATGCAACAGTGTGTAATATTTCAAAGTTGGGAAATTCCCATATTTTTGTTGTCATATGTTTTCTACGGAAGTACAGAGACCTATATTACATAACTGTACTTATTAAACCTTCTCAGCAATGTAAAATTGTATATATGATTATAGTAGCGATACCCTTGTTTTTATGAAGTTGATGTTCACATATCAACCTTATTTTAAATTCGAGGAAACGCCTGTATCAATACTCTACTTCGAAACGTAACCCAATGATTGAACAGTAGAGAAAATATCGAAAATCTTCATTTGTACTTGAATATCTATATGTGATTTTTATAATGTGGGATACCACTGAGTGGCGTCCATAAATAAGAAAAAAGGTCACAAAATAACAATATTTAACATCACACTATATGAATCTATTAGGGCCAGTTCCCACACGAGTCTCTTGTTCTGAGTACCTTACTCCCGTGCTCCAAGCACAATCCTCCAAGCCAAGTGAGACACTGGCTTTACATTACTCAAATTGCGATTATTAAGTTATTCAGATGCATTGAAAATGTATTATATCGCAGGATTTAACGCCAAACTGAATAGATCCGCTAGTTTTGAGTTCCATATTGCTAACCCGACCCTGGCTGTCGGACAAGTTATTAAGAACTTCATGCGCTCCAGCTTGTTCACCTAAGCCGAAGAGGTCAGTCTAAAGGCTGCTTTGTTGGCCTTGTACTGCAAGTTCATTTCCCTATATAGAAATAACAAATTTTGTAACCTCATTGATGTCTATATAGCCGTGATTCCTTTATTACAATGGATGTAATAATGTTTTTTTTAGTAAATTAGATCACAACGCATTTTCGGTTGGCAATTTTATCATCTAACAGCTGGGAATTGGAAGATTTTGGAAAAAAAAATCATACAAGTGTTCAAGGAAAATAAACTATTAACGCTCCCATCCTTGTTCATTCTGGAAACAGCCTGCTTGGTTTTTGAAAACAAATCATAGTATCATGCCAATGAGGGAATCACCCGTTAAAAAAACCTCTTGAAACTCTCCATTCCCCCAACTAATTTAATAAAAAATTCTCTAATTTATAAAGCTGCGAAGATTTACAATCATCCCCCTTCAAATATTAGATATATGGAAGATTATAACCTGTTCAGATCTTCTGTTAAAAAAATTATCTTAGATTTGGCTATCTATGAAATAGAGGAGTTCTTTCATAATACCCTGACTAACACATTATACTGTTTTACACTTTATTTTATATTATGACTGAATTGCCTACAAAAAGGCTTTATTTATTTATATAGTTTTGAATTACATTTCAATGTGTCTGTGCATGTAACCGATTTATACTGGAAAGTTTCTTTTTCTTATATACATTTATTTTGTAAGTTTTACCACTTATTATATTACCAGCAATCTTCTAGCTTTGTCAATAAAAATTTATTCTTCCGACAATAAAGTATATTTTGATCTGATTTGAATAAAGTGAAGCAGTATTACTAACTGTGCACTGTCAGTGACGTAAACTGTCAGTTGTCAAACAGCTGATGGGGGTACAAACAAATCTATTTTTTTTAAGTATTTGTTTCTTTCATGTGAATTTTCTACGTGAAACGATATCCCCAAATAAATTTCTTGACATTATTGTGATTATAGGTTCATTGTGATAACTGTGAAATGATTGTATAAGTCTATAGGTTTGTTATAAACATGAATCCATCAGTTTAAAAAATATACGATATCACACCTAATTAGTTTTATTTTTAGGTAGATTTCCAATGGAAATGTGTCCCATTTTTTCTGATAAATGAATCGTTTACTTGATTGATAGCAATTTCAGAATCAATGAATAAATAAATTGGGAAATCTACCTTTCTGGCTGGCCAGGCTATCGGGTTTTTAGATTTGATGAGGTATTACGGGTTTTGTTATAGTTCAACCATTTTCAATTGCAGAAACTGTTTCTATAGGGAGCAAATGAAAAACTCGTAAACATTCTCCGTCGGACAACGGAAGATCAAAACAGCCGATAGTCAACGTGGGTTTGAGTGACAGTTGTCTAGTTTTGCAGCATCCAATCAAAACGGACCGCAAGCCAATGATAATGCTTGTAGGGTGTCTATACATTGAGATTGATGAATCACCAGTTATATACGTGTTTCAGGAGGTCTGAGTGAATAAAAGCCAGTAGCGTCTCTGGTCTGGGATCGAAATAGGTTTTAAAATATTCTATAGTTGGGTGTGTTTTGTTGGAAAATATGGCTTTTTTTCGTCCATGGGAATATGGAATTATTGAGATCCGATTACCTATTAATACATACTTCCTCGCTTATGGCATATTTTCTTATTTTAAGGTATTTTTAAAATATTTAAATATCTGAATAAAATTTGTTATCCTCCGCCTCTGCTGCGCAAAGGATTCCGCCTCAAGACTGGCAAACTTGTTTTTCATGCTTCTGCAATTGTAAATGGTTTGACTATAACAGATCCAATCGAGGCAAGTATCAAGTATATGCAAGTTTACGGTTACACATTTTTCTTTGCTTTATTATTTTGACCGGAATAATGTTTTATTTTCACTTCTCATTATTCTGAAGGACTTATATAGAGAAAAGAGCGTTTTTCATGATTCTACAATACAATTTTATATTAGGTCCATATTAGGACTCACTGAGTCGTGTGTCAGATTCCGCTAAAGAAAATGTCCCACAAGAAATTCCCAAGAATTACAAGTCAATACAAACATATTTCAAAATAAAAAGTTTGGGAGATTTTAAAATTTAAATATTGAATAAAATTTGTTATCTCCGCTCTGTGCAAAGTATCGTAAGATGCAAATCTTTTTTCATGCTTCTGCAATTCAAATGTTTCATATAACAGTCCAATCGAGACTGATCAAGTATTGAAGTTTACGGTTACACCTTTGACTTATATTTGACCGGAATAATGTTTTTCCGACTCATTTCCTATATTAGACCAATCAATAGAGATTTATTCGTGGCAAAAATACTACCAGGAAACCGACTGTGCCATCATACGTAGTTATATCCTGTTATGTTTCCTACTCCAAACTGTCATTGCTAAATTTGTTATAAACATTTAAAAGCTTTTTTTTATCGTTTTTGACTTGTATCTTGAAAACTAATAAAGCAATCTCGAATTGTAGAAAATCAAAATGCAAATAAAATGAGCTCTAGCACAACTCGATTGGGTTATTAGTAACGGAAAAATACCGAACAAAATCTGTGTTTTTTTTTATATCGTACCACCATTTTTCAAGTTTTTAAGCAGGCTCTCCACGACATAGTGGTGCTTGATATGTACTTTATGTGTCAAAAACTCAGGCACTGTTAGATTATTAGTTTTGGCATCATCGCAATTTGATTTTTTAATGCACTTTATTGCAGCAGACCTGAATGCGTCATAAGTGGTCCGACTTAATTTTTTCGGAAAGATTTTGAGAGTTGAAGTATAGTACTACAAAATAACTATTCTCATTTTGCGTTAAAATGCTGCGAAATGGGTGGGAAATACTGGCAAACATGACCGAAATCCGGCGAATGCATGAAAGCGGCTCAGGAGTAGGGGTAGAGCAGCAGATTTATAAAGGGCGCAGCGCGCTTGTATTGCTATACATACCCCCACTACTCAGCCGCTTTCACGCACTCGCCCATTTTCGATCATGTTTAACAAGTATTGCAGCATTTTAACGCAAAATGAGAATATAGAGACTTTATGAATACGTCATTTGATGAAATCAAGTATTGGAAGTTATCACAAAATCTTTTTCCTAACTAGCATTCCGAGCTATGTATCTCCAAATCTTTTCTATATTTGAACTTTCCATTTCCTCACATCGTGACTGATAAATTTCGACGTTTGCTGTTGATCCCTATGTGACTCTGACTGAATGATTCTTTCCGACTCATTTCCTATATTAGACCAATCAATAGAGATTTATTCGTGGCAAAAATACTACCAGGAAACCGACTGTGCCATCATACGTAGTTATATCCTGTTATGTTTCCTACTCCAAACTGTCATTGCTAAATTTGTTATAAACATTTAAAAGCTTTTTTTTATCGTTTTTGACTTGTATCTTGAAAACTAATAAAGCAATCTCGAATTGTAGAAAATCAAAATGCAAATAAAATGAGCTCTAGCACAACTCGATTGGGTTATTAGTAACGGAAAAATACCGAACAAAATCTGTGTTTTTTTTTATATCGTACCACCATTTTTCAAGTTTTTAAGCAGGCTCTCCACGACATAGTGGTGCTTGATATGTACTTTATGTGTCAAAAACTCAGGCACTGTTAGATTATTAGTTTTGGCATCATCGCAATTTGATTTTTTAATGCACTTTATTGCAGCAGACCTGAATGCGTCATAAGTGGTCCGACTTAATTTTTTCGGAAAGATTTTGAGAGTTGAAGTATAGTACTACAAAATAACTATTCTCATTTTGCGTTAAAATGCTGCGAAATGGGTGGGAAATACTGGCAAACATGACCGAAATCCGGCGAATGCATGAAAGCGGCTCAGGAGTAGGGGTAGAGCAGCAGATTTATAAAGGGCGCAGCGCGCTTGTATTGCTATACATACCCCCACTACTCAGCCGCTTTCACGCACTCGCCCATTTTCGATCATGTTTAACAAGTATTGCAGCATTTTAACGCAAAATGAGAATATACGTTTTGTAGTACTGTACTTCTACTCTCGAAATCTTTTTGAAAAATTGGAATCGGACCACCTATGATGCATCCAGGTCTGCTGCAATAAAGGGCATTAAAAAATTCAGATTGCAATTTTGCCAAAACTAATGATTCGACAGCACCTGAGTTTTTCACACATGAAGTACTTATTGATCACTACTATGTCGTGGAAAGTTTGCACTACATACAACTCGAAAAGTGGCGGAGTTATAATTTAAAAAAAAACTGTTTTTTTCCGGTTTCCGAGAAATTGAAGTCGAACCACCTATGACGCATTCAGGTCTGCTGCAATGAAGTGCATTAACAAATCAAATTGCAATTATGCCAAAACTAATAATCCAACAGTGCCTGAGTTTCTGACACATAAAGTACATATCAATCACCACTATGTCATGGAGAGCCTGCTCAAGAACTTGATAAATGGTGGTATGAATTTAAAAAAAAACGCAGATTTTTTTCGGCTTTTTTCCGTTACTAATAATCCAATTCGTCCATTGAGAGTATCGAGATTGCTTTATTAGTTTTCAAGTTACAAGTCAAAAACGATAAAAATTTAAAAAAATGCTTTCAAATGTTTATAACAAATTTAGCAATGACAGTTAGAAGTAGGAAACAAAACAGGATATAACTGCGGAACGTCTTTCGTATGATCGTAATGAAAATACCATTCACAGATTTTTTTTCAGTACTTCAAATATACTTTTCCAAAGACTGAATAGTTTTTTTTTGCCCATCAAAGGAGGAGCTACAAACCACTATGCTTTTGTATTCCAGGGAATAATTTGAATAAAAAGTGTTTTTAATGAATAAATTAGCCTTACTGTATATTTTCGGAAAATATACAATGTCTGCATAGTTAACAAAAATCTCAACAACCACAAAAAACAATGAACACTAAAATTCCTTGTTTGTCCCCTGATCAGCTGATGACCGCCATGTTGTGACGACAGTAAATCAATTGAAATGGAAATAAATTTCAAAAACTAATCAACTTCCACTTTCCAGAACTGCTTTGAAAGTACATTTCGGAAAATGACGAAATATTTCATTTACAGAATTTTTGTTTTGTGTTTTCAAATATCTACGTTTTATAAATTTTATTTCTTGTTGAATATAACTCGAAATTTTCATGAAACCACCATGCATGGAAATAATACCCAATTGTGTTCCAACGGGCATCAAATCACGTTCAATGTATTGTAATATACTGAATACAACAGATATATTGAACATTCCAACCAGATTATAATCTCTATTTTCCCATTATGTTTCGCATCCTGTGTTCTCGCTCTAATTCATTCCAACCTATCGGTTTGGCATGTATTGCTCCCATCATTAACGTTCCTGCGGCATACCTTCTTCGGTAGTTATCCCTTTGAAGCTTTTTTATTGTCTGGGAATTTCGAGTAGATACGATTGGTATTAAGCACATGGCCGAATAGAAAAAAGCTTGATAAAATGATATGAAGACTCCATCTTTTATTTCACATCAACATTTTTTCGTCACTACATTGTATTCCATATCTCGAGATGAATACTCAAATGCTACTGAGCCTTTTTTTAGGATAACTCATCTCATATGACTATTGCATATAGACTGGCCGTTAATGACAGATTTGGTGCAACGTTTTTTTAATGTATGCAGCGGCATCACCAATCAAATTTGAATTTACACTGAAAATGAATGATTCCGAACGATAAATAAATGCATGCAAATTGGTTTTTGTTATAAATTGAAAAGAATCTGCATACGCCTCCCTCGTGTAGGAAGCCCCGAAATTATTAATTGAACATGTAAAAAAGATCAGGTATTGAAGGACAATTATTAAACGTATGCTTTTTCACAGTCTTATTTTTGTTGTTATATGGATCACTAAAAGTTACTTTGCATACAATGGCGGTGTGCACATGCGCTTCTGTAATCATTTGAACATGCACTTTTTTTGTAATTACTCGGAACAATTATTCAACACATCAAAAAGGATTTATTACAAAGTTCAAATGGTACATTTTCATTATAAATATTTGCATACAGTTCTGACATGTAGTATAATTACAAAAAACAATTTGAATGTTGCAAAAATTGCAGCCATTTTTGAACAATTATTTAACTTATGCCATTTGGTCTTTCGATAAATTAATGATAAAATATCACGATTCAGCAATTTGCATAAAATATCAATGTGTGGATTTTTTCAAAAGATATAAACAACATGAAGTTGGAAAATAATTCGTTTCGGTTATAATTCTTATTGAATGAATCTATTTAATCACAAATTTTTAAATTGAGATTGAATAAAAATGAAAAAAACATTTAAGTTCTATCATTTATAACAATATGTTATTACTTCATGCATTCCTTTTTTCGGAAATAAGCGATATGTTTTTATTGAAAAAGTAGACACTTTCTAGATTGCTTTGTGAGGACTAAATATCATCATCGTCACCGTTATCCCCGTCATTGCTATCTCCGTTATTCATATCTTCGTCGTCATCGACATCGATCAACGGTTACAAATCTAACAACAGTTACTCAATGCATCTCCGAAAATATTGACTTTTCCAAGGCTCTTGACAGACTTGATCACGGGATTCTGATTAGTATACTAAAAGCATTTGGCTCATCTCTCTCGTTAATTAACCTATTCAAATCATACCTCGGTAACCGTAAACACTATGTCCAGTTAAATGGCTTCGAAGCTGTCGAATATCTTGCAATATCTGGCGTACCACAAGGCTCCAACTTGGGGCCTTTACTTCTCAATGTTTTCATCAGCGACATTCTTAATGTCATTGATGTGAACTTCCTGCTAGATGCAGATGACCTAAAATTATATGGTTGCCTGAATCACATTAATGATTGTCAACAGCTGGCTGACAACCTGAGTCGAGTGGTCGAATGGTGTCAAAATAACAGATTAGAACTGAATCCTATCAAATGTTATGTCATACCCTTCACACTAAAATCAGATTCAATCGTCTTCAATTACTTAATTGGTAACATTTCTCTTCAAAGACCTAAAACTTTCGAAGATCTTGGCGTGATATTTGATTATTCTTTAACGTTTCATGATCACATTGACTCCGTCTTGAAATCGGCACACCGAGCTTACGGGTTCATAGTTCGCAACAGTGATTTCAAAGAGACAGGTACTCTTATGAAACTGTACTACTGTTTTATACGTTTGATGATCGAATACGCATGTGAAAAGACAATACTGTTCCATTCTGATCCTTTACAAGGTTGTAAACAATGCGATTGGCTGTTCAGATTTGTTGGAGAAATAATTTTAATATCCCGAGATTATCTTCCAGATGTAACACATTCTACTTAGAGTTTCCACGAACCAACATATATACGTATAATATGCGTAGTACATATAACTCAGTGGCTATGAACCATGTCCTATTCAACTATGGAATAACGCATATCAGAGCTTTTTTTTTCATTTTCTGTGAATAACTAGATAGCCAGGATATATTTGATTTATCTTTTCTGTTTTTGTCACATTGTTTTGTGCTTTTTTTAATAATTATGTAATATTTTCTGTAAGAAATTGTACTTTCTGTATGTAATATTTTCTATTTTAATTTTGTATCATTGATCCGCTATGCCTATGTCACTTGCAATGCATATACTTTGTTTTGCCGTTTCTCCCTGTTCTGTAAATGGGGCAACCTGATGAACGGTGTAATTAAAATAAAATTACCAAATAAAAATAAATCATTATTACTATCGTCGTCATCATCAAGATTCTCATCGCATTCTGAATGATACTTTCCAACAAATTCCAATTGGGAAAAAATTCAGAAAAAAGGAAGTATAATCTCTTACACTTCAGTTTGATCAATTAATCAAATGAATATATAATATCTGAGTTACTCCATATAATTTCACGTTAAAAATGCATAATTCAAATTATGTAATCATATTCAACATATTTTCATTTATTATTAGTAACAATATTTAACCTTACAATATTACAGTGGTTAAGAGTAATATTTCACAAATTTTTTATTTCAAAAGAAAAATTTCCCTGGGTTTCCAATATTTTACAACTTGAAGTAGATTGTAAATTGTTCTCTATAGAATTTAGGATTCTGTTAGCTACTTCGTATTTATTAGTCATGGATTCAACGAAAATTTAGGATTCGGTAGTTTTAAGTATTTGGTATTTGTTTCCTCATCTCTTCAAACTTATAACTGAATTTTTCTCTTTCCCACCCTGTTTGTATACTATGTACTGTGAGATATTCCTTCATCGAACTGAATAACCGCCCTATTTCAACCTTCGACGTCAGAGTATTATAATAGAGTGACTATCATTCTTGTATTGTGGATATTATTCTTGTTGGTCTACTTGTTTCCAGAGTGTAATCTTTTCTATCCCTTGTTCCACGTTTCCTTGTAACAGTCCGCTTTTTCATTGTCTGAAATGGAATGGTAGTGTATCTGTATCCATTATTCGGAAATTGTGTCTTCACTCATTGTTTACTCGTCTTCCTACACAAACCCTAGATGATTTGTATCGCGCTTACTAGTAATACAATACTATTCACGAGACATTTTGAAAGCTTTCCCCCCGTTTTGATGGAAATGTGGATACAGATCTGCAGCTTCATTTTATATGTTGGGAACTAATAGCCTGAGAGCTGGTGGCGAATTTGGGGAAGGTATTGTAGGCACGACGGAATTTTAAAAATGTTGTATTTTAACGGTACTTGAATTGGCCATCGATTTTGCAACTGCACGGCATATGACATTTGCAAAAAATGTATCAGGAATAATATCCTTCAGGCACTTTGAAAGTATTTTAGTCTCCCATTTTAGCATTCATATTCGGATCCCACTATAAAAGGTGAGGTCCCCGTGATTTTAAGTCGTACAAGTTTTCATTAACTTCTGAGGGTTGTTCAAACAACTAAGAAAGCGGCAAAAAACAAGTATGGCCTGATTGCCCCGAATTTGTATTATTATATATGCACAAAATATACTTTATGAATTTTTTATAGCATATTTATCAATTTTTCCAAAACGTATGAATAGGACGAATTCAATCATAGTTACAAATCAATTTGGTTTTTTATATGTTCTGGTTCCCACGAAAAGGGATATCCTGTAATGTTCAGAGAACATCGTGGGAACCAAGGGAAAGAAGGTAGGAGTTGGTGTTCTTCTTAAATTTCTGGAGGTTGTATGCCTCGGGGAACACCTCCCTAGGCAATGAGTTCCAAAGCCTCGCAGTTCGTTGGATGAATGAGTCTTTGGAAAGTGATGTTCTGCAGGTCTCCAAAGTGACCACGAAGGGGTGTGAAGACTGAACTTGACGG
This sequence comes from Gonioctena quinquepunctata, assembly GCA_018342105.1. NCBI lineage: Eukaryota > Metazoa > Arthropoda > Insecta > Coleoptera > Chrysomelidae > Gonioctena > Gonioctena quinquepunctata. The sequence continues at coordinate 408,734 of JAFIRS010000975.1, forward strand.
GTTAATCTCGAAGAGACTGCCAAAGGAGGAACGATTGTTGATATTTCAGAAGAGCATCGCCCATGAAAATATCTATAAAGTAGAGACAAATCGCCAACTTTTCTACGGTGTTCCAGACAAGTGAGCGAGTTTGTAAGCGAGGCATCACCGACGAGACGAATTGCCCTTTTTTGGACAGAATCCAATAGCTTCAGGATATGTTTAGGTGCCGCACTCCAAATATGGGAACAGTATTCCAGGACAGGTCGGATCTGTGCCTTATAGATCATAAGCAGCTGACTGGAGGTGAAATAGCTCTTGGCACGAAACAAAACCAAGTTTTGGGATGCACTTTTGGCAATGGACCTCACGTGATTTTCCCAGGAAGGTTATTGCTGATAGTAATACCAAGCATCGATATGGATGACTTCAGTGGTATGGTTACTCCTGACAAAGTTATGTTAGGCACAGTGAGATCGGCTTTTCTAGAGAAAAGACATGCTTGTGTTTTGTTTGCATTGAATTCTACCAAGTTATTGGATCCCCATTCGAGAATTGTTGCTAAGTCCATATTTATATTGTTAACATTTCTTCCTCGTTCATTTCTGGTTTCACGGGCTGACATAGGGGCCCTGGAAGAGAAAGCGGTATGGAGGGTACTATCATCGGCAAAGCTGTGTACGGGACATGAAGTTGCTTTCAACAGGTCGTTGATGTGAAGTAAAAATAGTGTTGGTGCTAGAATGGATCCTTGCGGAACACCAGCATTTATGAGTAGAGTGTCAGATGAAACTCCATCGACCACTACATGGAGAGACCTGTTTGAGAGAAAACTAGCAAGCAGAGAACACAGCTGAGGGGGCAAGCCATAAGATGGAAGCTTGGCGAGGAGTCCCTGGTGCCAAACTCGATCGAACGCCTTGGAGATATCTAATGCCACAGCTAAAGTTTCTCCATACTTTTCAATAGATAGCTGCCATATATGTGAGACGTATGCGAGCAGGTCACCAGTTGATCTCTGATGCCTATCATTGATAATTCCTGAGTCTTCCAGATATTTCATGAGCTCGATGTTGATGGCTTTTTCCATGACCTTTGAAATAATAGATAGCAGTGCGATAGGTCTGTAGTTGCTAGGTAGGGTCTTTTTGCCTTTTTTAGGGACTGGCTGTACTCTTGCAATTTTCCAATTGGACGGAAATACTCCCAAATTGTAAGAGTGGTTGAACAACTTGCAAAGAACAGGTGTTAGTTCGGGGGCACATTTCTTGAGAACAATCGGCGGGATTCCGTCAGATCCACAGGCTTTGTTGGTGTTGAGACCCAGCAAAATCTTTCTGATAGTACGTTGGCGAAAGGTGATCTCGGGCATGTGACTGTCAATAGGTGTAATGTTCGGGGGTTGTTTTCCCGAAGAATCCAGAGTGGAATTTTCAGCAAATAGGTGCGCAAAGATATTGGCTTTTTCCTGGGCAGTCGTTGCTAGTGTTCCATCTTCTTTGGTTAGGGGAGGAAAAGAACTGGAAGTGAAGTTTCTTCCCACAGCTTTGGCGAAAGACCAAAATGAACGGGATCCGTTGGGACATTCAACAAGTTTTGATCTTATTTTGGCATTATGAGCAACTTTTGAACATTCTATTGTCTCTTTGCATATGCCTCTAGCCTCAACGTATGCTGCTCTGGTCTCAGGTCCCGGATTTTTTTGCCATCGATGGTATGCTGCCTGTTTGGAAGCCACAGCTCTAGAGCAGTTTCTGTTAAACCAGGTCTTATCGGATGATGTTCTTCTTTCGGTATTCGGTATGTAAGTTTGCATCCCCAACATGATGATTTCAGAAATTGTCTCAGCACATCGTGTTGGATCTACTGAAGAGAAACAAACTCTCTTCCATGGAAACGCTGAGAAAAACATACGAAGACCTTCCCAGTCGGCCGAATTGTAATGCCACATGAGACGGGGTGGTATTGTGCTGCTCGATGGTAAATGGAAAGAGCATGTTGTGGAAATGAGGGTGTGATCAGAGTTTCCAAGTGGGGCACAAACTTCTATTCTATACGGGTCAGGATTGGTGGTGAGGAAAAGATCTAGTGTATTGGCAGACTGGTTGTTGACATCAGGGATGCGGGTTGGTAGCTCGACCAGTTGTTCTAGACCATGAGTGATGGCGAAGGCCTCAGCTTGACGACCTGCATCATTTGGTTTTGGAATAAGGCCATAATAACTCATTCCCAAAGGTTTAATAATATCCTTGAGTCAGTTTTTTACTAATCCCCTAATTTTTTCGAAAAATATTGAAACATACAAATGTTACCTAGAATAAAAATTGTCGTGGATAATACCATAAGTGCTTTAAAAATTACCGATAATTCTGAAAAAAATGTATTTTTTAAAAACTGCACAGGTTTATTTTTTTCGTTATTTCAAAGCATACATTTTTTGAAACAACGAAAAAACTAACCGAGTGCAGTTTTGTTCAAAAAAACACGTTTTTTTTCAGAATTATTTGGTTAATTTTTAAAGCACGAATGGTATTCGGTAGGAAATTTCAAGAATACAAAAAGATTCATATTATTTATTGTTATAGTTGATACTACAATTATTGTGAGTAATTTTGTAAACATTTGTATTTGTCTTCTCCATAACTGAAGTTGATCTTGAACCTCCTCCTGGCGCGCATGGTTGTAGATTTTCATTGCCACGCATTTTTTCAACGATAGCCTGATGGTGTTCTTCATCTATCTGTAGATAGCTCGCAAAAGATTTGGAGTTGGTATGACCTGTTATTTTGAAAATGTTCTGACAGTTCTAACAACGATTCAAGTTTTGTCATCAATCACTATGACAACACAATCGAGTTTGACAACTTCATCCCAAATAAATTTCAAAATGTCAGGTTTTGGCAAAACGAATGTTCAGAGTATAAATGCGCTAATCAGAGAAACAATTCGCAGAAATACAACCTACAGTCACAAATATATTTGGGGAATATTTATGGAATTTTGCTGCGAACGAGAATATGAATTAAATGAACATAGAAGCTTAGAAGAATTGGCGTTGATACTGAAAGATTGGGCGGTCAATTTGAGAAAGAAACTCGGGACCGAATTTAAAGGAGCAACGGTGAAGACAATGTGGAACGTTTCGTGCAAACTTTTGCAAGAAAAGTACTATAATGACTATAATATTATGATTGACCCGTTTAACAATATAGTATTTAAACCAGCCCGAGATGCCCGCGATGCAATCAGGAAGAAACTACAAGCAGATCCATGTAAAGTCCAGTTCAGTTTCGTTTAATTTGTCTGAAGTTAACAAAATAATAATGCTATGGGATGAAAATACTCCTGAAGGTCTTATGCGTAAATTTTACCACATTGCTGCTGTAGAATTAGCATGGCGAGAAGGAGAGGCAGTTGCTTGTCTGGTAGATTTTTTCAAATCGAGAAAAATAACGATGACTCTCCAACAAATCGCATTGAATACAATCCGGTGTTCAGTAAAACGTGCCAAGGTGGTTCTGAAAGCTGTACAAGTAGTAAATGGTTGGTTTCCAATAGTGAAAGACAAAACTGCCCTGTACGTCTTTTTCATAAACTGATATCAAAACGAGGCGACAATATTACCTCACCACGATTGTTATTAAAACCAAATCGACACTGGAAAAATTAAACTGACAAATGGTACGATAATGTACCTGTTGGAAAAAATACAATAAATGGATGGACTGAATCTGCTGTTGAGGCAATTGGCTTGAATGTAAAGGACAAAAAGATAGCAAATCACTCGAATAGATCAACTGCTGTTAGCGAATTGGCAAAAAGTGGTGTAGAAGAACAACAATTGCTGAAAATTACTGGTCATAGCAATCAAAATTCTATAAAACCATACTTAAATCTCGATCAAGAACACCACAACAAGATCATAAATATTATGCGTGGTAATAGATCTTCTATAGTAGAGAACAGCAACGAATCCAATGTTAAGTTGAATTTTAATACTTGTACTTTCACTAACTGTACTTTCAATAAATGAATAAATGATTCCACATCTGATTTTATGAACATCCTGTTTATATTTTCAACAAATCAATGTTTCATTGTGTTGTTATACATTTTTTTGTCAAAAAAATTTCCGCCGAATATCCCTCGGACATTGACAAATGCCTCATAATTTTATGACAAATTTCTCAAGCTCGTTGCTTGGTACCAAGGAACGAGCTTTCGATTGTCATAAAATAATCTCGTCTATTATCAATGTCCTAGGAATATTACTACTGATAAGTTCTTGCCAAATTTGACACCGCTGTTGCCCTCAATGAGTGATTGATATTTTTTTTTCTTTCTCCAGTCCCACCTGGTTTGCTTGTTTCTTGGTACACTTTGCTATTTCATTTTGCCCCACAGGTTTGTTTTTGGACCATTGATTTCTTACTTTCCAAAATGGATTGACAGTTAAAAATAAACGGTCACTTTCTATGTGTCCTCTTTTCGATTTTAATGCGTAAAATAATCGAACTCGACAAAATTATAGTTATTTCTATCCATTACTAACCACTTGGATGAGGCACATGGCTTGGATCCGCCTTGGGTAGTTTTTCCGAGAATCGGATTGTATTCAATTTTGTTTGTTTTTTGGCCCGAGTTATCGAGTTCTTCCTTGAAAAACTGTAGCTTTGCTCTGCATCCTTCGCCTCCCCTCCACGCTAATTCATACGACAAAACAAAGAAAGCCTTCTTTTGTAGTCCCTATGGGGTTCCTTCGTCACAACTGAAGCAGTTGAGCTCACTTTTCTACTATCTTGAGCCTGTAGGTCTCTTCTCTTTGCATTTTTTGCGTCCCGTGCAGATTTAAACACGACGTCTTGGAATGGGTCAATTTTTATACCATATTTCTGGAAGTATTCTCCCATAATCATTTTGGCGGTGACATTCTAAATAGTTTTCACGGTGCTTTCTTTGTACTCCTCAACGTTACTTCTCTTCATGTTATGAGCCCAGTCCTTCAAGATTTTCGCAATTTCGCATACTGGCGTTTCTCGTTCCAATTCATACCCTCTTGTTGCACAAAAATCCATGAACCGATTCCAGACAAACTTCTTGATTTTCTTTGTATTCGCTGGAGTCGTTTTTTCGATTTGCGTGTCGATTTCAGCTTCTTTGAAAGTCCCGAAATGGTTCATTTCAGACGTTAAATATGAAACACTGACTAAACGTATGTGTTTACTCCAGGTAAGCGTTGCTATGGTCGTAAGCCTCTCTGTTACTTCCACGGCAATCGCGAAACATACACTAGTGATTTTTAAATCACGTCACTGCAGTTGAATTGTCACCTAGCACGCTGAATTATAGCGATAATCCACATAGTAGGTGGATTACCGCTGTAATTCAGCGATAATTGTGTGTGCTTGATGTTTTCAAAAATAATTCTGATAAACATTTAATGACAGGAGTAGTTTTCCTTGACCTGCAAAGAGCTTTTGAAGCTGTTGACAGGGGTAGGTTGGTAAAAAAATTAGAAAGTATTGGTATTATTGGGGATGCATTGGCATGGTTGGTTGATTATTTCGAGAACCGGAGACAAAAACTTAAATTGAACAATATTCTATCTGATGAAATCATAAACGAACAGGGTGTTCCACAGGGTAGTGTACTTGGTCCCCTATTATTTTTTATATACATTGACGATGTGGTTAATAATGTTGGAATATGCTCAATTCATTTATTTGCTGATGACACACTGATTCACTTGTCAAATTCAGAATGTACGACGGTACTGAATATAATCAACGAAACCCTAGAAAACATATTCAGATGGTGCTGTGCCAATAAACTGAAGGTAAATGCAAAAAAAAACAAATTCATGTTGATTGGTAACGACAAGGAATATAAAAAGTTCCAAGAAAATATGTGTGAAATAAAAATCAACAATGGTTCAATTGAGCTAGTGGATACTTACAAATATTTAGGAGTAATTATTGATAGAGATTTGAAATTCAAAGAACATGCAAACTATATAATAAAAACAATATCATTTAAAATAAACTATTTGTATAGAAGCTCCAGATTTCTCTCCATATGGTCAATAACTATTATTTATAATACAATAATTCTTAATCACTTCAACTACTGCTCTAATACCATACTATTTTAACTACAACAAAATGAAATGAAACGATTACAGAAATTGCAAAATCGAGCAATTAGAATAATATTATCCTGCTCCAAACGAACACCCATAAATGAAATGTTGAATACGCTTGAGTGGTTACCAGTAGAAGAAATGTTACTCTATCAAACACTGATCTTCATCTTTAAAATAAGAACAGGTAGTGCTCCACCATATCTGAGGGAAAAAATATCTTTCGTATCAGAACACCACAATTACAACACCCGAAATAGAAATAATTTATTCATTCCAAATGTGAAAACAACAAAATCCCAAAATTCGGTTTTTTTCAGAGGACTAAATAAGTTCAATGAACTTTCTGAGGACATGAAAAATTCACCCTCTCTTGCTGTATTTAAAATTAAATTGAAGAGACTTCTCTTGAGTGAATGCAAACCTCGATGATGATACCTATTATTAACTTTTATTTATGAGTGTGTGTGTATATGAATGTATATATAGTGTTATGCTAATTACTATATGTTTGTTACCAATGTATTTCTATGTAACTATATTTTTATTCTACTTATTTTATTTATTGACTGTATTATATATTAGTCTTGGGCTAAATAAAGGATTCATATATATATATATATATATATATATATATATATATATATATATATATATATAACCCACACCTCTTATGGACATTTTAACACATGAGTGGAATGTTCCAACTAATATCTTCACTTCATGAGAATATCTCTGGAATGAAAGTGTCACTGCATGGTCGAAATGGGCATAAGCTAATATATTGTCTTAGTGTCAGAAAATCAGCAGAATATACCGCAGTATTTTTCAATCACAATAATAAGTTTCGTATGTATTTGGATAAATAGTTATATTGGGAAGTTGGACAGAGTTTTATCCAATATTCCAACCAATCTTGGAATCTCAGACAATGATATTCATAAATGCATGGATTTCAACTCCCTGTATATGTGTCAACATTCGAGCGAATACATTAATAACGTTACGTCCTATGAATCCTAAACTATTGAATGGGATATATTCAGGTTTATTCAGGAGTACATTGGTTTTTTCTTATTATCCAATATTGACTTTTGGAAATTTTCAATTTAAAAAAACTGGCGTATTCAGAAGACCCACTTGGAAAATCCTAACAAATTTTGTATGTCTTCTAGATATCTTTAGCATCTTCATCATGGATTTATCTGCACAAAAGCGCTGACGGTTAGAAAACCTAGGGTTTTTCGGTTTTTGCCCTAGGGTCCCATGCAATTGTTTCTCTTGAGTATTGAATTTTGCATCTTTTCAAAAGAGCTTATACTTTATCAATACCTAGGTGAATCTCTCAAATTGTGCACGTAAATATATGAATGCATTTATATTTAATTTATTAATGTATATTGATCTGATAAATTCTATTAACTGTGATATGAATTATTTTGTTTTGCATTTCTATTTGTGAAATTATTGTAATAATTCCTAATTATTGTATTGTATTGTATGCAATTGCTATTCTAAAAAAAGAACCTCCAAATAACAATTTTATATTTATCTGAAATAGAGAATATTCCCATTCTCCTTAATGGAAAAATAGAGCTTAACACATGCCTCCAGGTTGATAAATATCTAGAAAAATCTGAAGAGGCAACTGATATTTCATTAAGGAGGTACCTAGTATTTTCCCTACTGCATTTATATATTTTCCTGAATATTCCCTCAGGCAAATCAAGAAGACTTGATAGCGGTCGTAACTGCTATTATTTTCTTGCAAAAAAATTAAATAGTGTATATTCATATTTTGGAGTTTCATAAACGTTGTATTTTTAAACAAACTCTTGCAAAAGTCAAGAAAACACATCTGAAATAGTAGCAAAAAATGGTCTCCTTCATAGGAATATTGTTTTTTACCAAAGTTGAGTTGATGTTGAAATATTTCAACTTCCAAGGTGCACCTGAGTAGGAATAGCTATGATTATTGGGTTATAGAAAAATAATCAATATCCAATATACTCCTGACTAAGACTGATTGTAGCGATAGGTAACTACTTTTGATTGGAATTATGTGAATGATAAAAAATATAAAAAATTCCGAAATTTTTACCGGAAGCAATTTATTTCTTGCATGATTAATGAAGTGTTACTTCCGAAAATCTATTGCTATTTATAAATAACCTCTTCCAAGCATTCGGATATTCTTCATGAAAAATATATTATTCTATACTGAGGATGGTTATTAGGGCAAAATTAAAAAACAGGGTCTTATTTCGACTGAAAAACAGTTTTTTTCTTTGTCAATCCTACCCCAATACGACGTTTTTACGAACTTTGGCCGCTTATATCTCAGGAAATAAACATACAAAACCATTTGAACTCACACTTTTTCCTAATGACCCATCCTACTATAATATAATAAAACTTCAGGCAATTCGACCGAGAGCCAATTTCTCATATTTTTTCGTGCGGGGTTCTTTGTCACAATGGGAAACATCGCTTCCCCACTGTGTAATGGAAAAATGTTCTTCGCGTTCGTTTCCTAATTTGTCGAAAACATACTTGGTCTCCCACCCATTAAGTTTTGAATGGATTGAATGAAAAACTTATATCGAACTCCTCACGAACCAGTTGTTCAGTTCATGGTCACTGAATCCTGCATTCTTTCCAGTTATTTTATCATTAATATGAACATCATCTGAATAGGAGCGATATTCCTAAACCGGTATACTGCCTGTTTTTGGATGAAACAAACAGCCTTCAGATATAAACTTTACCATTATTAGTTCTGAGGTCAGATTTCTATGACAATACACTCGAAATTGATGATTATGAATTAAATTTCTCTGCATACCCCGTTTCTTCTTGTATTAGCAAGTTTTTCAAGTTGAATTTTGTATCCTCTTACTCATTGCCATAAACACCATACTGTCACTCAATCGGTATCACCTATGGAGTGAGAGTAACTAATTCCATTACGTTGCAACACACATTTCAACTTCTACTAATATGAAAGTGATTGTGCTCCTTCTGATCTCGATATCATCATTGCCATTTGAAATGTGTTTGTGAGGACCACATGTTATCGTGAATAGTGCGAAAATATATAACACATTGTTATAAAATTAGTTTCAATGTAGACTTCAGATCAGACCAGCTAATTTTCGAGCCCTCGCCTCGTTTATATCTTCCTACAATATTGTAATCACCATCTCGAATTACACTAGGGTATCGTCTTTCTCGTCTACATGCATAGACAACATCCTTACAAATCTGAACGCCATAGATTACTGCTGACGTAATCGAACCATGTCTCTCAGATCACTATGGTCAATTCATCATTCTCAATCAAAATATTACCGAACCACAGCCTGTTTACAGAAGAAATATTAACAACAAAAATCTCGATAGACTAAAAAAAGCCCTGTCTGAAGTGAAGTGGGAAGACGTTTGCAAACGTACACTCTCGACGGACGAATTTGCAAACAATCTTCTATTCACCTTACGAAACCTCCGCTTGAACTTTTTTCCCCTAAAAAAAATTAGCACAGACAAAAAACCACGAGTGGCGTGGTTCAATATTTCTCTTAGAGAAACAAGGGACAATTTACAATGTGTGAAAATCATTTGCGATAGCTCTAAATGTGCTAAAAATTATATTGTCTACAATATTCTGAGGAAACAATACAGAAAGCAACTAAATGAAGCAAAAAAAGTGCCAATTATGTCAAAAATTCTGATAATATTTCGAAGACTACTTGGAAACTTATGAATTGCGAGCTCAACCGAAACAAACCGCAAAAGAGTACTGAAATATCATCTGTAGACTTCAGTGAATTCTTTGGTAATATAGCAGAAAATATCATTTCCTCCCTGTCAGACTCAGAAAATGTTCCCCTCACATCAATGGTACACTGAAACCATGTGAATCCTTATTTCTCACACCCGTTACACCACTAGAAGTGCGAGAGGTTATCAAAATTGTGGAAAATTCACCCTGTTTGGACTATTATGAGCTAAATAGCTACCTAATCAAAGCAGTCGTTGAGGAAATCATTGAACCAGTAACCAACCTATTCAATTCATGTTTCACGTCCAGTAATGTCTCAAAATTTCCAGAATAATCCCGATTTGTAAAAAATGGGACTCAAAATTGGTCGACATTTACCGGCCAATCTCAATTGTCCCAATACTGGGCAAAATCCTCGAAATTCTCCTAAAAAATAGAAATAAAAGTGATTGCAGGCACCATCCAGAAAGATGTGCTCTGGCAGATCATGTTAACAAACTTGACCATCATATGAACTATGAAGATGTAAAAATACTGACTAAAAAACCTCACACTGCTAAGAGAACTTTCTGGAAATGGCTTTCATATCACAGGAAAAAAAACATATGAACAAAAAAACTGATGTCAATCACCTGAGTGAAATTTATTCCTTCTTACTAGCAATGGAAAATACAGAATTTTCTTCAAATCAATCTGATCTCAATACTAGTTATAAATATATCACCAAGTTGGCCCAACCTTCAGTTGGTACCAACAATAAAAGTTACTATAATACTCTGGCCAATCATGGCAAGCCATTTCATATCAGTTGCTACTACCCTCAGTTGGTACCACTTGCTGTCAAAGCATATGACAAGTTGAACAAATTCTCCCACACTTCATAACCTATTGTACTTTTTCAAGACACACATGTTCTAGTACTTTATATTTTAATTAGTAACGTTTTCAATAAATTTTAATGTGTTATAAGTAGTTGACAATTTAAAATGTGTTTCCAACTTCAAATTCAGAACCTCCGGTACATGAAGAACTTTCATAAACAACATAGAAACTAATCTCAACAAAGCTGTAAGTTTATCATTACCTTAAGGTCCGAAGGACACACTTATTGTAAATTTCTTCATTGTAGTATCCCTGAAGATGGAAATAAAACATTCCGAAAGCTTGGACAAACTTTGAAGAGTACACTTTTTCTTTTGCTGCACACCCCAATATTTAAGCCTTATATATATATATATATATATATTTATATATAATATATATATATATATAAATATATATTGCTATCCACTACCGAGTCACTCCTCGGGAATTGTGGCAATATAAAAAGTGAAACTTGCTGAAGTAACATATTTGAAGTGTGCGCGCTAAAGATAGGGGGAATTTTAAAGTAAATATTTGACGAGCTTTATATTGTGATTCAGAAGAGGGGTGTTGGAACTTTCTCACTTAGGATCATCATAAATGCATACATATCCGTAGATTTGAAGAGTTAGCATAAGTCTAATGTTGAACTCGGTAAATTCTTGAAATATTTTTTCATTTGACTGGTGGAAAGCGAATACAATAGCCTTCGGATGTATGTCCATCTGTAAGGAGTTCAAGTATTTACTGGACTGATTTCAAAATTTACTATTGTTCAATTTTACTTACTTTAACAATACTTTCCACTTCAATATCTTGGAATTTCTTGACATCAAAACAAGGAACAAATTTGAATATTATGTTTTGATGAATCAAGATTGGATGATAATTGGACGTTAAAGCAAAAGACATTTTATTGATGCATCCCTAAGCAGAGTAGTATTTTGGATCACTATTCTTACATATTCAAGGAATGATAGGGCTTCCAACACTAATGAAGAGCTAACAAAAAATATCTCAAATTCTTGTTGTTATTTTCAAATGAAAATGACTCTGAAGATGAATAAATATAGAATCAAACAAATAACACTTCTGCAATGTACTTAACAGCTACGAATTCAAGCAAATGAGACGCCTATACCATAAGACGGAAATAATAGTCAGTTATTCATTCTTAGCTTCAGGGTGCCCAAGAGAGACAAGGGAAGAGAGAATGAAATTCCATTGGCGGAAACGATTCCAGTGTTGCAAAATCCGTGCCGCCGTCGATGAATATCAGTACGTCGACCACAAACTTTCGTTAAAATAGAGGCTTATTCAAATGTTCCGTAAGCTCTATTGCACGGGCCGAAATGAATTTGGCACCGGTGCGCGTTTTGTTTCTGAACTAGTTACTGACGTCACTGACTATTATTGCCGTCTTATGGTATAATCCATTCTAAGCTAAGCTTACGAGAATAATCTCTGAAGCACATGCGGATGCCGAATAATTATTTCATATATTTTCCACCATAGTATACATTCTCTTGCTTCGTTGAGGTATCACTCCATTTCACATTTTCCAGAAATATCCGCTCCAGGAAGGAAAAGGTGGCTTTTTATATTTTTTCAGTTTTACTTTTCCCGTTCTATTACGACCGCACAAGGTATTTAGAACATTTTTGATCACATTTACTTTGGTCACTTTCAAATTGGGGATTCAACGAAAAGCCTCAAATTTCAAAGGTGATTTTAAGAAATTTAATTTTTTTTCAGCATTATTTCTACTTGCGAATGAGATGAATTCGTAGCATGTGTGTGAGTGTATTGAAGGCTCTAGCGCCCAATTCAATTGAAGGATATGGATGAAAATTGTCATTTTTGAGGATTTTCCAAGAATATTTCCAGGAACAGAAAGTCGGAAAACTAACTTATTTGAATGCTATCAATGATAACCGGTTTTCTGTGAAACAGTACATTCAACATTCCCTGGAAACTGTTTCTGATGGTAGGTTTTTATATGCTTAATAATGGCATAACTCGATTTCGTCAGAAAATTGGCAATCCCACATTCCTTAGCGAAGAAAATATGTATTTTTGGAGAAATTGACTGCCACTTCTATGATAATAATAATAATTTATTGAATCCTTTAAGATCAAATACATGGTAAAGGATACGTCAAGAACACAAAAAGTAGACAAATAATCAAAATACCAAAATACAAAATATAAATGTCACATATATACACAGATAGAACTTACATTTCATCTCGAATTTAAAACAAATCAAATGTAAAATATAAATGTCATATATACACAGACAGAACTAACATTTTATCTCGATTTTAAAAATTCAGAAATGCTGTAGAAACAGTTTTCTTGCAGATATTTCTTCAATTTTGATTAGAACATATTTTTGTATTGAATTTTCTTTAGATCAGTTGGAAAATGGTTGAAAAATTTAATTCCTGTAGATGACGGACTGTTCTTGAAGAATGATGTGCTATGAGTCGGGATCCTGATGAGATCTCCGTTTCTACTGGAATAGTTATGATGTTTAGAAATAGGGTCGTACATATGTTTCTGTTTCAGAAATAACATACATTTAAAAATATATATACATGGATGTGTTAAGATATTGAATCTTTTAAAATATTATCTACAGGAATCTCTAATCTTTAGATTGAAAATGAGTCTGATGACTCTTTTCTGTAGAATAATCATTCTGTTGGAGTTGCTGGAGCTGCCCCAGATGTTGATATTACAGGAGATGTGGGAGTAGATTATGGCATAATGAATATTGATCAGTTGAGTTATATCAAAAATATTTTTCAGTTGTAGAATGGCATAATAATCACTATCTACGAAAGTTCCGAAGGATTTAGTATTATCAGAGAGATTAATTACATCATCCATCACTCTTACTTGAAAATTTGTTACAATTTTTTATCTGCGATAGAACTGCATACACACCGTTTTGTTCGAGTTAACAATTAAATGATTTTTTTCACACCAGGTTGTGAATTCCTTTGACAATATATTCAATTTACCTTGGAGTTCCTCCTCAGCATCAGCAGCCAAAGTTGAATCATCATACATTGTATGCTTATATGAAGTGGTAGATCGTTTATAAATAATAAAAAAATCAGTGGACCTAAGATGGAACCCTGAGGAACTCCCAAGTCCATAGAATAGGAATCAGACCTATGCTCTTCAATTTTGACAGATATTTCTCTAAGGCGCATGTATGAGAGTAACCACGACAGAAAGTTACCACGAAATCCTAAAGGGAAGAGTTTGCTTTCGATAATGTTTGGAATAAATTTCAAGATCCTGTCGTCTAGGCAAGAAACAACCTGTCAAGATCAATACAAGACAAGATGTGGGCGTCAAGACAAAACATTTTTACAAAGTTTTCATTCCACATAGCTCTCTTGTTTGATGTATACGCCTTGTCGGGCATACAGCCACTCCTATCGAGATATAATCCTATTGAGATAGGTGAATAGAATGGAGTGGTTCTTTCTGCCACTAGGTATCGCCAGTTAAAAGTTGCTTTTTCCTGCGTCCCTAAAGGTGATTAAGTTTGATTATATTTTCATTTGGGGGGTCTCGCTTCGGCCAGAGGTTTTCGGATCTCTGACTGGTGACTACTCCGTACTGATGAGGGCCAAAAGCCTGAAACCGGTATGCGGATTGTTAGAAAGAAACATTTGCAATCAATTTTCATTGTCAATGGAAGTTTGCATAGATTTTCAGGTGGATATCATGCAACGTTCTACGAGGTATTTGCCAGGAAAGTAGTTGTTTTTCTCTTGTGGTCTACCACTTGTTTCAATTTATATTGAATTATTTTTCTGAAGAGACACTTGAATTCCCTTGTTCCTAAAGTTTTCATAGTCAGAAATAAATCTCTGCTACCGATATTTTCCGCGGGAAATTTCTCGAAACCACACGTTGACTCCATATTCAATATAAATAATCAACTGACCACTCGAGTGCACCCATAGAGAAACTAAAAATAAAGAGAGTTGTCAAACCTGCAGAAAAAGTTGTCACCATGTTTAGACAGTGGCGACATATCTCGCAACTGGTCGAACTAAGTTAGTACAGTTGGTAAAACATATTTCTCTTCAGTTACCGATTGAGATAAGGCGGGCTTTTCAAATGTGTTACTTTTATATGGTTGATATGGTATATATTTGATAAGTGATCGATTTGCCATTCCTGTATTTCATATGAATGGTTGTATCATACGGAATAAAGGAATGGCAAATCGATCACTAGTAAAATATATACAGTAATCGATTCGTAGAATCTGTTAGTTCTTCGTAGTCAAAATAAAGTTTCAAAATCTATCTTTGTTTCATGATGTCAAGAACAAAATTAAAGTTCTTATGAAACAAGAATAATAAGTTAAACACTATAAAAAAAACATTTTTTTTATATAGGACAAGGTACAACTACAGACAAAACAATAATATAACTCTGAAAAACAACAAAATTAAAAATATTATTCAGTCTTATCACGCAATCAATCAAAATTACATTTACAACAAACCTTCAATATTTTTGTTAATTTATTAGCACAAAGGAGAACGAGTAGGTATACCTAACAAATAATCCAGTTTGATGATATACTTCGTACTTCCTCAAATGGTGATAGGAAATAGAAACTGATGGATGGAAATAAGTATCAGTTTGTGAAAAGCAGCCTATATTTTACCTTGTAAAAGACTATTTCCAGGAATTTCAGCGTCAACTCGAATAACAAAACATTCTATTTTCGATGTTGGATTCCGAATTCAAGTCCATAGTATGATTTCTATCATTAATTTTTCGATGACAATAACAGTAGAATTATCTGAAATTATTGCGTGGTTTGTCATAATAAAAGATACATGTGTAAACAATGAACTTCTATTTTCTTTTCTGACAAATGTCGAAATTGGAAAATTATCCATCATGCGCGACTGGCCGTACTAAAAACTTGGTGGTCAAGATCGCATATGTTTCAAACAGTCTCTTTATTTTTAATTTGTCTATGAGTGAATCCTGAAATGTTTTGTAACTTCATTCATTTCAAATAACTTTTGTTTGATTTGGGGTAAACAGTGCTTCTCAAAAGTCTCCTCCCCCCTTTTATTTTTGAAACGATTATACATAAACAAGTGAAATTTGGAAACTGAATATTAAAGGTTGTAAACTTCCCTACTAGTGATGATAGATGACGAAATCGTCAAAGATGACGTCACAAGGCCATTGTGACCAATAATTTTAAATGGAACCTTATGGCAAGCGACACCTCTTTTGAAAGGTATCGAAAAAACCTATTCAATGATACTAATTTTGTTTGTGTTCATGGCAGTTTTAATGGCTCATTAGTAAACATTAAAATTTAAATTCCATTCAGTATGATATTAATTACAGATTTAAGAATCAGTATCTACTTGAAGAAATTGTTCGAAGTAACCTCCATTTACTTCCTGACAGTGAAATATCCTATTTTTAAACTCTTCTCGTACTTTTGCAAATGTGTCTGCGGAAACAGCCTCACATTCTGCAACAATAAGTTGTTTTAAAACGTCAATATTGTCAGGTTCAGTGGCGCAAACCTTCGATTCAAGGTACCCCCACAGAAAAAAATCCAAAGGTGTGAGGTCCGGTGATCAAGCTGGCCATTCCGTTGAACCTCGTCGTCCAATCCATCTACCTCGATACTCCTCATCCAAATACCGTCTTACTGCACCGTAATAGTGTGGACGAGCTCAATCCTGTTGGAATGTTATTTCCATATTGCCGAATTCATCTGGATTATCTTCCAAAATTTCAAGTATTAACTATTAACGGTTCTATTGCGTTTTGCAACAGCTCCAGATAAACTTCACCTGTTAAATTAGTATTTGAAAAAAGAGGCCCAACGATGTGGTTTCCCAGGATACCTGCCCAAACATTCACCTTCTGGGGAAATTGGGTATGTGTTTCACGAAACAGGTGAGGATTTGCGTCACTCCAATACCTCACATTCTGTGTATTTACATTTATATAGGAAGTACTTTCGTCACTAAAACAAATCGTTTTGACATAGTCTGGCTGTTGGTTAATTTTGGTTTCCATATTTTCACAGAATTCTAGTCTTCGGTCTGGATCGTCGTCTGAGAGTTGATGAACCATTTTCAATTTGTATGGATGAAATTTGTTTTTTTTTTCAACACCCTGTGTACTGTACTTCGACTGACTCCACAGGTAGATGCAACGTGAGTTGTTGAAGAAGTAGAATTAACTATTACTTCTGCCATTATATCAATTTTTTTCTCATCAGAAATATGTGGTCTGCCAGATCGTTTCGCATCATTAATACTACCCGTTGTTTCAAACTTTCGAAGAAGCTCCCTTAAATAAGTCCTCGAAACGGGGCGATCGGGAAACCTCTCATTAAAAATGCGTTCTGCTGCATGAATATTTTGTCAAGTTTCACCAAGAATTAGGATCGCTGCTACTTTATCACCTAAAGCACGTGCCATTTCGCTTCTTGAAGCACTTAAACGTGCGGCTCACAACAGTTTAACAAATTATTAGAATGTACAAAAGTATTGAAAGTACCGAAAGCTGCTGAAACAGTTGAACGTTCGATCAACAATACACAAATTATTAAATGTACAAAAACTTGGACAATTACAAAAACGTCGAATTAGGGAGACTAACAAAAACGTCAGCTCATTTGACAACTATCCAGAGGCGGAGCTTGAATTTGGAATTTTAGTATTAACTGATTTAATTCATCACAGCTTTGCGTTTTTTAAAAGCGAGTTGCCAAAACTACCATAAACACAAACAAAATTAGTATCATCGAATAGGTTTTTTCGATACCTTTCAAAAGAGGTGTCGCTTGCCGTAGGGTTCCATTTGAAATTATTGGTCACAATGGCCTTGTGACGTCATCTTTGACGATTTCGTCATCTATCATCACTAGTAGGGAAGTTTACAACCTTTAATATTCAGTTTCCGAATTTCACTTGTTTATGTATAATCGTTCCAAAAATAAGAGGGGGGAGCGGACTTTTGAGAAGCACTGTATGAATGTGAAACGATTTTCTGCTCTTATTTTTGTTTCGACCCTACCCAAAAATTCATCGAAAACATTAGAAGGTAACCAATTTTATCACTGATAAACTCGTAGATATCAACAGTGGAAACTTTATGAATTGTTTCCTTTTCGAAGCGTACTATCTCAATTGCCAATTTCCAT
Source organism: Gonioctena quinquepunctata (assembly GCA_018342105.1). Lineage (NCBI taxonomy): Eukaryota > Metazoa > Arthropoda > Insecta > Coleoptera > Chrysomelidae > Gonioctena > Gonioctena quinquepunctata. The sequence continues at coordinate 426,725 of JAFIRS010000975.1, forward strand.
AGATAAAAAATGATTTTGGATGAATAAACAAAATAACCTTATCTCAACATTATGCATAATATGGTGATTGATACTCTTAGATAAGAGTACACTATTCAGTTTTTCGGAAGGATCACACAAAATGGAAAAACAAAATATAACAATATCTATATATATATATATATATATATATATATATATATATACAGGGTGTAATCTAACCTCTTACACATCCGTGAATGACGAGTGCATAATGCCATTTCATAACAAATTACAGTGGTTAAAATCGGAAACAATTTTTTGATAACATGTTTTGTTCTTTGTAAAACTCGACAAAAATGTTTGTAGCGCTGCCCGCCTAATTTCACCTGCTTCCACTTTGATAATTTCCGAATGCAATGAACATTTAACTCGACATTTAAATAATGTAGAATATTGAACTAATTGTGTGGTAAATGTACACATTGAAGGTTGCCTGAGATAGATATACAATTTCAAATTGAAGAAAACACTAACCTTGTCATATCCAAACCGGTGATAAAATTGGAATTAGTTGACTTTATACTCTGCTTTGAGTCACTTAGCACAGTAACGTGTAAGAAACAAACGACATAAACAGTATTGAATTACAGTATTTAGAGCCTTGAAAAAGAAATGAATAAATATTGAATGAATGTAATTTTATGTGGAGGAACAACGTTTCTTGACATGTTTTTCTGGTTAACCTTCCACAGTCTGAAAATGAAAATATAATCGGGGAAATCTCTACAAGTGTAGAAAGGGCAAACTAATTAGTTCACCCCGATAAGTTACTGCGTTCACAAATTATATTTCCTATGAAAAAATGATTTAATTTGTCAGTTACTTGTCGTTTGCTGATTATATTCTCAGTTTCAGACTGTGGAAGGTTACCCAAAAAAAATGTCAAGAAATGAATAAATATTTCGAAACGTTGGCATTAAGTAAATAGTGTTTAACTATTGGTCCCCCAAAGCAACAAAAACAACGGTATGTTGATTGATTCAGAAGGGGCACAAGATCCATATGATGAGTATTGAAAAGGGAAACATTCCCAATTGAACATTTTTATATCGCGACCATTGTATGTAGTGATTCAGAACAACACGTGAACTGAACACAAAACACTTATGAAGCGAAATTCTCGCATGCACGGTTTACAAAGCTGCCTACGAACGAAAGTTTGTAGGATTGTACTAGTGTTTTCTGATTGACTGGTGAATAAAATTAATTGGAACATTATTGTCTTTGTCTCTTCAAAAATTTGCCATTCCAAATGGCAAAGTCAGCTGTTATAAGCCGGGGACTTGAATTAGCAAAAAATTCAAACGATGTATCATCTAGAAATGCTGCCTTTAAAGAAACAACGAAAGGAAATACAAGTTGGTATTTGAAAAATAGTAGTCGTTTTGGTGCAAGTATTAATTTTTCTTGGAAAATTTTGAACAAACTTTTTGGGGGAGAATCACCTCTATGGAAAATATAATCGTAAAGTCGCCCAAGTCTTCTCGAAACTGCACTTCGACATTCCTAAATGTAATTTTTGGATTTGCGTGGAATAAAAAACTCTACCCCGAAATTTGCATAAAAGTAACATTGTCTGTAAATGGATTATGGAAACAAATCTCCGTAATTCACGGTAACCTACCCGCGGGTTGAAGCCAATATCCTATAATCTGCTATCTATATATAAAATTCAATATTTAGGGGACCTCATGCCTGCTTTTTTCAACTAAACGACTGTTTACTTCATCGATGATATAACCAAATCTGATCCAATTGGATATTATTTTTTATTCGTGTAATATTATGACGAATCATTTCAAGTGATTACTTCCAGGGGAAAGCCACACCAAAATTATCTACATCATTTAAAACCACACTAGAGAAAATAATTATTTCTTGGGTTCTTGTTTTCCTGTGGTAATTGTCATGGTCACGAATTTACAAATCATAATTGAACGATAACATAATATAGCTTGCAGTTCTCAAATGGCAAATATCCAATTACATTCCCAAGGAGATGAAAAACATTTCAAAGGAGAATGAGTTTTAAAGGTTCCATAGCCGTAACATAACGAAAAGAAAAATTAGCCCCTTCTGTGGAATCTGTGATTTATTATTTTTATAAAAACGGAAAACTGGACCACGATGTTTTTTATCAACGATATTTCATTGTCAGTTACATGAATACCTATAATTGCTCATGATCAAATAAAGTTTCCAAAATTTCCAAACGGTTTAGTGGGTACACTACATAGAAACAAACAAGGCATTAAAGCAAATGTTCAAATGGACCACCATTTTGTTCAATACACAATTGGCATCTCCGTATCATCGACTGTCGCACGCTTTGGAATATTCCTGGTGTATCCTGTACTGAAGTACATGCTGCTAAAATTCTTGCCGTCAAATTTCCCACAGACTCTACAGGTGTTTCATGCACTAGGGAGTTAAGGTATCCCAATAAAAAGTATAGTGAAGTTGAATCCGGAGAACGCGTAGGCCAATATATGGAACCACGTCTACCTATCCACCGATCATGGAATGTTTGATCAAGAAATTGACGAACGATTCGTTGGAAATGGGCCGGTGCTTCGTCATATTGATACCACATTCTTTGACGGACCAATAGAGGTAGGTCTTCAAGTAGCCCAGGTGAAACATGTTCTGCCTATTCAAACGGAGAGAAAAAAAATATAGTCCAACAATACGATTTTCAATAATTCCTACCCAAATATTCACTGAACACTTTTATTGCTAGCCTTTTCGAAACAGTCCATGCGGATTCTGTTCATCCTATGAATAGCTGTTCCTACTATTGAAATATCCATATCTTGTGAAACATGCCTCATGAATAGAACATATATAAGAAAGTCGTTTGCTCCTTCATACATCCTCAAAAACCATTCACAGAAAAATCTACAAGGGCCATAATCACCAGCATCTAGGGCCATCACCTTCTGTAGGCGAAATGGATACAATAGTTGTTCACGTGCTACCCGACTGTTGATTGTGACACTTGTAACCTATACGAAATAGCCCGAGTGCTGGTAGAGAGATCTGCTGCTAATCGTCCAAGAATTTGTTCTTCCGTAACATTATCCCTTCTTGTTCTATTCGCACTACAATGGTGTTTACTGAATTTAAAGGACCCCGTTTCCTTCAATCGTCGATGCACAGCTATAAAAGTAGTGAAATGTGGATGATGTCTTTTTGGATATCTATGTTGATATAATTCAGCAGCGGCTCTGGCATTTCCCTCTGTTTCACCATAAACGAAATGCATATCTGTATATTCTTCGAATGAATAATCCATTTTGAAACGATGTCCACTGACTGGAATGATGACAGATGACTTGACAATAATACAAACTGTTTTGGGTTACTGTCAATTATATCTTATGTAAGTATAGATATATCAGTGTGTCTCTACCGGTAACAATGAAGGCTACGCTTCTTTTTAGTTCCAAATTTCGTGTATCTTTTATGCGTTGATCAGTGGTGTACTGGACAGCCTACCACAAACTAGCATGAAAGGCTCGACTTTGCAACTAGTTATCACAAATCGAAAGAAATCATTTGAGTAGATATTAATACACAATAATTGTTTTTCTTCATCAAAAACATGTTGGTTGGATAATATTTTCCTAGATAATTCGATCAGAAATGGCTTTGATAATGATACTCCAACATAAACTTCAACAAATTAAGAGTACTTATCTTCAGTTTTTCACAAAAAATATTTCAGACCTTAAATCCTATCTAAGTGGAGAATTATGAATTTGAAGTTGGGTTTGTTTGTCAGTTGATCTGTCAAAACAATCATATGCAAGAAAGTATGCTAACATATCAGTGAATCCGCGACATCGATTCGATCAAATAATATGATGAATGAAAAAATGGAGTTATCGGTCTCATTCTGACTCACCCGTACCATGTTTCCGATTCTCCCAACACTAAAAAATGTTCAGGAGGTCGACACATATTCCGATATGTTGTAAGAAATGACCATTTTGCGATTATTGTACATAGGAAATTATGTCTCTACTAAGAACATATCTTCAGTTTTTCTCAATTATCTCAGAAACCTCCACTTTTAGGCACATGGAATGATATGACTTCAAAGATCTCCTACGTTTGTGTTGACAGTGTTGCCGATTCTCAGAATTTGTCTGAAATATTCATAAATAATGGTATGTTATCAAAATTAATATTGTTATAACTTTGTTGCCAATGAATATTTTCGAATTAAATTTCAGGTTTCACCTGAATGAAGGATGCTGAATCCAGTGGTAGAGTTGAAATATCACGAAAAAAAACGCTAATGAAATTTAGCAATTAAGAACATAAAAAAAATCATAGTATGCCCTGAAATTAGGAATTATATTTTGCAAATTTGGTGCAAACGTGAACTTTTTGATACTCTTCCTGCTGAAAAAAAGAAAAAATTCAATCGGTTGGAAAATGTAGATTTTATAAGGGTGCTCCAGTCTTAAGTGTGTCACATTTAGGATATTATTATTAATTTATCTATGGTTTCAATAATAACTCAGAATCTTATGAAATTTAACTCTCAGAGCTTTGCTTGAAATTTGAAGCTGGATATGATCAAAACATTATTATACTACTCTCCAATAATTTCTGTGACGGTTGAATAGGTTTTTACCTGCACCACAGCAATGGCAATCTAAAGGGTTTGTGTTTTATGGTCATCTCGATATGTTCATTCATACTGGAAAAATAATTTTACGATACTTTTGTTCGTTATCCTTTCACAAAAGTTCTTCTCCGCGTCCACTGATCTTATCTATACAGATAACAAAATCAGGTAAACCTAATTCTTCCCGGGTCCAAAGTTTCAACTGTAAACAGACAAGTTTGTTTGTCATTCGAATTTCACAATGGAAGGACATTGAAGGCCGAGAATAAAATATATTTCCAATGTCACCTCCCAGATATGGATTGTAATTTCCACCAGTGGTTTCCAAAAAAATGCATTTTTCCGTAATAGTATTGCGCTGTGAAAAATTTCTCAATTATATTTGTTTTTTCTCTAGAAGTTATCCAAAAACATGAAATATAGATCTTCTTCCAAGAGTAGGACTTTCGAATCAATTTTGCACCAATAAATTGCATGAAAATATTTTTTTATAAAAAAACAGTATCTTTTGTTAGGTATTCTGGAGTTATAATAACCATCCGCAACCCGAATTATGGAAAAAGTATCCTAGGAATCTACGCACATGAGAGGAGAAAAATAAATTATTAGTTTTATTTCCCCTTATTACTTTTTCTTAGAAGAATATTCCGTTAGTTAGTAACCTCGTCAGTAACCGAATTACAAAATGCTGTATTGGAAAAATTAATTGGCTATTTTCGGGAACTAGAACCGTCCTTATTTTAAACACCTAATGAAATAATCACTATACGTATCGTTTCAGGTTTCAGTTCCTCAGAGATCTTTATACGATTACACTGGTATACATTTCTAGATTATTTTTTCATGTTTTAGGATGTATGTCCAAACAACCTAAAACCTAAAAAACATCTCCAAGGATAATGTGAGGAATTTGCATTCGTTGTGAAGTGATGAATAAACATCAGAATGTGAATACATAATATAAAAAATATACAGTGTGGAAGTGGCAACCAAAACAATTCTGGACAATTTGATGCAGAACGAATCCTTGTGGTTTTGTGAGTCATGATATACAAATAAATATTACAGATCAAAGCCAAGGTAATGTTCGTTACTTTCGCAGAAAGATAAACCCAACAAACCACTGACACTAGTCATAGGTCAAGTTGCAACAACTATGATTAATATTTGTCACCTGTTTTCTCTCGCCAAGAAACGAATAAAATATGATATACAGGGGGTAATATAACCTTTTGCACAACCGCTTACACTTGATAGTCCTTAAAAAAATAAACAGATTTTTCTATTTTCGAATTTTTAACCACTATAATTCGTTGAAAATAGGAGGCGGTGTAATGAAAAAAATCAAAGCTTGGATAACAAAAAACCTTTTTATTTCTTCTATTATAGTCTGTTCTAATGCCAATCCTACCCTATACTAAAAAAAATCCAAAATGAATATATGCGAAATAATTAACTGAAAAAATCCTTCAAGAATTGCGCGGGAATTTATCCCCCCCCCCTGTTAACTTTTAAACGGTTCGATGTAACACAATGGGACAGAAACAGTTTTGACCGATACTACTTTATGAAATGAAAAACATTGTGATTGATTGATAGATGGCGCGGGGGGCACATCAACTTGAAAATTTCGAATAGCATGGGGGTTCGAGTGGCACATCGTTGAAAAGATAATTCAATTCTCGTTTGAACCATCTATGTGCGGATTTGAATGGTGATCCAGGAGTTAGTGCCCAGGTTATAAGGATGCTCACGATTTTGAAAAATTGCTTATTTCATTGTCATAGACTTAATAGCTATACTAGATAGTTGCTCATGAATAACAATAAAGAAACTTGAACAGATTTTTTGTAAAAATCAAACCAATGCTTACGGAAGCATAGGAGGGTATTAAGGACTTTGCTTACTTTCGCTGAAAAGAGGAAGGGGGGGATTAAAAATTACTAAAATTCTGCTTACGTGTTACATAATTGTATGTCAATGATAACTTCATTCAGCGTATTGAATATATGTTCAGTACCACCTTGAAAGATAATCTTAGTATATTACTGACTATTAAGCACTGTTTAGGTTTGAATTAACGATTGAAATGCATTGAGTTCGTATACTGTCGTCTAGTAGAGAAACATTTTCCTCTCAAAAAAATATCCTGAGAATTTGCACTCAAATACCCTCTCAGGTGGTTCAATGACGATCTGAGAAAATTAAGGGATACGGTACGTGCGGTAAAGATAATTTACGATGCAACAAATGATCCCGTTCATAAGCAAGCTTTCAAAGTGATCAACAATTAATATCAAAAGGCCATTATCGAATCTAAAAAAAAAAAATCATGCGATAATTTTATCAACCAATCTGATAATAAAATTAGAGATAGCTGGCGGCTGATCAATTTTGAAAAAAGTAAACCAGCATCTCATGTAATATCCGACGCGATCTCTCCACATCAATTCAACTCATACTTTACCACCATTGCCGAAACCATAATAAGTCAACTCCCACTCAATGCTAATACCCTTTCTCTGAAATCACTGGACAATAAACTTAAACCTACCTCACCCGGGTCTTTTTTTCTTGAACCCATCACTCCATCCGAAGTTTTTAATGCTATACACGAGCTGAAAAACTCCTATTGCCTTGATGTATACAATCTAAACAGCAAAATCATAAAAGAAACCTGTACATATTTGGTTGATCCACTGACGTCTATCTTCAATACTTGTATCAGCGAAGGATCTTTTCCTGATGAATTTAAAATCAGCAAAGTCATCCCTGTTTTTAAAAAAGGTTACCAAAATCAAGCGGAAAACTATCGACCCATTTCTATCGTTCCCATTTTTGGTAAAAATTTTTGAAATCATTCTCAAAAAACGGCTTGAACTTTATTTTGAGGAGAACAATCTTCTTAACTCGGACCAATACGGTTTCCGAAAATCATGCTCCACTGTTCAAGCGGTAGCACGAGTTGTGAGGGATATAGTCGACGGATTTGAAAAGAGTCATCACAGCTCTGCAACACTGTGTGACTTGAGTAAAGCGTTCGACTGTGTCTCTCATATTAATATGTCACATAAACTGGAAGAATATGGAGTTATATGTCTGGCACTCTCACTCTTTTTATCCTATCTGACGAACAGAAAACAGCTTGTTGATCTGGGCAATAACAGAACATCTGATCTACAGCCAATTGAATTTGGTGTTCCCCAAGGATCCGTTCTGGGGCCTCTTCTGTTTATTGTCCATATCAATGATCTCTTCTATGAACTACAACCCTACAAATGTGTCATCTATGCCGATGACACATCTATTTTATGCTCTGACAAGAACTACCAGACTCTGCTTGCCTCCATGTCACATGCCGAAAAACAAGCTGAATCGTGGTTCAACTCCAATCTACTAAAACTCAATAAAGGAAAAACCCAACAAATCATATTTTCAACTAATCATAACATCTCAGTGGGAAAAACCGTCAACTTATTGGGAATTACACTTGATGACAGTTTGAATTGGGCACCTCACGTAGAAGCACTGAGTCAGAAACTTTCAAAATATATTTTCTTACTCAGGCAATTGAGAAACTTTGTAAGCTTGGAAACGCTTCTCTCGGCGTACTATGCATTTTTTCATTCCCATGCCAGCTATGGAACTCTGCTCTGGGGCAACTCCTCCAAGCTACCAACTCGATGTCAACCTTTACAATATCTTACCGTTCACTACCAGGAATTTACCCTTGCCAATGTTCAAAAAACAAATCATGGAATATTTAATTAAAAAATGTTTTTATAGTACAGAGGAATATGTTGCCTTAACCTCATTGCTTGAATTTCTATAACATTTCTAATATGTACCTATCATCAAATCTGTATGGATGTACGTTTGTGTGTTTATATATCAGATCTATTTTACTCAATGTTGTACATTAACTGTTTATATATATATATATATATATATATATATATATATATTTCTTTTTCATTTATAATGTTCTTAAGGATCTTTGCGCAGATCTGCTGTTTTTATTATCACTCTGTACTACTGCTTGCTACTAATGTATCCTTATATACCGTAGTTAATAAACATCTATCTATCTATCTATCTCCATATCAGTAAAATCCATTTGTTAACCGAAAATGGCATAATTATATTATTGTGGAATAGGGTATCATTGAATGAAAGGGTATTTGCTTTCAGCTTGAATCATTAACATCATTTCGGTTCTGCCGGAGTCAGGTGAAAATTGAAACATTTCGGTATGGAAATTATACAGTGCTTTTCTTTAATGTCCCCTCCTTTTATTTTTTGAACGGGTCAACACAAAAAATTTAAACTTGGGATGATGAAATTGATGCATGAATATTATATTTTGGAGTAAAATTGACAGATGAAACTTTCAAGATGGCGACTAGACGCCAATTGGGAAAAAAAAAAATTGAAAGGGGGGTCTTGTGACACATCCTTCTGAAGCTCCTGACAAATACTTCACAACCCTAGAATATAAAGTCAATATCTTCACCTACTACAAAATGGCGGAACATTTAATAATTGCCTGAATACATCGACGTTTTACTTCATAATTTGAAGAAAGGAGCTGAGTTCAGTTCAGAAGATGCTCGAAATGGTTGCCTTGAACTGCTTGACATAGGAACAGCCTATCCGATATTTCACGCCGAACATTTTCGAACACAGTAACGTCGATATTTCTACAAATATTTATTATTCTCTGCCGTATATCCAATATTGAAGCAGGTTCAGTTTCGTACAGTTTCTGCTTCAAATAGCCCTATGAAAAAAGTCTACAGGTGTCAAATCTGGCCATTCCGTAGGACCTCGACGGCCAATCCAACGACCGGGGAAAGTATTATCCAAATAGTTTCTTACTTGTCCGTAGTAATGTGGTGGTGCTCCATCTTGTTGGAATACAATATCCATATCGAATACATTAGGATTCGCTTCGACGATTTCGGTGATTAGAGGGTCAACAGTATTTTCCAGCATATTCAAATACAGTTCCCCTGTTAAATTTTGTTCAATGAATAGAGGTCCTACAATACGGATTCCCAATATTCCTGCCCAGACGTTAATTTTTTCTGGATATTGAGTATGAGTTTCCCGGAAAATGTGAGTGTTGGTGTTACTCCAATAACGGCAATTTTGTCTGTGAACCTTGCCGTTGAGATAAAATGTAGATTCGTCACTGAAACAAATATTGTGGAGATAGGTAGGATGCCTTGCAATGGTTTCCGTCATAACTTTGCAGAATTCTGTTCTTCGATCAGGGTCATCTTCAGTTAACTGGTGTACCATTTTGATTTCGTATGGATGATACTTATTCCTCTTCAAAAGTCTCCACACAGTAGAAGGACACACCTCACAAACATTCGCGACGGAGGAAGAAGACTGTTGATTATTTACTATCATGTCACCAATTATTTGAACTTGCTGTTCTTCTGGAATGGACGGATGACCTGGGGGCTTTTTGTTCTGTACACTACCGGTAGTTGTAAATTTGGTTACAAGTTCCCTCAAATATTTTCTACAGATAGGACGATTCGGGAAACGATCATTGAAAATTCTTTCGGTTTCGTGAAAGCTACGCGTCGCATAAATAAACATTGCTTCGATTTTTAACCGACGAAACCAAAAAGGAGGAGGTTCTCTATTCGACCCGTATATTTTATGTTTTTCCATCATATTTTTTTATGTATGATCACGCATAACTTTTTACTGAGGCGTCCGATTCCGATAATTTTCAGTGGATAGGGTGTACTTCGACTTTGGTCCCATTTGATTTCAAAAGATGAAATCCACCCCAAGGGTAGGAAAAAGGTTCCCAATTGGCCTTAACCTTGGTTTTACTGGGTTCTTCGATTTGGATGTTTTTTTTTAATAGATAGGGTATACCTTATATTTGGATTTCGAAAGGAATTAGCCACCCTTGCGGGTAGAAAAATAGGGGATATTTTTCACTAGTGAACATTAGCACACACATACGTAGTTGACAATGACAGATCGCTACTGACATTATTCTTGTTCCGTCAAAATCAGTATATTTTATGAGAGGATGGAATGATATACAAAGTAATGGAATAAACTAACCAGAACAACGAAAATAATTTATATTACAACAAATAGTAAAAGTAGATAATCATATTATTTAACTGGTAATAGTTGAAGTAAGGTGGGTAAGTAAGTATTTTGGAAGTAATCAAAAAACAAGTAGGTAGTAATTGGTAGATTTTAGCCACAAAAAATTGAAAAATAAAAACTTTTTAACAAAAAATTGAACCGACGAAATACGGAACTGAAAAGTAAAAAATAAAAACTTTTTAACAAAAAATTAAACCGACGAAAAAATCAACTGAAAAGCAAAAAATAAAATAAAAAAAATAAAAACTTTTTAACAAAAAATTAAACCGACGAAAAAATCAACTGAAAAGCAAAAAATAAAATAAATCTTCTTAGTCTAAATGATAATTGAGCTCCTAAACTAATGTAAGTAACTGATTTTGAGTCGGCGCCAAACAAACTAGCAATTGAATTAGGTGAAGCGTAAAATGATGGCAGCGAGATGCACGGCTGCATTTTGATGACTTCTTTCATTGATAATGATCTTCGATAACAAAATAGTTAAACACCATAATTTCAAAGGAATTCTTTATCTTTTCTCGTACAATTAACGAATGTGAATAAAACCGTTTTCAAGAGACTTGGTAAATACAGGGCGATTTCTGCAATTTGTCATTGCAGTTTATTTCAACTCTTGTCTATACTCTTGTCAATATGCCACTTATATTTGTAAATAAACACATAATCTGTTTACTCTGCGGTACTGCGGTACTGTTTATCCTTAATAAACTCTCTTTACGCGTCTCATTAGATGAATTGTTTGGCGCCAACTCAAAATCAGTTACTTTCACTAGTTTGGGAGCTCAATTATCATTTAGACTAGGAGGTTTATTTTATTTTTTGCTTTTCAGTTGATTTTTTCGTCGGTTTAATTTTTTGTTAAAAAGTTTTTTTTCTTCCAATGGACGAGAATTGACCATTTCAGATATAGTTCACGTGGTACCTATTTACTAGTAAAACCGAAAACTAAATGAGAATATTTTAACTGAACATTGATGTTTGTTGTCGTACTGACATTTCTTGTCATTCTTTGTTTAAATAAAAAATAACCTGTGTGTGTTTGTATTCAGGTAATTATTAATTGTTCCGCCATTTTATAGTAGGTAAAGATATTGACTTTACATTCTAGGGTTGGGAAGTATTCGTCAGGAGCTTGAAAAGGATGTGTCACAAGACCGCCCTTTTAATTAAATATTTTTTTCCCTGGCGGCGCCCATTCGCCATCTTGAAAGTTTTATCTGTCAATTTTACTTCAAAATATAGTATTCATGCATCAATTTCATTATCCCAAGTTTAAATTTTTTTAGTTGACCCGTTCAAAAAATAAAAGGGGGGGGACATTAAAGAAAAGCACGGTATATTTTCCATTCGTTTTCAAATCAACTCCTACCCAATGATAAGGAGGGATCTGTCAATGTTTTTTAACAAATCAACAAAAAAACACATCGCCATTCACGTGGTACCGAATTCGATCTTTTCCAAGAAGGAGAACTGGAGGAAGTGAATCGGATCAATCACCCGTGTTAGTTTAGAGTTTCTTTGTTCGCGTGCAATGCAGAGGAGAAGCCACCATCGAACCGGCTACCCAGCTGTCTACCTTTCTTACCTGTGTAGTCCGCTGCACTTGAAACGACCGACTACCTGTCCGTCATGCAGGACCGGACTTTACAACGTGGAATGATATATGTTGGAAAGGGGTTATCTTGATATAATTTCATTTGAAAAGTATTTTCTTATAATCTATTGTAGGGACATAATGAAAGATAATGTGTACCAAGTGGGACAAATTGGACACTTTTAAAGGGAAAGTCCTGTTTTCAAACTAGATAGAAAGAAAAACAAAATATGAATACTATCAAAAACAAATCAATTCAAACTCTTCAGATAACACCCAGTAATGGAAAATAATTCAAGAAATAACCAATACAAATAGAAGTAAAAAATTAATCACAGCTATAAAAAATGAAGCAGGGGTTACTCTCAAAACAAAACGAGAAATAGCAAATGAATTTAATTCAATATATTCTAATATAGGAAAGAAAATGGCTAAAAAAATACAGGGAAATCCCAATTACGCACAAAAGAGAAATATAGTCTCAAATTCATTCGTCCTCTTACCAACTGATACAAGTGAAATAAAAAAAGTGATTACAAACCTAAAATCGAAAAAGGCCACAGGTAATAATGCTGACATATTAAAATCAATCTCCCAACATATTGAAGAGCCATTAGCATATTTGTTTAATTTGTGTATTGAGAAAGGTTGTTGGCCAGCATTCAAAAAATCGATTGTTACTCCTTTGTTCAAAAAGGGAAATGCCGATATTGTGACAAACTACCGCCCCATATCACTGATAACACCTAACCAAAATTTTCGAGAAAATAATTAAAAAAGACTAACTTCATATATCTCAAAATACAATTTAATATCTGATCATCAGTTTGGATTTAGAGAAAATGTATTTACACAAGATGCAATATTAGCTTTAACATCAGAAATATCATCAGCGCTTAATGAAAACAAGCCGAGTCTCTGCGTTTTCATAGACCTATCGAAAGCGTTTGATACCGTCGAACACAAATTGCTTCTACAAACAATGGAAGATAATGGCATAAGGGGTACTCCCTTGAATCTATTCAGGAGTTACCTCACGAACAGAGTCCAAACTGTGAGAATAGATGAAATTATAAGCAGTGAGAAGTATATCGATACTGGGATACCTCAAGGTACGGTTCTTGGACCAACTTTATTCAATCTGTACATAAATGAAGTATTCTCACTAGAAAGTAAAGGAAAAATTTTTGGTTTTGCAGACGACACTACAATATTTTATAAGGCAAATAATTGGCAAGAATTAAAATATACCGTTAAATCAGACTTTGACACAATAAAACACTCGCTAGAATATGAACTATTAACCATCAATTTGGAGAAAACCCAGTACATGCCATTCAGTTGCAATAGCACGAACAAACCACCCTTTTCACATATAGACCTAGGCAATCAACACTTGATTCTTCCTGAAAAAAAGGTGAAGTATTTAGGGGTAATTATTGATTCACATCTCAAATGGAATGAACGCATAAACTTCATTTGCAAAAACTTGCGAAGTATTCTATATAAATTCAAAACATTAAGAGAAATATTCTCCACCCACCATCTGAAAATTCTTTACCTCGCACTTGTGGAAAGTCACTTCCGATATGGGATAGCATGTTGGGGAGGGGCTTTTCGAACACACCTTCGTCCTCTTGTAGTATTACAAAACAAGTTTCTAAAATTGATACATTCGAAAAATTCACGCTTTCCAACAGACAATTTATTTTGCGAAGCTGGTGTTTTTGATATTCTCCAACTCTTTTATTTCAATATCATTTTAACGTACCACAAGAAGAAAAGTTATCGCTTACCGCCACACAATTATAATACCCGAAAAAAAGATCATCATGTCATTCCATTAACACAAAAATCACTCTTACAGCATACCTATACCTATCTAGCCCCAAAATTATTCAACACTCTTCCGAATATAATAAAAAACATTGACATACTTCACCATTTCAAAAGGCAATGGAGACAATTTATATGTAGGCAGCCAAGACAAACGATTTCCGATTTTGTTGACAAAAAAAATATTTTAAATTAAGTTTCTATCAATGTAAGCAATATGTGAATGAACAAAATTGTTATTACTTTTATCATATAACCTTATAGCATATATTAGTACATCAAATTGTCCATTTCATTTAATTTTTTCAATATAATTTCTAACATACCGCTTATCTTTGATAACATTTGTGTCATTCGAAGAGCATACAAACAATGTTAAAGCATTGATATGCATCAACCCTTACATTAATTATAGTTACACATAGATGGGGGTGTGCGAATGTGTTTGTAAAAATTTGTCTTAACATTTAGAAAAGTCTGTTATTCAATGGATTTTTTCACATTTCCGTAATTGTTAGTCAGTAGGTTCATTATTTATAAATTTTATCGTATTGTATTTTATTGTATTGTATTTCTCGAAACAAGTGTGAACAACACTTATCGAGTACTCATTTATTCACCTTTATCTGTTATTACATTGTTTTGTATCCTTTTGCTTAGTGAATAAATAAAAATCTAAAAAAAATATATATAAAAAATACCTTTTTATGCGAAACAAGTGCATCAGCACTTATCGCTCACTGAACTTTATTCATTCACGTCATTTGTTTTTTCCTATCAGTGTAAACTGTATTTTTTATCCTGAATAAAGTTATTCTTATTCTTATTCTCATTCTTAAAACTGATGGATGTGTCTGAGGGTCAATTTTTATGACAAACTTAATGGTGGAAACCGCATATCGATATCTATCATCGTTTCTGAGTTACAGCATGTTTTTCAAAAGTGTGCATTTTCGAAAAGTTGCTGTAACTTGTTTCCTGTCAAAAAATTCTTTGTTTCTATAAAAACATTTCCAAAGCACTTCTTTACGCAGTCATTTATTTTTTCAAATCATATATCAATAGTCATTAATGGAAAAATCTTTTTTTTTTTAAATGAGACAACCTGTAAATTCTTGCATATTTCAATAGAGCTTGAAATTACCATTCCAAAAATGTAGCACACTTGATGTTTTGCTAGAGTCACCTTTGAAATGCAGAGTTTAAGTTTTTTCATGTAGACTTTTAAACGCATACCTACCACTTAGCCATAAACTGTGTACCTACTTTGAACAAGTAGGCTTTGGACGACGCGGCGATAAAACAGAAAGCAGTAGCTATCAAATGATAAGAAAGCTGTTCGCAGCAGTAATTAAAACTCATAGTTTCAATAAAACTGATAACAATTTATACTTTATTTACTACTAATAAATGAAACTCCAACAATAATAATAATAAAGAACAAACAAGAACAGAATATTTCTTCAGAAGAGGTGTTCGAAATGTCTACCAGCTTCTCCTACACACTGGCGGCACCTTTTTTGAACATTACTTGCCGAAGTAATTAGTCCAATGGGAGTGAGAAAAGCAAAACTTTGCATCACTGCCGCTTCCAATTCATGTCTAGAGTCTGGATACCTCTCGTGGTACAACTTGCTTGCTGCTTCTGCATTTTCCCCGGTTTGTATAAAACAGACTATCATATCCCATTTTTCATAATACTCATACTTCGTTGCAAATGTGTTTGAAAAATGAACAAAAACCACGAACTGGGGAGCGTCTTCACTGCTCAAATTAAAATTTGACAGCTACCAGCAAACATTTGCATTCTGTTTTATCGCCGCGTCGTCCAAAGCCTACTTGTTCGAAGTGTGCGTTTCAAAGTCTACATGAAAAAACCTACAAGCTCTGTTTTCAAAGGTCACTCCAGCAAAACCTCAAGTGTGCTACATTTTTGGAATGGTAATTTCAAGTTCTATCGAAATATACCAGTTGTCTTATTTAAAAAATGATTTTTCCATTGATATATGATTTGAAAAAATAAATTAGTTAAACCAGTATTGCTTTGGAAATGTTTTCATAGAAACAAAGAATTTTTTACAGTAACTTTTCGAAAATGCACATTTTCGAAAAACATGTGTGAGAAAATGACAAATTGAGATGATCATTCATAGAATTTGGATCCACATTTCATATGACTTATTCGTAATTTGTATGTTATTAATATGGTGGTGAATACATTATTAATGAATTTAACAATGATAAGAATATGTTTTTGGAACAATATGACATCTAATACCTCGAATTTCTGAAAAGTTTCAGGAGAATTATCTGAAAATAATTTACAATATTTCTAGAACCCAAGATGAATTCAATTGAGAAATGATTCACATGCAATAAATATGACTATTTTCTTGATATTGCTGAAGTGGGGCCATTTGCACTTGATTTTTGACCCCGGCGTGGTGGCTTTCATTGTTTCTCGCCCGGTTACCGAAATTTGTTTGGGTGTATTTAAAAAATGTGCCAGTTTGACAGTGATTATTAAATATAATTTTGAGTGGAAAGTTTGACTGTGCGCACGTATCGAATTATCGAGAAAAGAAATTTGTATTCCGTGCATAACATAATTTATTAAAATCGTAGCAAAGCTCTTTCAACCATCAGGTCATCATCAGTGCGTACCTGTAAATGAGTAATATTGATAGAGAAAATTTGTACAAAAAGCCAAAAAGACCATGAAATCTCCAATGTTCAATGAGTGTTGTATAAGGTTACATGACAAACATGATAAAAAACATATTATTAACCAGGATGAAACTTTAAATTACACTTCGATTTCTCTATAAGCCATTATTTAGGTGTGATAGCTGGACCTAAATGACAATATTGACAAGTGCACGTTGGAGTAGATTGACACAAAACTATGGAGATATCAGAATCATGGCATACGAAACCCAGATTGGAAGATGATCAATCTAATGGGGACTGTCAACTGTCAAATTTACGTCTCAATATTCCAAGGAAGACCAGACATGATTCTTAAATTCTCAATTTCAAGTCATCGTAATTGAATATAATGAGAACTATCCTAGTCACAAAAATACAATTGAAAAGAGTTTGTTATAGTGTCCATAGACAATCAATTAAAATTTTCTTAATGAAAAGCTCTATTCACCACGGTTCAATTGAACCACAAGGGGGGGATAAGAAGTGTGATAAAAGTTTAATGAGAACTTGACCCAACTCCACAACTCCCACAGTTAGAGTACAAAAGAGTTTAGGGGGTGATAGTCAAAGTAACAATAAGGTTTATTTCCGATATATTTCAATGCTTGTGGATCGAAGTTCTTCTTTGTCATAAGGAAGAAAAGGAAAACGTATGAATACTGGTCCAAATGAGGCCTAAGAAGACGTTAGTTATTCAATTGGTGGAGACATTTCAGTTAAAGGATACCATATTTCGTTTATCTGATAATTTCTCATTTCTTTGTTATTACTTCTGATCTCTATGATTCCAAATAATTGTGAATACACCCCTGCATTTCTCATCAGATCGTTTTTCACCAGTTCATGTGGTTTCGAAAGTCTGTAGGTTCGTGGATAGAAGATATTATTGATGATTCTTCAAAGCTAGTGATGGTTTATCCCTGAGTCCGATCAGACATTGTTTTTATAACCATAATATACCGTTCATTCTCTGTTTTTATAACCTCCAGACACGAAATAACTGATTCATTGTGGTCGAAGCTACGGTCGATTATTTTTAATATCGTTCAGGTACCAGTTTGAATTATTTTCGAAACCCTTTAAAATATCAATAAGGAATATGAATCCTTTCATTTTTGCTACGAGGGAATTCTGCTTATAGAAAATAAGAACTTTATGATTGGATATTCTTTATTTTGTATGGAACTAGGAAACAATCGACCAAGACCACCAAATTAGGCATCTCTAATTTACCCTATTTTTGTATATCTCATTTATCTCACATTTTGATATCCTTAATATTCTGAATAGTTCAAAATTATCACAGTTTGTATTGTAATATTCCTTATGAAATTAATGGGTTTCTTATCTATTATGAAGACTGACTTATCTGAATATAATACAAAATCCCCATACACTCTTGAATGACGTCTAGTGCTGTTGTCCTACCATTTCGTACCAGTTCTAGCATTTTCTTTGCTACGTCCAGTCTGAAAACACTTCTCACGCTTTGCTCTTCGATATTCCAAAGAAGGTTTCTGGTCCTATAAATTAAAACGTATTGCCCTCTTTTGCCAGATCAGCTTTCTTGACCACATCATAGCAATGTTATTCTGTTGAGTCTGCTCATGCATTGGCCAGACCCACAAGCTATCATATGTTTTTTGTAATCTTCCTGTTGGCATCTACCTTATGAAGACAGGTAGGTACAGGTTTGCGTGGTAATGGCTGTCATGGATCTAAAACAGCTTCTCTAGGTCATGGAGGTATATTTGTGAAATATTCACCCAGAGCTTTGAGTTGAATTACTTTGATCAACCATCGTTTGCTTTACTTTCCCACAAAACTTTTCATGAAAAGGAACCAAGCAGTTGGCAAAAATATTTCTTGCTCTATACAATAACATCAGTTTTCCAAAGCTGGTTTTTAGTGATAAACTCCGAAGAAAATATGTTAACCAAAGCCAAAGCACACCAAGTAGAAAAGTGAATCTGTCATTCTGTCAAATGTGCACGAAACCTATAGAAAAACGTCCGTCAAACGGAGAGTTGAGTTGGCTCCCCTGGCAACAAGGACAGACAAATTAAGAACATTTGTTTCTTTTTTTCTAGGTCTACGGGCCAGTAGAAATCTCCATTCAAACAGATAACATACAGAATAGTTAGTCAACTGAACACTGTGGCTTGAAAAAACACCTGAATATGGGAGTATATGGGGAAACCTTGGATTGGCGGCTATTTGGTGGGCCACTTTTCCCCTAGATTTTTCATTTATATGTTCTAGTACATACACAGTGGTAGCAGAGCCGTTGGCAAATAATAAACTAAGGGCTGGTTGTTCAATGCGACTTCAAACCGTTGATTATCTAAACTCTGATTCTTAATCAACTATAGATTAGAACGTTATGCATTTTTCAATGAAAAACTAATCCTGGATTCCTTAATTCGTTGTTTTCATGTTGGCAACACATTTTTTTGCTTGTACCATCATTCGGACCGTTCAGAAACATCAACATTGAATCAAACTTAACCTAAGAATTCATAGTTTTGTTGAAAGTATACAGAAAAATTGATCGAAACAAGAAAAGTGTATTCTATAAATTGGAGGCGTCTCTTGAGAAAAACAGGAAAATACCAAGATACTGTAGAATGTAAAAAACAAAGACAGTTACTAATTATAAAGCAATGAATACAATACCATCTGCGAAGGTTTGAAAAAAAGGAAATAGCACCTTAACAATAAAAGACAAAATTTCTACTTGAGGTCTGTCCAAAGCAGATCTTTCAGCTTTACAAAAACGATCATTCGAAGAAGAACACAAGTTGAAATTAATAGACATAAGAGGAAAACACAAACTTCTGTTGGAACTACAGTGGGAGGAATAGAATCTAGAGAAAACCCATATGATTGATATATATATATATATATATATATATATATATATGTATATATATATATATAGCCCTCAGAGAAAAGTGCTAACCGTAGACACGTGTTTCGGGCTCTCGGCCCTCATCAGTACGGTGGAGAAGTGCAAGGATGAACAACACTTGGTAGAAAACGACAAATCAACGGAGTCAACAAACAGAAGCCAGCCGCTCATTTGTGATTTCGGTCAGCAGACCCTGAATTCCATTATTTTTGTTAGTTGCGGACTATTTCTTTTGGCAAGCGAAAACTATTTAAAAATTATTTTTCTGTTTATTCTTCCAAATGGTTTCTACGTTGTCTGAATATAGGTCTCTTTCTTCTTGGGGCAATAATATTAAAAACTTCAGAACAATCTTCATAGTTTTCGAACATCCATGCAGTAATATTAACAATAATATTCAACACAATAATAATTTTCAGAATGATCAAATGTCTATTGAAAGGGGAAAAGGGGTTAGAATTGGCAAATTATCTCCTTAAACTCCCGATCATGAGATTAACTTAAGCCATTGTTAAACTAGGTTTATCTCATAAACCCGTAATGAACAACTGAAACAAAATTGGTAATCCTGGTTTAAATTGGTAATCCTGGTTTCAATCCTTGATTGAACAACCGGGCCTAAATACATAGCGAATTGAAATTGCGTCTATGAAAAATATGAAAGAAGGGAAATTGTGGCATTTCAAACAATTTTTTTAAATTAAAGGAAAAAACCATCGAAATTCGAGCCTGTGCCCTCTAGATCTCAAGCCATACGCTCTACCAACTGAGTTATCGAAGACACAAGGCTATTCGAGATTTTAATGGATGGAATGGATATCAAGAACCTATCAATGGCCATCAAGACCAATTTTACCTTTTTCTATAATGCAGTCGGGGATTGACGGCTTCAATCAAGGGCCAGGTGCTGATCTCTGACCACTGAATAAGATTTTTTGCCAAATATATAATTGCGAATCAAAATTACATCTGTAAAAAATTTGAGAGAAAGAAAATTGTGGTTACCGAACCTTTAAAACCTGCTCCTGTGAGAAATATTGTACATACATTCATGGGGGACCCACATTTCAATATTTTCATGTTATCCTTCATGAGGAAATTGTTCATCTAGCAAACATTACAAACATACACGTATTGTGCCATTCCCCTCATATTGATTGATACAGGTGTTATGTAAATTTCAAAGTAATTTTTAATTATACTTTTTTCTGTTTGATTTATTTATTGCAAGCCCATCGCATTTAACGGAGGTAGTGATATTTTTTGCTCCATCTATCTATGTTTCTGAATTGAATTAACTGTTTGTAGTCTCTTTCTTACCAGAACTTTTGTTTTCTCCCATCGTCACCAAAATCACTTTCAGAGACACAATGTGATAAACCAAAATCAATTTTTCAAAAACTATAATAATGTCGATTTGTTTGGAAATATGAACAGGATTTTCATAACATCAGATGTGGGTCCTTTTCTCAATATCTATCACATGGGGGTCAATGTCCGGCGTCGTTTTAGCCAGGGAAGTGGTTGTTTATTGTTAGATATTCACAAAAATAACTGCATTTTTATAATGGATTATTCAATTCCCAGAAAAATCTTTCTATTCAATATTCAATTGAGAATGTTTTCCTTTCAATATAATAATGTCATTTTGGCTTAACCCTTCTGTGTATATGAGGACTTGGGGTGTTATTTTGAAACATATTCGTATGCGAATTTTCTTGTCGAACGAACATTTTTAGTAAAGATTTGAAAATAGTACTTCTGAAGAGTTGACTTTTTTGTATACATAATTTTATATTATGCATGATGTGCGTCGACTGATTCTAATTAAAAAACACCGGCAATCATTTCCTTTCACGATATTTACTTACCCAACACACGACATTCAAAAACTGTTAGATATCCTTCATAGACCACATTGTGATCACTGAAAGTCTTCTAAATCATTATAATATTCTATATCGTCTGTAAAATCTATAAACATATTTCGCGATCTCGATCTCGTAATGAGTCATAGAATCTACTACCCACCAGAATGAAAAAATCAAAATCTTGCGAAAAATGTACGCGATTTAACAGAAACGAATTTTATCGACATGTATTTTATTAGTTTTTCATTTATTTCAATTCAAAATATATAATTACGACCCGATATAAAAGTTTACTTCTAGAAGATTTCATTCAGAGAATGTTGATAGTACAACATCCCGTCATTCCTAATGTGATGAAATAATGTATAACTAGAATGTTTATTGATCACCATTATCATTGTGAAAGTTCTCAAGGAGAGTTTTAAATGCTTGCCGTTAACTCTCTTATCTAAACCATTATTACTCGTCCAGTAGACCGTGTAAAATATAAACATTAATCCAGTCTGATCTGGAAAACTAAAGGTGAATTCAATGAGTTTTAGCAACAGGTGAAAATACGACTAAATTTCATTCGTGTACATTGCACTAGATTTTTTAAATTTTAATACCGATGTCGGACATAGTTGCGATGTCCTTGGTCCTACCGTCACTATAATGGTATACATTCATCGCAGTATTGATGGATTCAAATTTTTGCATAACATTGGTGAGTATATATCACCTTACTACTGACCTGACTGAAAAATACAAACCACTGAAGGCTTAATTTTAAAGGACATTTTCCATGTTTACAACTATATATTAAATTGAAAATAATTAAAAATACGTTAATGAGTAGATATTCATCAGTGTAAGTCAGTATCAATGATAGTGGAAAGTGATACAACGTGAACACTCAAAAAGTATGTTAAGTTAAAGATGGAGAAATATTTTTCGATATGGTTCAACAACAATGGATGAGCTTTGGTACATGATAGTAAGAAGCTGTACAACGTAAAGCTAGTAATACATTTTTCATTCATTTAAGAGTAATTGAGGAATCTGCCCAATCCAGAAATGATGTATATTATCAACAGAGTTCACATGGAAGGTAATTTTCGATTTGAACAGAGGATGAAATGAGTTATTTCATTTTAGATGTTCTAGAATTGTAGAACTTGGGATCCAAACAAAAATAACTTTTTTCTACAACCCTTTACGAAAAGATGTCATTTTGTAATAGAATATCTTCACCGAAAACGTTGATGAAAGTTAATTTTATATTTTCAATCATTTTCCGCCCTCGTATATAATGCTTTGATGTCTTTAAATTATTAATAAACAAAGACAGGAATCATTTCTATAATGAGAATGCATTTTTTTTACTTTTGTTAAATTAAAAAGCAAAATAGAATCGTAAGAATACCGTGAGATTCAGAAACAATGTATATCTAGTTGCCTGGTTTCATTAGTTTGACGTTCCTCGTTAATTGTTTAGACTTTGTTTGCACTGAAAGCATTGTTAGTTTTTCAAGTTATCATGATTTCTGATTCGGAAAGTGATTTGGATTTTCCAAATACACCACCAGAAATAGCAAATCAAGCTGAGGAAACCTCTTTGGATTCATTACTGGTAAAATCTGAAAAGAGATATGAAGAAATATATGCAAAATTCATGGATTGGAAAGTCGATAATCACGTAAATTCATTTTCGGAAACTGTGCTGCTTGCGTATTTTGGATGGTTGTCAAAAAATTCAAGTCGTCGACGCTATGGACTATGTATTCGATGTTGAGAACCACTTTATCGATTAAAAATAATATCGATATCAGTAAATATCCCAAGTTACGTTTTTTTTTTAAACGAAAATCTGATGGTTTTGAAAGTCAAAAGTCTAAAAAAAATCTTCCGAAGAGTTTCCAACTTTCTTAAAGAATGCACTCGACTCCAAGTACTTAATGACTTGGGTAAGTTAATTACTTTATTATTGCGACAAATTCTTAATGATATTAGTAGCCTTAGTTTTTGGAATTCCGGGGGCTTGTCGTTGTCATGAATTGAAAGATTTGACAGTAAATGATGTAAAAGATATAAGCAGTATACTCTCAGTTACAATGCGTAATACAAAAATAAAAGTACCGCGTTCCTTTCACATTTCTGGGTTTTTCTACGAGATTTCTAAAATATATATGAGCATCCGTCCACTAGATATGGACAAAATTAATTCAAGATTCTTTATTAACTACCAGAACGGAAAGTGTACTAGAAAGTTTGTGGGAATAAATAAATTCAGTAAATTTCCTATGCAAATAGTACAATATTTAAACTTGCCTGATCCCCAGAAATATACTGGGCATTGTTTGCGTAGAACTTCCGCAATGCTATTAGTAGATGCAGGAGGTGATTTACTTCAATTAAAAAAGCATGTAGGCTGGAAATCTAGTAACGTTGCGGAGGGATATGTTGAACAATCAGTTAGCAGCAAAAATCAAATTCAAACCAAGATTTTACAATCCATACAAAATACAACGCTATCCGATAACGCGCATCTTCATCTGGAGTGACATCAGTTAACAACATAACAGATGTGGCATCGTCTACCTCAATACATAAAAATATTGATTGTAATAGTCCTATAATTTTGAATAATTGCTCGAATGTAACAATTTACCAGTATTTAAATCATAAGTAATGTTTAAAGAAATCCTGTTATTTTCAATTCAAAATAAAAAAATTTGTTCATTGTTCTTTTTTAGCATATTATTATGATATTAACAGGGTTGTAGAAAAAGTATAGTGTTTCACTGTTCGAAAACATTTTTTGAAGCTCGTAAACTGTTCTATCGCTTCAAAAAATGTTACTTTCGTCACTCGTAAAACAATATACTATTTTCTTCTACAAAAAATATATTTTTCACTATCAATATATTCCATAAAACGGACACTTCTCAATGAATAACATAGTGAAATTATATGTTGGCGTTGTTATGGCTACATATCAATTTTTTTTTTTACTTTTGAGATTACCAATGTTCCTAGTTGTTTTTTATTATTTTTGAATGTTTTAGCCATGGTGAGCAGATTCCAGTAACGAAAATGAGGTAACTAGCTTTTCGGGCTAGTGGCAGTACATTGAAGTTTCAACTTTGTAATGCGATATATACAAAATTTCCGGAACACAATCATAAAAACAAAAAATAGGTGAATTTACACATAAATTTTATTTTTTCGCGACTAAATGTAATTTACGACTAGACAGATAAAACTACCTAATTAGAAAATCGGTGTTTACATTTTCAATGCTATAGTTGGTTAGTTTCAAATGATCCAACCATTATATTAATTCAATAATTACACCTGTTGAAACGAAGTAATAATAAGCAAGACTGGAGTTGGGACACTGGTCAACGACTCTGTCGGAAACCAACCGTTTCTGATAGATTTGGAAAATATGGAGATTTCTTTCATTTCATAGTGGTAAAGTTACATGCATTCATGGACATAAAACTTGTCATGTACATAATCTGTCAATTATAACGGTTTCGAAGTGATTATTTGACCACAAAATATCCCACTTTTATAATTATTAAAATTTTTGTTGAAACCAATAGTAAAGGACGTAATAAAAGAACGTAATAAAATAACGACTAAACAGATAAGCCTTGGATAATGTGAAAGTAGTCTTCAAGCTTTTTAACTTCTCAGTGAGAGATGATGGCAGAAACTAAATCTGCCTGCAGAGGCGTACGGTATAATTTTTTATAGAAGTATAGATGAAAATAGTGTATCCTAATTAGTCTAGTAGAAATAGACGATTTTCCCAAAATTTAATAATAATTACAAAAGTTTCAAAACTACAGTAGAGTGAAGAGGATTTTCATATGATTGTAGAGTGATTTAATAAATGTTCACATTATTAGCACGGAAAAGTTTGCAAAAGTTCTGCAAACTTTCGAAGTTTGGAAAAATAGCAATTCACATCCTTTGATAAATTTGCAACCACTCATACAAAATGGAAATGTCAGTTTTATCAAAAAAAATTGTTGTTAGTCCTAATTTTTAGATGAAAATTCCAAAAGTTCTGCAAATTCGAAAAAATAACTAAAATAATATTGAAAAGGGAAACATTCTTAATTGAATATTGATAGAAATATTTTTCTGTGAATTGAAAAATCCACGATTAAAATGAAGTTATTTTTTGTGAATGTCTAACAGAATATAACTACTTCCCCGGCTGAAGCCACGCTGGACATTGAACTACATCTGATAGACATTCTGAAAAGGCCCTAACTCAAAAGAAAAATCTGAAATTGAAAATTTGCATTTTCATTCAGATAGTTATTTGATTTTCTATTCCAGTCTTGATTGAGAACTCATGAAGATGAATGAGGCAAAGAAGAATGTTTTCCAAAAGAGAGTACTCACCAGAAATCATTCGTAACATTGACGCAGGAGAGACATCGCATTCACTAGGTCTTCAATACATTTTTGTTGACGAAAATCTATTTCACGCTTCCACGATCATCAGGTAGACCGGAAGAAATGGGAAACACATTTTCAAGAAGCAATCTCACTTTGCAAAGATGGAAAGAGTAAGAATCATTTCTTTTGGAGAGACACTTTGAAATGAGTGTTTTCTGACATTAAAACCTGTCATGGGGTATGATAGATTGATTTGTTGAAAATATAAACACGATGTTCATAAAATCAGATGTGGAATCATCTGCGACTGGAAGATAAACCTTAGTCACTATCTTCCATCGTCAAGATAACCTCTTGTGGATTATTAATGTTGAAAAGGGAAACATTCCTTAATTGAATATTGATAGAAATATTTTTCTGTGAATTGAAAAATCCACGATTGAAATGAAGTTATTTTTTGTGAATGTCTAACAGAAAACAACTACTTCCCCGGCTGAAGCCACGCTGGACATTGAACTACATCTGATGATATTCTGAAAAGGCCCTAACTCAAAAAGAAGGATCTGAAATTGAAAATTTGCATTTTCATTCAGATAGTTATTTGATTTTCTATTCCAGTCTTGATTGAGAACTCATGAAGATGAATGAGGCAAAGAAGAATGTTAGACATTCACAAAAAATAACTTCATTTCAATCGTGGATTTTTCAATTCACAGAAAAATATTTCTATCAATATTCAATTAAGAATGTTTCCCTTTTCAACATGAATAATCCACAAGAGGTTATCTTGACGATGGAAGATAGTGACTAAGGTTTATCTTCCAGTCGCAGATGATTCCACATCTGATTTTATGAACATCCTGTTTATATTTTCAACAAATCAATCTATCATACCCCATGACAGGTTTTAATGTCAGAAAACACTCATTTCAAAGTGTCTCTCCAAAAGAAATGATTCTAACTCTTTCCATCTTTGCAAAGTGAGATTCTCTGAAAATGTGTTTCCCATTTCTTCCGGTCTTCCTGATGATCGTGAAGCGTGAAATAGATTTTCGTCGACAATAATGTATTGAAGACCTAGTGAATGCGATGTCTCTCCTGCGTCAATGTTACGAATGATTTCTGGTGAGGACTCTCTTTTGGAAAACATCCTTCTTTGCCTCATTCATCTTCATGAGTTCTCAATCAAGACTGGAATAGAAAATCAAATAACTATCTGAATGAAAATGCAAATTTTCAATTTCAGATCTTTTGAGTTAGGCCTTTCGAATATCTATCAGATGTAGTTCAATGTCCAGCGTGTTCAGCCGGAAGTAGTTGTTTTCTGTTAGACATTCACAAAAAATAACTTCATTTTAATCGTGGATTTTTCAATTCACAGAAAAATATTTCTATCAATATTTAATTAAGAATGTTTCCCTTTTCAACATGAATAATCCACAAGAGGTTATCTTGACGATGGAAGATAGTGACTAAGGTTTATCTTCCAGTCGCAGATGATTCCACATCTGATTTTATGAACATCCTGTTTATATTTTCAACAAATCAATTAAAATAATATTCTTGACAAGAGTTTTAATTTGCAACCTCTTGCATCAAACGGAAAATAATTGTTTTCATTAAATTGATTTTTTTTATTGAAATAAGCATCGGAATTATTACAAAAGTTTCAAATAATGGTTGCAAGTGGAGACCGAATGTTTTCATTAATTTGCAACCTCGTCTTCAACACGGAAATGAGGGTAAATTCAAAAAAAAAATATTTTCGTTTTTTGAATCGTGCAGATAACTCATTAAACCAATTGGTGGCAGTATAGTAATTTGCAAACTGTTACAATGCGGAACATAAGGAATTAAAAAAATATTTATTTCTGCAACACTTGTGTTATCTGAATAATAAAGATTTGTGTATACCTAATAAATTACATTCATTGTGTTACCAAGTAAACTATCGACCAAAAAGACTAACGTTTTCGATATGATATGAAAAAATACTCTTGAGAACGTTTGATGGAGGATCAAGAATCTCTCGAAACGTTTTCATAATTTTCTTGGTTCATTAAGATATGTATAAAATATTGAGATTTGAAAAACATTCGTACAGTTGTACATTAGTACGATTAATCTACAACTGTGTTACGTCACAGTGTTCTGTTTACAGAGTAATAATGCACACAGTTTGGTAACATGATTTATTACCAAACTAACCAAAAACAATGCACATTCATCTAATAGTCCTGGAGCAACAACTGAAATAGAATTGCCTACCAACATGTTTTCCTCTTTATTTTCAAAATTTTTATAATCAAGAAAATGATTCTTACGTGTCGATTAAATTTCAGTCCTCCATCCGAATTCAATAGAATTTTCCATGCGAAACCACAATTGGAGTAAGAAAGTCGAGTGGAAAGGTAAATTATAATTTTATTCAATTCAAGAAATACATACCTGTAAAAATTAAATTTGAGATTTAATATCGATTTCATAAATTTTTATTTTTCAGCAACGTTTCTGTTTGGTGATGAAAATTATGTACGAGATTTACAATAGATAACATTTTGATATCCTTCTTTCCATAGAGCATCGATTATTCATTTTAAAATTTCGTCGATTACTACTAAAGTCGTGTTGTGACAAGTGGAAATTTTAAATGAAGAATGATTGTATGTCATTTCTAATGCGATAAAAAATAAAGTCTTCCAATAGTTTTTTAGCAGAATTTAGCAATTTTTTTATTATTTCGGTTGTTGCATTCGATTAAATTTATTTCGCTGATTAGTCGAAAATAGTGATTGCTTCTGAGATCAATAATTGGTTTCAAAGTTTTTATAATGGTTAACTACGTAACCGTATTATTCGTCGGATGCAATTTCAATCAACCAGTACAAAATATAACAGATGTAAGCGATGTATAATCAAGTATTCAACTGGACCACTGTAGATATGTCTGTCTAATATATATCCTAAACCTATTTGTACAATGTTTGCATTTATGGGCAAATTATTTAAAAAAACTGTTTCGTTGAACAATGACGATTGCAAATCTCTTGCTTCACGTAAAATATTAGTCGTAATTTGAATTGCAATTTCCATAACTTTTGCAATTATTTCGGAAGTAGTAAAAATACAAAAAAAAAAAAATATTGGTGGATTAATAGGTTCCGTTTTTCGTGTGAGGTTGCAAAGTTACATATCCACTGAGACCGATATTCTTTTTATTTGCAACCACAATAAAAAACTTTTGTAATTTTTCAATGCTTGTGGGTATTGAAAATGGGAGCGTCGATAAAAAAGTTTGATAAATAAATAATGCGTTTTTCAGAAATGGTTCAAATTACGGAATTTTTAACTTTTTTCTCGTTGACTTATCCAATTTGCAGAACTTTTGTAATTTTTTTAATAAATTCAAATGAAAAACTGAAAAAAATGACAAAAAACAAGGTTCCGTAACTTTTACAAGGTTGCAAACTTAATGCATGTTGTGAAACACCATTACTAGGGTTATGCCTAGTTTGCAGATATTTTGCAATTTTCAGTGCAATAATAAAGCATGAACACGTTGTTTTCATTGATGCACTAACATACCAATGAAGTTTGAAAACTTTTGGAATTAATGTTAATTGATTGTCTATATCTACTGGCCTAAATGTTGGGGAGGGAATGAAAAAATACAAAGTACGAATTCTGTGAACATTTTCAAGTGTACAGATTAAATGATGTGTGATTTATCAAAATGGGTATGCTGCAATATCATAAAAAAATAATCTGTGCGAATTCCAAAAACGTGTTTTAACTCTTACTGCCAACGAATCTTTGGTATATTTAGTAACTGTTCAGGATCAGCATTCATTCCATTCATTATTACATCAAAATCAAAAGTCAATAACCTATTTCAACTTTGAAACTATGAAATATTGCAAAATTTAGTGAAACCCTGATGTAAAGCGCTTCTTTTTTATATTGCGGAAAAAACATAAAAAATACCTATAGATGAAGTTTTGAAAATATTTTATATGGATTTTGAGCGAGATCGGCTTGATGGTTTGAGCGTGAGATCGATATAAAAATACACATACGCAGCCGTAAATAGTACTTATACAGTGACCGGCAGAAAGTACGCATCATATGGGAAATTCTTTTATTAATGAATTTTGACGAATATCGATATGTGCAATCGCTTCTGCATCAAAAGCAACCCCAAAAGACGTTGTACAGTGCCGTTCGTCTTCTCGTGTTTGGCGGGAAATTTAAAAAATTTAAAAATTATGTCCCAAAACACACTTGTTTGGGAAAATACTGAAAAATGTTATTTGGAAAAATTGTTAAGAACGACATTTTATAGCTATGTACAAGTTTTGAGAAAAATCTGAGATAAAAAAATAAAAATCAATTTTTTGCCATGATAAAAATTAATTTGGAAAAATACATTTTAGACAAAGAAACTCATTAGTAAGGCCAACAGTAATATTTCAAATGATATTTTGTAAATATTCACAAGCTACTTCTATTTTATTGCCATGTATTCAGCTGCTTCATAAGAGGTCACTGAAATTTCTCTGCATTTATTATTTAATTATTATAAAATTTGAATCAATTTTTTGTTTTAATAAAAAATTCATATTTTAAAATTCTGTAGATACATGGTTCTTTGTCAATAATAAACAGTATCGGGATTATAATGTCCTGAAGATATTTCTGTGACCTCTTATGAAGCAGCTGAACACATGGCAAATCCACAGATTTAAAATTTTCTTCAAATAAAATAGAAGTAGCTGGTGAATCTTTACAAAATATTATTCAAAATATTACTCTTGGGCTTTACTAATGAGTTTCTATGTCAGAAATGTATTTTTCCAAATTGAATTTTTTTTATGGCAAGAATTGATTTTTATTTTTTTATCTCAGATGTTTTTCCAAACTTGTATATAGATTCTCAAGATTAATTGTATAAATTTGAAAAATGATACGAGAAAAAACTGTCAAAGATACTTGTATACTGTGGAAACGTTATGAAAATATATTAATTCTCCCTATCCATAGATCAAACATGGATGCCCTTGCTGAAAAAGAAGTAGTGCTAAAGAAATTCTACACCATATTGAATTGAATTCAAACAAAACATCCAGTAAACCCACTCACATGCTAGGCTTCAAATCATGACATTGATTTGCCAAAGAAACAGTTATACAATTCTAGTGACATTATTTTGAATTCCTGGAAAAAATTAGTTTGGAGAATTTGCTGTTAACAGAACATTTCTCAAGGACTATGAGTGATGGTTATAAAATACTGTGAATGATAATTCAATCAGCTAACCTACTATAGATTATCACCGATAAGGTTTTGTTTCTGTGGACAGTCATTTTCATGATTCTGTTTATACTATGGTATACGATGGTAATAATTCGAAGTCCACAAATACCTATCTGTGCTTTCTCGTGAAACTCGAATGATGATAATCAAATGATATTTACTTTGATATTAACGAAGGGAAGAATGTTGCGAATTTGTATGTTTGATCAGATTGTCATAATATTGGAACAACTTCTTTTGACTTTTCCGATTATTTCAAATATTGGTCATTAATCTATTACATGTGACTCAATTTCACAGGTTTGGAAATTTTCGTATCTTTCAAGTTTGCGCCTTCTGATGGTAATTTGATAAATTTTTTAGTTGAATTTTATCTTAGCACATGGAGTAAAGTCATTGTAAAATATATTATTTGTATCGAAGGTAATAATGACGTCACGTAGAATCGTATTCAAATGCAAGATTGAATACTTTCTTATGCCAGAAAACACCTCAGATATTCCCGAATGATAATCTGCATTTGTTCAAATATCCCAAAAACGTGTAGGTAATAAATCTGAAAAAAGTGACTCTACTATTCTTCCCAAGATTATCTGTCAAATAGGTACATAATAATGATCCGTATTTCCTATTGTTCTTTAAATTCACTGAGGAAAGCTGATAGTTACTTTTTCGAGCATAATGAATAACTCTTCTCAATTAATTGATTGTCTCTCAATTGAAATGCATTCACCAAATCTGAAGTTGAAGGTACCCAAAGTTCAGTTCTGTAGATAATTAAGTTATCCCACTCACCTTTTGTTGACATAAAGCAGCATCTTCATGTTTCTCCACTATTATGTCCGCAAACTTTTTCGCAAACTCCGTCCCAAAACTATCTCACACTCACGCGTTAAAATTTTCACTGCACAAGACGAATAACCTCGGAAATATACCTTAATTTCCAAAGACTTTCCGATATTTCAATTCAATCGCGAACCGTGAACCAAAATGATCCAATCTTCCTCTCAATTTATTCACGTTATTGTCCGCGGAACGCAAAAAACTGAGGCACTGGCGATACAATTAAATAGGTCACCAATAGAGTTGTTGTTTTGTTTCAAAGCCCGCTTTTAAAAAAATTCTCAAAACAGGTATGGATACGGGAAAGTGTAAATTCGTCCTCATTTCTTGAAAATCAGTGTTTTATGTTTTATGGACGGAAGTTTACTTGCTGTGGTATTCAAGATTATGTACACAGCGTATCAGGTACTTGCGGTGACGTGTAGTAAATACTTAGAAATTATTAATAATAATATTCGGTATTCACATTCTAACATAACAATGATTTATGCTTTCGGTTTTAGAAGTTCTGCAGAAAAAATCAAGTCAGAATAATAGATTCGTATACCGGGTGACTCTTATTCGATTTCATACCGGGTGGCCAATTAGTGTGGTGAAATTCCATATCTCTCTTGATTTTGATTTGGTCCACTTTAATTCAGCAATTGGGATACGAATGAGGATAGCGATAAGCCTAAAAATTTTTGTTCCAAAAGTTATTTATTTTAAACGCTCCAAAAGATTAATGACAAAAACAAAAAAATAAGTAAATTAAAATGGTGAGATGATAAAAACAACAGAATCAATAAAGCTTGTGAAATTATCCATTTTGTAAAAATTACTTTTAGTTCATAAGATACTTGGGTTAAAAAAACATTAGAGAATTTTTTTATAAATATTTTTATTTATAATTCATGGAATAATTGAGTTGAGCTTTTTAAAAGAATTTCGAAGAATGAAAAAGATTCGTATTTTCAATAGTTTGTAAGATATTTGAACTGATAAGTCAAAAAAAAAATATTTAAATAATATTAATTATAACTTATATATGTAGATAGATATATGTGATATTGTTGTCACACATGTATTATAGTTCCAAATTTTTTCATATGCTATTTTTGTGAGTAGTATGTATACTCTGGAATATCCTGTAATGGGGTGAATAATTTGACCAAGCTCAAAATAACGACTGTTGAAATAATAAAACAATCTCAAATTCCAGTTTGTATACCAATATCGGCAAATTATATTGTTTTGGTAGAGCTTTTTGGAATCCTCAACTTTTATTTGCATAATTTCTCTCTAAGGCGTAGACAAAAAAAATTAAACCGACGAAATTCGGAACTGAGGAGTATAAAATAAAATAAACATTCTTAGTCTCAGCAACTAAGCTCCTAAACTAATGTGAGTAACTAATTTTGAGTCGGCGCCAAACAAACAAGCAAATGAATTAGATAAGGAGTAGAATGATGGCATCGAGTTGCGCGGTGACATTCTGATAATTTTTTTGAAGTAATTTAATGATGTTCGTTGATTGTTCGTTTGGCGCCGACTCAAAACTAGTTACTTACATTAGTTTAGGAGATTAGTTACTGAGACTAAGAATGTTCATTTTATTTTTTACTTTTCAGTTCCGTATTTCGTGGGATTAATTTTTTGTTAAAAAGTTTTCATTTTTCAATTTCTTGTGGCTAAAATCTACTAATTACTACTTACTTGTTTTTTGATGACTTCCAAAATACTTACTTACCCACCTTACTTCAACTATTACCAGTTAAATAATATGATTATCTACTTTTACTATTTGTTGTAATATAAATTATTTTTGTTGTTCTGGTTAGTTTATTTCATTACTTTGTATATCATTTCATCCTCTCATGGAATATGATATTGTGATAATGACACTAGCGATCTGTCATTGTCAACTACATATGTGTGCCAATGTTCACAAGTGAAAAATCAATTATCCCCTATTTTTCTACCCGTAAAGGTGGTTAATTCCTTTCAAAATCCAAATATGATCAAATATGAGGTATACCCTATCTGATAAAAGAAGAATCATCCAAATCGAAGATCCCAGTACAAAGTTATGCCTGATAGAATCGGTTAACGGACCAGAATTCAGTGGGTGAGTGATCAATATCCTCCATTTTGCTACCCTTAGGGGTGGATTTCACCTTTTAAATCCAAATGGGACCAACTTCGAAGAAAACCCTATCCACTGAAAAAAGAATGATCGGAATCGGACGCCTCAGTGAAAAGTTATGCGTGATCATACATAAAAAAAATGATAAAAAAAATTAAATATACGCGTCGAATAGAGAACCTCCTCCTTTTTGGTTCCGTCGGTAAAAAATAGAAAGTCTCTCTGAATTGCTGTTGATGTTTTTCAATAAACTTGTAATTTTTATTTGCTCTGTGTGCTTTTTCATTTGAATTTTGTTCGTTTCAATAGATGATATTTAAACTTTAGTAGAGGTAAATTTTCATAAAATCACATATATTGACGAGTTTTACATCTTTTTAAAAAAGATGCCTCACCTTTGGGAACAGCCTGTAAATATGATTCTTAGGTGCTATTTGAATTCTAAATATCTTCTCAAAAACAATTCAGAATCTGCGATGATTATCCTCTAGTTGAATAATGTCCCTATCTATTTTTCAATGTACGCCTCTGGATTCAATCCGCAACCGCTGACTTGTAAGATTTCTTCCCAGAATAGATAAATTGAATTTGACTATGGAAACCTGATGACTTTCAGTTTGTGTGTGATAAAGCAGCAGCTATTCTGTAAGAGAAACCTTTAGCACCGATGAAATTAATGGGAACGAATACGACGCTAGATTTGAACAAAATGGAATTTCCATTATATAATAATAATGCCTTCCCCTCTCTACTTTATTACATATATATTGTTTAAAATTTGTCTTATCTCTGTACCTCATTATTGTGAATTTGGGTTTGGCTTATATTCACTGAGAAATCGATACAATCAGAAAATATTGTTCGTTTAGGTGATTTTTAAGGATATCTATCTCTAGGTTTATGGTCCTTGCTTCCTGTTGGCGCATTGGACCAGATTTTTAAAGATATAATTTTTAGCATTGTTTATAGAGAAAGAGGAAAACAATGTTTTTAGTATTGAATGAATGTGGTTTTTTTGTGGAGGAATAACGTTTCTTGACATGTTTTTTGGGTAACCTTCCACAGTCTGAAAATGAAAATATAATCAGAAAAATCTATACAAGTGTAGAAAGGGCAAACTCACAAATTAAATCATTTTTCTATAGGAAATATAATTTGGTGAACGCAGTAACTTATCGGGGTGAACTAATTAGTTTGCCCTTTCTACACTTGTACAGATTTTCCTGATTATATTTTCATTTTCAGACTGTGGAAGGTTACCCAAAAAACATGTCAAGAAATGTTTTCAGTGTTCTGTAACGAAGGAAATAACGGAACACCAATGTTTGACTGCCTGCCTTAATGTTGTACACAAACTTAATAATCCAAAGCGTTTGACAAAGGGAGTTGGAATTTTACCAACGAGTAGTTATATAGGGGTATAATACAATAGTTATTTGTGCAACCAGTTGGGTGAAGCACTCTATTTTTCTGCGGAACGAGCGAATCGGGGTCGTTTCAACAGCGATATAATAATTAATAATTGAAGTATTTGCCCAATTCCCAATGTTTATCTATTCTCAATGATCCATTCAGATTAGAAGATTGCATCTTCAGCCATAAATGGATATCAGATTTCCTTTTGGCCTTTGTTAGTGCATCCTGTATCCTGTGTACAATACCTGATTAATCTGCAGAATGAGTCATTTTCAATTCATGTTTCGTCTGCGTTGCATGAAGGATTAATTGATTTTGGAATAATGATTTTATAATGATATGTTTCAATGAATAAAGTGATACTCCTACCGAGTGATATCGCTAAATAATGATATTGATGATGCGTTGTGCCATTTCCTGGTCCCCTTTATTTTCACAAAACTCATGTTAGTGTACTGTGAAGTTTATGGACTAGTATTCCTAGATCGTCGTTCATTCTGCATCATTTTGGTTAATAATCGTTTAGTTTGTTTTTCAAACACTTTCTAATCATCTAAGAAGCTATCAATACCTCTTTTTTGTTTAAATAATGTTTATATTCAGTTGAAATTGAGTTTACTTAAAATTTATCGAATAAAAATGAATTCCTGTGTTTTGTATACCATATTTTAAGACCAAATAACAATAGAAATATATACCATAATTTGGAAAGGAGGGAGTACAATTTTTCGAAATACTGTACATATGAAGCACCGAACACATATTTCTGCTTGACCAAGTGAATATTAGTTTTTATTCAGTAAGTGTGAAGGGTAGACTGTGGACGTTAATGCTGACCATGAGAATCCGGCACTGTCCTCTTTGTCTTTGCGAAACGAAGCCCGCTTCATTTATCGACATGTTGCTTTGTGTGCTACCGTGGATCAAAAAGACTGTCAGTGTCATCAACTTTTGTTTTGTTTCAGTTGATGTACTGGTGGACGGAAAGCCAATCCGGGTGGAGCTCTGTGATACAGCTGGAGAGGTAATATTGATATCTTGATTTATTTATTATAAGTCCCAATGCATGTTGCCATATCAAAAACAGAGGTTTTGAATCACAATACTGAATTTCAACAGATACGTCTCTAAGTAAATGGGTTGTGTGGAGAATTCAAAACTTGTTGATTTAAGGTTGAAAGAACTGGAAAAATATGATCACGAAGATATGTTTCTGGCTTGAGTGTATTGAGAAGATGGAATCTCAATGTAGTTTCAGCAATATATTCCCAAAGAGAAAATAAACCAGAAAAACAGAAATATATTTCTTAACTATCCTAGTTTTGGTTGATAGTTAAAATTATGGTAAATATCTAGTTACATCACACATGCACTCTGAATATGGGGAAAATACTTTTCTTACGTGTTTTTGCCTCCTGAACACGAATCCGGAAGAAAAATGCGGCGGTCTCATACCGTTCCCGAATTAGAGAACTTAAAAAAAAAAAAATAATTTTCAAGCACCGTTTTCTCGCACAAAACACACTCAAAATGCCTCCTTCTTTTTACCCGCATAAATAATACACCCTAAATCACATATTTTTGGCACAACTTTGCACAAAATATCGTCGTTTTTATCGAAAAAATCCTCCTTCTTGTCAATGGAACGAAAATTGTTCATTTGCAACTGTGTAAGAAGGAGGCATTTTGAGTGATTTTTGTGCGAGAAAACGGTGCTTGAAAATCAGGTTAGTTTTTTTTTAAAGTACTGTAACTCGGGAACGGTATGAGACCGCCGCATTTTTCACGTAAGAAAAGTATTTTCCCCATATTCAGAGTGCATGTGTGATGTAACTAGATATTTACCCAAAATGAATAGAGAAATTAATAACTCATACCCCAACATCCTGAAGGGGGTTTTAGGTATATATTTGGTTGAATTCTACCTTAATTCAATCAGCAAAATTTACCTAATGATAACCTTAAATAAGTGCACATGGTCGGCGAGTATAGAATTCGATGAGTAAGTGAAATTTTTACTTCTTTCACCTTTTTTCCTACCAGAAGTCAAAAAGAACTTAGATATTATATTGACTCACAGGTCCATTGGAAAAAAAATAGTTTCCAAAAACATCCTAATGAGTATACATAAAAAAATTCATGAATAAGACATACCCGACCTTTCAAACTAGTCTTTGGAATTTTTAACAGAAAAGTTGATAGAATTCACGGAATTCCATCGGATTTTCCTCCGGAAAACCAAATCTTTAGGAGGTGTCATTCGTTGAGCATAAGAAAAAAATTAATATAAGGTATCACATAAAAGTTTGTATCGCAACTACAATTACGACTAGGAGTAACTTCTATATTCATCTCTTTCTGGTGTGAGTTCATACTGACAATTATTTTCCGAACGCCATCTATATATTATCATTTACATTGCCCTTACGAATAGTACACACAGATACTAGATTAAGATAAAATACAAGAAAAACGTATATATTTTTCTAACATATTTTTTTTTATCGTTTATAGTTAACTTGTCATAAATAGGCAGGAAGGACTAATATTGAGGCAGATTTACTTATTTATACCTTAGTTCTGTTGGGCAAAATCTCAATTTCGACATCAGAATTGCTCCCATATTTTTATATTGAATATTACGTTGCATTTACCTAGTTTGAAATGACGATAATATTTGATGGGGGGAGTCACTAAAAAGCTTTGGAAGCTTCCATGATAGATAGATAGATATTTATTTCCAAACCAATAAAACATAGAATTAGTGGGTCGTCAAAATAGTACAATGTATAACATATAAGTGTATATAGACATGTATGAAGTAAAATTTACACTAAGAATAAAGTGAAATATAAGATATGAGGACAGACTGGGAGAGAGTCTATCACAAGAGTTCGAGTTCAGTAATGCTCAGATCAAGATACTCCTTGATCGAATAGAAACATTTTATTAGTAAGAAAGCTTTGATCCTGTTTTTAAATTGATAAAGGTTGAGACACTTAATCTTTGAAGGTAATTTGTTATAAAGTTGCAGATTCAGAGAATTTTTTTGTGACATCAGGAGCCTGCATCTAGGAGTCGTGAGAGAATTTGCATTGCGGGTGGAGTAAGAGTGTATTTCTGATTGCACAGTGTATTTGTTTTTGTTTTTATGAATTTCAAGTAAGGATGAATATAGAAATAGAGTAGGAAGTGGCATAATTTGAAGATTAGCAAAAAGAGGGCGACAGTGTTCGAGATGATGAACTCCAGCCATGACTCTAATAACTCTTTTTTGCACTAAGAAAGCTTTATGAGCGTGGCACGAGCCACCCCATAATAATAATAATAATAATCGTTTTTATTGATAGTAAGTGAGACATAAATCATACATGAAATGTGATTCTAGTACTATCAAAGGGCAGAGTTAGCGTTTACCCATGTGTTAGATGGGTAAATACTTTCTTACACTCAACCTTTATACTAATATACTAATGGAAAATAGAAATGAAAAGAGAAAAAAAAATAATAAAAGCTAAATTACAATATCTAGCAATATATCTATATAATATTAATGTGTAAGGCTTAAAAAAAACAATGTAAGTAATGATATGTTAGTATGTCTGAACACGTAGAATGGGGATATATTAAACATGGATAATTATTTTATTTATAAGTGTAGATGTACAGCGGGAATACTTATAAATGTATATCATCCATCAACAGAAGTTTTTTCATTTTTTTCTTGAAGAGTCCAATGGAAGTATTTTTTAGAGCATCTGGTACCTTATTGTATAGCCGTGATATCATGTAGGAAAATGAAGACTGATAGAGAGAGGTTTTATGCAAAGGTGGTGTCAATTTGGACTTGAATCTTATATTAATATTGTGGACGTCTGTTCGGAACGATACTTTTTCAAATAAGTATGGTGGCTTCTTCTCGAGGATGATTTTATGATACAGCACAGATGAATGCAGATAGATGCGTTTTTGGACACTTAGCCAACCCAGCTCGCTCAAAGGGGTTGATATATTATTATAGAATACCAAAAACCATGTGACTTTGGAATAAACCAAAGTAGCATGATTTAAGTACGTGCAAACTAACGCAATGCCTCAAACGTCGGATCATAAAGGTGATACTTGATAATTTTTTTGTTAAAGACTCTATATGAGGAGCCCAGTTGAGTCTATCATCAAGTTGCACGCCAAGTAATTTGACGCTATTTCCCTGAGGAATATTTGTTTTAGAGGAAACGATTAGAGACTGATTCTTCTCGATATTGATTTTCAGTTTATTTGATGTTAACCATACTTGAGCTACATTTAATATATCAACAGCTTAAGTACTAACGTTTTCTAGGTTAGTACTTTGGGAGACAAAGGTTGTGTCGTCCGCGAAAAAAACGCTCTTGATCGGTGAGGTACAGTAGTAGAGGTCATTAATATAGATCAGAAAGAGGAGGGGGCCCAGAACAGAGCCTTGAGGGACACCATGGGAAATGTTCTTACGATTAGAGAGATTTCCACCAAGTCTAACACATTGGGTTCTACCACCCAGATAAGATTCGAAGAAGTCCAGTGCCAGGCCTCTGATACCATAGAAATACATCTTTTGTAGTAGGATAACATGTGAGACACAGTCAAAGGCCTTAGATAGATCACATAGCGTGAGTTGTGAATGTTTGCCTTTTTCCAGGCCCTCGACTATGTCTGACACAACTTTTAGAAGAGCCTGGGTTGTTGATCGATTTTTCCGAAAACCAAATTGGCCAGGACATAGAGAGAGTTGCTTTCAAGGAAGTTACATAGTTGTTGTTTGAGAATAATTTCAATAATTTTACCCAATATCGGTATAATCGAAATAGGCCGAAAATTGTTAATGTCATCTGTGCTACCCTTCTTCAGTACCGGTAGGACCACAGAGTACTTCAGAGTACTAGGAAAAGTTCCAGAGGAAAACAGTTATTTATTAGAATAGCCAAAGGATCGCAAGGATGTCGGCTACAGATTTGATGATTTGACTGTTGAGATCGTAGGCATCAAAAGCGGTGGAACTCTTCATGCCTAGAATAATATCATAAACATCAGCAGGAGTTAACGGATTTAAAACAAACGAGTGTACAGGAGTTTTTATTGTTTTTAGGTAAGATGTTGGTTCATGGGAAATGAGAGGTAGAGAGCTTATGATTTGCTCGGCAATAGAAGTAAAATAAATATTGAATTGATCCACCGGTATATCAGACTCAATTTGCTTTTTTCTATTTCTATTACCTTCATGGTTGATTATGTTCCAACTGTCCCTCATGACATTCGTGGAGTTGAGTAGGTAG
Organism: Gonioctena quinquepunctata; assembly: GCA_018342105.1. Lineage (NCBI taxonomy): Eukaryota > Metazoa > Arthropoda > Insecta > Coleoptera > Chrysomelidae > Gonioctena > Gonioctena quinquepunctata. Next base: position 467,863 of record JAFIRS010000975.1, read on the forward strand.
CTGTTGTAGGCTTCAGTTTTGCAAATTATTATTTGATTTTTATAGTCTCTACTCAATGTTTTGTATGCATTTAGAGAACAAGTATCTCTGTCGACATCTTGTATGGTTTTCAACGCATTTAGCGTATTACGCATTTGAGTAAGTTCCTGATTCACCCAAGTGACTGGTAGTGAATTAGAAACAGCGTCTTTTTTCCTCAACGGAAAAATAGAAATCACAAGATCGTTTAATAGATCAAGTAGATTCTGCATATGGAACTCAGGAGTAATATTATTGTTTAAAAAGCAACCCCAATTATAGTCCATAAGGTGGGATCTCAACCTATCTAGACCGTGCCTGTGTATTGGGCGGGTCCAGTGAGTCCCATTTCTCCTCGGAATCCTGTCATATATGGTGATAAATTGCCCTCGATGATCGGATAGGCAAGGCTCTGAGACCCCAGAATCAAATTGGCATTTGATATAACTACATATAACTACATATCTACCAAAAAAACTAGTTACTGAATTTGGATGAACTTGTCTTTGAAACAATTTGCAATTTGACTCACATCACTTCATATTTCCTGTGCTAGTTTGTCATATTTCGCAACTATTGACATCTGGCGAACGATGCAAATACTACTTTAGTGGCCATTTCCTTATCTTGAGAATGAAAGTTAGCGCCACATAAAGATAAAAAGTGAAACGTAAACAGTTTATTGATATTACTAATGCAAAGAAAGATTACCACATTGTTTCAATGCATCATAATGTTATTGTTGTTTCTCTCTTGATGGACAAGTGTTGAGCTCAGGTACAATTAATGCACATGCAGGATTCTAGAGAAAATATAATAAATCCATGTCGTGATGAGTCAATAAATATATTGCGATGATATATTATGTTTACTCTATGAAAATAATTTCGCAATATTTGCTTTACTGATAAAAAACCTGTCTTACTTGCCCTAGAATATTTTGGAAATATGAAAGGTCCAAAAGACCTAATCCTTGAAATTCCCTCATTATTTTTCGAAAATCAGACTGTTTGTAAGTATCGGAAGATATAGCTTGAAATTAATTCAGACTCCTTTGGGAATTGATTTTCTATACTGTTCGTACCGACGATTACCAGAAAACGGTAAACAACTCAAAAACGATAATAATGAATATTATATCTTTCTTATCATGTCATTCATTTTGAGCTATCTCAGTAAACATTTCAACAAATCCAATTTGGCATTTAAAAAAATTTTTATTATGAACATCGGAAATTTTCAAATGGTAATGAAGAGTCAAAGATTTTCCATCAACTATTTTCGATTGGTCTAGTTATGATAGCAGAGTGGGTCATGAATGAAAAATTCCGAAAGCACCTTCTGTTTAACAAAAACAACACTAACAAACAAACGATTTACATACAATGAACAATAGTAAATGGAAAGGCTCCCGAAAAATTAGGGCACGTGAACTTGAAATATTACTCTCTCCTCGTGTCAGTTTCGTATGAAAAAAATGTATTCCTTACATCAATAGTTGACTACATTCCTCAATAAGCCCACAGAAGTCGAATAGAAAATATATTCTCACAATTTGCAGTTTATGTTGGGTTGCTGTTATGAGATTCAATTAATCTTTTAACAATATTTCCTATGGTTCATCTATCATTATTGTTTTTCATTATAACATATTTCCCGAACACAAGGAGATGATTCCATAGTGAAGAATGCAACCCTAATGAGGTAACTCACGTGTCCATCTTTCACATCAATTTTTCATAAAAAAGTTGAAATTGGCCATGAAAAAAAAGCATACTAACTCTTATAATTCTCAGCGATTAGAACTGAAAAAATCCTAATGTTTTGGAGGTGAAAAGTTTGTACAGTATGTATTCAACTGATTTCCATGATTTTCTTTTAGTTATCCCTCACATGTTTACAAAAAGCTCTGATGAAGGCATAAAGTCGAAAGAGCTCAGCTCAACTAAGCTTTTGAAATGAAGAAAAATTTATACACTTTTCTCCAACATTTCTCAAAACGAGAGTGTATACACCTTGCTAGTCTCAAACTCATCAATTTGAAATTTTCATAATATGTAGTTTTCAAATTAGTTCCTTCGCATACGCCTAATGATATATCTTGATGACAAATTTCAAGTTTATAAGTCACCTCGAAGTGATCTAGGTTTTTTATGAGTAAGTCAGTGAGTGATAATAAAAATAAGTTCAAAAACTAAATCCCGACTACTGAAAAATCACGCTCTAAAAATTATGAAACAAGAAAATATTCTCATCTGAAATTGTAATGTACAAACTATTCAATATTTATCGTTTATTAAATAAACAACTTACACGTAATATATTTTAATGTATTTAATACATATTCATAGTGATTTTCAGAGGATAGCCGTGGTCATATGCCACTTTGCCCCAAAGCTTATGATCGCTTACTACTGTTATAATATTCTGTTAATTAAATACATTAAATAGTTATTTAATCAACTAGTGTATTAATGGTGGCGATTAATGATCGAGATCATTAATCGCCATCGAGATCAATTTGCTTCTCAACTAGGAGGAAACTTTAAATTTGACAGCGCGAAGGTAATACGATTTGACATTTGAATAATATTCGAATTCATGTATGTTTTGTTGCCTTTACCACAAATATACATTAATGGACCAAGTCGACCATTTACAGGGTTTTAATGGTCGATTTCGGTGTATGTTTAGTTGCATATATCACAATTATACATTAAAAGATGAATTGAAGGTTAATAGGGGTCATTGCCGATCGATTTCGTGATTATAATTTCCATAATATCAATTGACTTTTTATGTTAGAAGTCGTTATTTATAGATTGATTTGTTGAAAATATAAACAGGATGTTCATAAAATCAGATCAATATTCAATTGAGAATGTTTCCCTTTTCATCGTTATTTATAATTCGATTTTTTTTAGCCTAATACTGTTGAGTTTCAAATTGTTGTTGAGTGTGGTTTGTGTTGTTTATAGTATCAAATAATTGACTTCGAAAAGTTTTATAATAGAATTGAATGTGTCGAAAGTTTCCATAAAATTTTGTTAAATCATAAGTTACCCCATATATCGTAATACTGTAAACTTCAAAAAGGCATATTTTACAAATCTGATAAAACTACCGTATATGATAGTCAACATTTTCAAAATATTGTGACTAAAATATGGTCCAAATTAACGGAACAGTTTTATAGATATTCAATAAAAACATTGTACATTACCTAAAAAAAAAAATGGAACGCACCATTTATCTAAATGAAAGGTAATATTGAACAATTGAGTTCATCAGAATGTCACTCTATCTTTTATTCAATGGGCAGTAGCAATTCATTCCTTTTTTTTGTGATAAAAAACGATCTGCCAATTGTTTTCAGTATAGGGGTATACTCGAAAATTTAAAAAAATATATATTTCAAACAGAGAGAGTCATCAAGAAACAAACGCGTTTTTTCGCCTACAATAGACTGAAACTATGATATCTTAACATGATAAACTTGTTGGTTTTAAAATAGTGCTGGAAAAAATCCGGAAAAACGATTTTTTTGACTATGTCCCGTATACACCCTAATGTACTATCATCAATAAGATTATAATTGAACATGTTTATGAGTTTCTATCAATACATTTTCATCCTTACTTTGTCTTATTTCGACTAAAAAAACAGTTTAGATTTTGACCCACTTTAAACGCTCAGATTTCATTAAAACTTTGTAGATTTATCGAGGACCGATGACAATACACTAATTTGATAAGATTATTTCAATTTTTTTATTTGCAAAAAAATAATAGAAATAATAGTTTAAAAAAACTAAAGAAACACGCTTTTATAAATAAACCAAACAAAAAGTAGGAAATAAATAATAGTTTAAAAAAACTGAAAAACACGCTTTTATAGAAAACCAGACAAAAAAAATAGAAAATGAGAAAAACATTTATTTTATTTAAAAAAAAGCGTGGGGTGCATGGTATTGCCTCTGCCAACAATTACCTGTGATCTGAAACATTTCTCACTTTACTGCCCTAGGTGTGTAATGTACTATATAATTATCGATACCATGCACCCCACGCTTTTTTTTAAATAAAAATAAAATACATTTTTTTGTTTTTTTTTTGTTTGGTTTTCTATAAAAGCGTGTTTTTTAGTCTTTTCAAACTATTATTCATTTCTTTGTCAATCCTACCCCAATACGACGTTTTTACGAACTTTGGCCGCTTATATCTCAGAAACTAAACATACAAAATCATTTGAACTCAGATTTTTTTCTAATGACCCATCCTACTATAACATAATAAAATTTCGGCCAATTCGACCGAGAGCCAATTTCCCAAATATTTTCGTGCGGGATTCTTTCATCTCAATGTTTCTTGGATAGTTGTAATCCCAATATTTAGGATTCTCGTCTATAAATTTACTTCGATTCGTCCATTATATAAAAAAACTGTGAGATAAACTCCAATTATTTTCTTGGGTTGTGGATTGAAGAGGAATACAACAAACGTCTTCCACCAAGTACTTCACTGAATACGAGTGTTTGATAAATTACAGATTTCCATCGCTTTCTCTTCGGAGAGACATTTTAATGGTCATCAACAGATGTCGGTATATCATCAAAATGCTTTTCATTATACATTAGTGAATCATTAACCAACTCCGTAGCTCCCCTGGTGAACAAGAAATGTACATATTCCAGGTTTCGTCAAACACCTGCCATCTTAATCGATTCATAATTAATCTCGTACATGACAGACGTTCATGGTCGTAATTATGATATGATCAGGCCCGGCTTCAATCGTCTGTGAAAGCAATACCCCCAATAATGGTTTTTGATATTTTTCTGTCGAATTTGACAAACTCTATACTTTTTACTTTCCAGTTTTGGAGAATAATTCCGAGTGGGATGGCGACGATAAGGGAATCTCTGAGCATAAATTCAGCTGCATCAGTTGCATTTTTTTTTGCTTCTCCGTAAATTACCAACATTTGAATTTTCTCGTTTTTAGTATAATTTTCCATATTAAATTAAAAACTACGCAACAAATAAATTTTTAAAAGTGACAGCATATTCATTAGCCTATTTGTTTAGGTAGTCCTAGCAACAGCTTCAATTGTTTGTCACGGATAACTAGAATAACAGTGCATAAGTATACCGAATACGTATTATTTGTTATTAAGGTATGATGGCTACTTGCAATTATTCAGAAAAATAGTGAAAATAAAGTGAAAGTGTGTGGTATCAAATTATTCGCAAGAAAATGATCTTTCACAAAAATCCGACGAGCCACCCCCTTTCCATTTGAAAAAATCAAGTTAACTGGAAAAATTCATATTTGCGACTTGTAATTCTTAAAACGAATGTGAAGTCATAAGCCTCAAAGTCGTATTTTTTTCATGTTACTTGATCATGAATGAAGCGATTTACACGATCCATGGCATTCTAGATCGAAAAATAAATATGACTATATTTGTCAAATATTGACAAGTGAGGTGTTGTTGGTTTTAGAATGTCATTCTCGATCGAAATAAGTAAAAATATATAGGATGTCCCATTTAAAAATCGAAAGTTGGGGTCATTTCAAGCAAGTAAATATGTCAAAGAATGTAAATTGAACTATAATACACAATCCCCAAATTTCGTTTTTCTATCTTCAATAATAAAAAAGTTATAGGGGTGAGTCATTTTAATATCGACCCACGTAGCAAACTACCAAACACCGGTCCTGCATCAGAGTGAGAGTGTCCAAGTATGGAGCATTTCCTTTATTAGGGTTAATTGTAATTTGTCGTGAATCATCCTCTATGAACGACTTACACTTTTTCGGTTCAAAACAAAACAAACTGGAAGCTTTGTTTTGTATATGAGTGTGGGTATGTATGTATGAACTTGGTGCATAGTTACAAGAAACAACGAACGTTTCTATTTCTGTAATCGGTCCATCCGTAATTAGGAGGATGAGCAATGAAGTCTTCACGTGAATCATAGGTGGTTACCACTTACTGCTCGGTTAGTTTTTATTTGGAAAAGATGGCTTAAATTAGATGGTTTTGAGGAAAGTGGCCTTGGACGTGATTCACATGGTCATTACCTGGAGAAACAAGTAACTTTTTTCTGTTTGCCAATGTAGTTAATGTTTTGATGATCGTTGGACATGCTTAGCCAGTCGGAAATTTAGAAATATCTTATGATTTCAGGGAATAACAAAAATTATCTAGAGAGTTGCTTGAATCTTTGAATGAGATGAAGTGACTTTCATATCAAATCACAAAAGATTTTCTTCATTTGAAACGAATATTCTCTCTATAACTACTGAATATATTTCAGTGTTTTTGTTATAAAGATGATTCAAACAGAACAACAATAGCTATATTAAATTTCGAAAAAATATCCAGAAATTTGGTCATAAACCCATGCAGCTTTGACAGAATAATTTATTATTACGTACTATAGAAAACCACTTAACTCATGCTCTAACAAATATTTTGAAATAATTAATAAAAAAACCTTTTAAAAGACAAGCATTTATTCAAATGCGCTAAAAAGTAAAAAATAATTGATTGGATTGCGAGTAGGTTATTCGTGAGTTATACATCAAAAGTTGTCGCTTTTGAATCTATAACTCCGGCACAACCTACGTCGCACATCCAGAGAAATTATTTTTAACTTTTCAACGCATTTGAATGAAAGCTTGTCTTCAAAAAGTTTTTTTTTATTAATTATTTTATTTTGTGCCTTAATCTATGCATTTTTCTCAAAGCATTGTCATTATGAGGCTTTTTTCCTGTGAGTTCTGAGCTATCTAGTACTTCAATGAGGAGATGAAGATTAACTCGTACACCATCCTGGAGCTGCCATCTTCAATTTATGAATTTTGACAAACAATCAATAATCTTCGACTAACTTCATATATCCGACCCCACAAACCAATTTTGAACAGAAACGGTCCATTATCAGAAAACTTGTCCACCATATTGGAGCCGCCATTTTAAATTATGAATTTTGATAAAAAATTCATAATCTCGACTTCGAAAACCCCGACATACCAATTTTGAATCGAATCGAACCATAATCACAAAACACGTCCGCCATCTTGGAGTCGCCATCTCGAATTTATGAATTTTGATAAAAAATTCATAATCTGCGACTTCGAAAATCCCAACATACCAATTTTGAATCAAATCGGACCATAATTAAAAATCTCGTCCGCCATCTTGAAGCCGCCATTTTGTTTTTTCCTCTAACAAAAATTCCATAATCCATTGTCACCGGAATCAGCTAGATAGATAGATAGATAGATATTTATTTGCCATTAAAGTGTTACAGGGAACACAAGGTATTGTCATTAAAACTAAAAAATCCATAAACTATAACACAAAAATCTAATATTGAAAAGACAGAAAATATTTTTCCTTGATTTAAAAAATAAGGAAAGAGAAAAAAAACATACATTTTTCCTCGATCAACAGACAGACAAGCAGACAGACATTTTTAACATATAGTATTAGGCACTACACAATTTACCCTCTGAGACGATTGCTATGCATAAAAAAATTCCTTCAGGTTATAAAAACTATTTTCGACTAAAAATATTTGTATTTTCTTCTTGAAAATATTGAAAGTTTTAGCAGATCTGATTTCTAGCGGCAGTTTATTATAAATTAAGCTTTCTGCACAGTAAGGTGACTTTTTGAATGTATTTGTACTACAGTTTGAAATGTGGATTTCTTGTGCTTTCCTGGTCTGATATCTATGCACATCTTGATTAAGCGTCAATTTATTTTTATTATTATGAATGAAGCAGCAAATTTCCAAAATATATATTCCGGTCACAGTAAGTATTCTCTGTTTTTTGAAAATATCTCTACAAGATTCTCTGTATTGCAAATTATATATGATTTTTATGATCCTTTTTTGTAGTACAAAAACTCTGTCAATATTAGTAGATTGGCCCCATATTATTATGTTATAACTCAAGATTGAGTAGACGAGTGAATAATAACACGTTTTCAACTCACTTTGATTAATTTCTTTCTTCAATTGTAGAATAGCAAACGTATTTTTTGCAAGTTTGGAGCATAATGAGTCTACTTCTCGATGGAACGTTAGGTTACTATCGATGGTTGTTCCAAGAAATTTTACACGGTCGCTGGTTTCAATATGGCTTATATTTGGCAGAATATTTGTCTTACTCAGTGAGAAAGGCATAAAAACGGTTTTTTACATTCATGATCGAATAATTTTTATTACACCACGATTTGAATTGCTTGATTACTATATCTGATTTAGTCTCTAATTCTGCTAACTCATTGGTGTGAATGATTATTGATGTATCATCAGCATTCATGTAAATATTTCTAGAAGTTACAAATTGTGGTAAGTCATTGATAAAGATAAGGAACAGTAGAGGACCAAGTATTGAACCTTGCCCTACCCCGACATTCAATTCCATTTCTTCGGAAGTCTCTGAAACTATATTCACTGCGATTCGCCTATTCTGTAGATATAAAGCAATCCATTCTAGTGGTTCACCTCTTATTCCTAATTTATTCAATTCTCTTCAAGGAAATTTGGATTAACAGTATCGAAGGCAGCAGTTAAGTCGAAAAATAAGCCTGCAACTTTTTTTCCTTTGTGCAGACAAGAATATACTTGTTGTGTGAATTCTAGCATCGATATATCAGTAGACTTTTCTGACCTTTAACACCTACCAAATTCAAATCAATCGAACGACTAGAAGTCGGTCAAAATTCACTTGCAAGATTTGACCCAAACGAACGAACAAACAAGTGAAACTAAATAATAGTATATTACGTATCAAGTGTTGTAAAAGGCATATTACGCACGAATGGAAAAATTACGTAATTGCTTTACAACACGCATTACGTACTATACTTTACCTACGGCCATATAGTGTGCCAAAAAAGTCTGGACTAGTTTTTATAATTTCATTATTATTAGGTATTATAAATGATGCTTAAACACGTCGATTCTTTATTCAAGTTGTCGTTTTTTGTTCGCTCCATGTATACCAAGATTTCTAAAAACTAGTTATGACAAGGTACTTCATTTCTTCAAATGAGATATAGTTATTCTAATCCCAATTGGAACGGCAATAAAAATAAGAGCACTACGAGGAGTGTTCATATGCACTGCCCAGCAAATGGGAAATGTATATACTACCAGTGTTTTTACTTTCGAAGCGTTCCTGGTACAATCATAAAAAAGTTAAGAGGTGTGGCCCTAGTTGCCCAGATTATTAGTAAAGGCGCTGTCAAATATATTTGAGGAATAGAAGCTCGGCTAGCTGGATTGGACATCTGTTATCTGAAGCCACATGATTTCCCCAGTTCACTATATTCCTGAGTCAGTGCCGTGTGTTGGTGAGGTTAGGAATTATCCATTGAAAATAATTTTATCAATATGGCTTTCTGGAGACCTTTCGAAACAAATAATAAAATTCAGTTGAGATAACATATGTCTACTTTTACATGGGGTGATCAATTGCTATGATTGTAAGAATAAGTAACTGAACAAATACCACTGGAAAATAATATCAAGGCGGCAATTGGAAAGAGAAATCCTTCACAAAACTTCTTATGTCGGTCCAATTGGGATTAGAAATACTTATACCCCTTATATCATTGCATCTTTAGATTTTGGAACAATTTTATAAGATTATAGAGGATATACAGGGTGTTTCCTAACTACGGTACGAAACTTCAGGGGGTGATTCGTTAGGTCATTTGACGAAAAAAAGTTCCTATGAACATATGTCCGGAGTTGCTTCGTTTCTGAGATACAGGGCGTTGAAGTATCAGAAAAAAGGTATTTATAAAATATCCTGAATATCCTGAAACCGATGTGGTTGAAATGTGGTACAGCTATTTGAAGTAATAAGGCAATTATTTGGCCCCAAGTAGGTCCAGGGGCGTCTCAGTGGGCACCACAGCCAACATTACTGAGAAAAAAAAATACTTTTTTTGTGGTATTTTATTTTTTCAGATTAAACAACTGAAAATACAACTCTTTGGTTCCTTGTGTTTTATACATATCAAGCTTCGTTTTCGAGAAAAAAATACTTATTCTACAAATTATCGATGGACAACATAAAATACAAACCTAAAGTAAAAAATAAACAATTTCGACCTCAAAGTAAATGAGCAAAATGTCCACCGTCTGATAAAATACACGACTGCAATTGATGTGTCATTGATTGTCTGACACGTTCAAAAATACCTGGAGTATTCCTTATGACATTGCAATTGTCACTTATTCGATTCCTCAAGTCATTCACATCTAGTATAGGGGTTTTATAAACGAGAGCCTTCAGATGACCCCATAAATATAAATCTAGAGGATTCATATCAGAACTGCGAGCGGGCCAATGTTGAGGTCCTGCACGTCCAATCCAGCGATTAGGGTAGGTGGTGTCGAGATGCTGACGAGCAAGAACACTAAAATGAGCTGGAGCTCCGTCGTGCATAAAACACATGTTGCCTCTTACAAGTACGGATACTTCTTCCAACAAAATGGGTAAATGATTTCGCAAAAAAGCCGTGTAGGATGGACCTGATAATCTTGCTGGTAAAAAAAGGGTCCAATTAGGTAGTCACCAATAATTCCTACCCAAACGTTCAGCGAAAATCGTTGCTGAAAGTTCATAATAGATTCTCGTGAAAAATTTTCCTCGTCCGTAAATAAAATATTTGGTAACAAATTATTATTGTGTGCCATCGTATGAATCAACCACCTGCAAAACATTAATCTTGGGTGAAAATTCCTAGGCAGTAGACCTTGGACCCGCTGTATGTGATATGGGTAAAGGAGGTTTCTTTTTAGAATTTTCCAAACGGTTTTTGGGCTTACTTCAAGCTGCAGTGCAATCTTCCTGGTACTATTTGAAGGATCTTCTTCTATCGCATCAAGTATAGCTTCTTCTAGTTCAGGCGTTGTTACAGTTTCTGGTCCTCCACCACTTACATTTTATTAAAACTTCCAGTTCCACATAATCTTGCATGTAGCGTTCTGAATGTTTTAGCACATGGAATTACTCTGTTGAGATATCTATCCTGGTAGATTCCCCGTGCTTCTTCCACATTTCCATTTCCATGTCAGCCATTTCAGCGTTAGTAAAAGTATTCATGATGGAATCACTAGAGTGCCTTCATTTTTTTTTGTTCTCGAAAACTAAGCTAAATATGAAAAAAACACAGGAGGCCAAAAAGTTGTATTTTTACCACGCTTATAAAAAACTTTTTAGAACCCACGCTTATATTCAAATTCACTGAAAAGGAGAAAATAATTTTTTTCTCAATATTGTTGGCTGTGGTGCCCACTGAGACGCCACTGGACCTACTTAGGGCCAAATAATTGCCTTATTACTTCAAATAGCTGTACCACATTTCAACCACATCGGTACAGGATATTCAGGATATTTTATAAATACCTTTTTTTTATACTTCAACGCCCGTATCGCAGAAACGAAGCAACTCCGGACATATGTTCATAGGAACTTTTTTTTGTCAAATGACCTAACGAAACACCCCCTGAAGTTTCGTACCGTAGTTAGGAAACACCCTGTAAGTAGGAGATTTAAGCCGGTTCTGGGTCTCCCCCCACCACTATGACGTCACGTGTGACCTTGAATAGTTGCAGGTGTGCAGTGTGTGTGTGTTTGACCTTGAGATTTGACTTTGAGATTTGTCATTGAGTTTTGATATTGGGTTTGGTCGACTTTGAGATTCGACTTCAGTTTTGACCTTGAATATGACCTTGAGATTCATAACATTAAGTTTTGACTTTGAGATTTGACCTTGAGTTTTGATGTTGGATTTGTTTCGGCAACCTCAAGATTTGATCTCGATGTTTGTTTGACCTTGACTAATGTTGTGGTGTGTAGGCATACATATTCTGTGTAGTCATGACCTTCTATGAATCCTTGCACTCTCCAAGCGAGGAGGGCGTTTGTCCTGTAGAGAGCTAAGAATGAACTGCGATTATTATGAGTGCGCTGAATGTCAAGAGAATCCCTCAAATCCATACAGATTGCGCATCGCATCGGACTTGTTGTATGGTGGGGTATTTCACTGAAATATTCCAGGAGAAGAGTATTTCGAATCAGTGTCTCCTCCAGTGATCTATTGAAAACAAGTCGGTGGGAAATGTATTCGTGTGATTGTGGTAAAGATTTCACTCGAAGTGATAATCTACGTCGACATCAACGGAAACTTGCAGGAGGTCCTTCAGTGAAACGAGTTAAATTGAACAATGGCGATGACTCACCACCTGCACCACTCTATACATGTAATTGTTGTAATGTGACATTTCCATATTGTCAAGTCAACT